>CM065656.1:8811317-9411317 GCA_033220385.1 Triplophysa yarkandensis | reverse complement strand
GAACCCATGGAAATCTGGATTCTGCAAAGACAAACATTACAACAAGCGGTTGCTAATAAGTAAGTTTATTTTGTTTATAATTATATCATAATATAAATAAGCAATGCACATTAATCTCTCATATGCTACTATATTAATGTGTGCTTGCATTATTTATTATTAGTAATCCTTATTTGTTGTATTTAATTTTAACTTTACCAATCATTTTAACTATATACGTTTACATTTTCCCTTAATCTGATTGTTAATGAATATTGTATATTTGTATACATATAGTTTGTCTGTGTCCTAAGTAAACTCAGATTAATCATTTATAACTTTTAACCTACTAGTGAGCAATACTTTCCCCTGAAATTTCATATATAGCAACTTATATATTTTTATTTCTTAAACGTATGTAATTAATCTATGCCATCCGGAGCTCTTGTAACACTGCAATTCAACCATTGTGTGATATCTTGAATATTTATTTTTGACCTTTTAGTTTCCTATGTTGCGAGTCTTGTCACTTTATATTGTGTCCTTACAGCATGACAAACTGTGTGTGTGTGTGTCTGCGAGAGAGCGAGAGAGACTGTGCATCTGTGTGTGTCTCTGTCTGTCTGTGTCTGCATATGTATGTCTGTCTGCATCATGTCTCTTGTGTGTCCGTCTGTGTCTGCATCTGTATGTCTCATGTCTGTCTCTCTGTCTGTCTACATCTATATGTGTCTCTGTCTGTCTGTCTGTGTATGTATTTATGTGTGTCTGTATGTCTCTTGTGTGTCTGTCTGTGTCTGCATCTGTATGTCTCATGTCTGTCTGTGTCTGCATCTGTGTGTCTGCATCTATATGTGTCTCTGTCTGTCTGTCTGCCTGTCTGTGTATGTATTTATGTGTGTCTGTATGTCTCTTGTGTGTCTGTCTGTGTCTGCATCTGTATGTCTCATGTATGTCTGTCTGCATCTATACGTGTCCCTGTCTGTCTGTCTGTGTGTGTGTGTGTATTTGTGTGTGTCTGTCTGTGTCTGCATCTATATGTGTCTCTGTCTGTCTGTCTGTTTGTTTGTTTGTGTATGTATTTACGTGTGTCTGTATGTATCTTGTGTGTCTGTCTGTGTCTGCATCTGTATGTCTCAAGTCTGCCTGTCTGCATCTATATGTGTCTCTGTCTGTCTGTCTGCACTGCATCAATATGTGTCTCTGTCTGTCTGTCTCTGTGTCTCTCTGTCTCTGTCTGTCTGTCTCTGTGTCTCTCTGTCTGTGTGTGTGTGTGTGTGTGTGTGTGTGTCTCTCTCTATATGTGTCTGTCTGTCTGCACTGCATCAATATGTGTCTCTGTCTGTCTGTCTGTCTCTGTGTCTCTCTGTCTGTCTGTCTGTGTGTGTGTGTGTGTGTGTGTGTGTGTGTGTGTGTGTGTGTGTGTGTGTGTGTGTGTGTGTGTGTGTGTGTGTGTGTGTGTGTGTGTGTGTCTGTTTGTCTGTCTGTCTGTCTGTATCTCTCTCTATATGTCTCTCTCTTTATATGTCCTGTGTGTGTGTGTGTGTGTGTGTGTGTGTGTGTGTGTGTGTGTGTGTGTCTCTCTCTCTCTATATGTGTCTGTCTGTCTGTCCTAAAGCTTATTCGGATTAAACCAGCCCAACTCTTGCACGTAACCCTGGATTGCGACTTAAATCTAAATTTGAATTTTAAAGTATCAAACAGCAAACCCCTAGATTACAAGTTTAAACAGACACCACACCCTCGAGTACACACAGCTTCTGTACAGCACCATGTAATGTCATCATGTGTGTGTGCTTGCCTTCTCAAACGGGTTGACCTCTGCGTGTCCATGACTGTCAGGAATCTCGAGGCCCGCGGGCTGAACATCTGACGCCACGGCCGCACCGGAAGCGCTGGATTTGGGCGTCTGGGACACAAAGCGCGACCCGAGCACAGAGCTCAAGCGAACCCGGGACACCACGGGCCACAGTCGGCTCAGGCGCGAAGCCATTTTCTCTGATTCCTCTCCAGCAGAAGGTGTTTCGGAAGACCTGATCACTTCCGGGTTAAAACGGGCATTTGTGGGCTGCGCCCTCCTGCCATCTAGTGTCCCGGATGTTCCACCGCGCTGAGCTGCAGTAGCCACAGATGACCAGCAGGTGTCTCTGTTTCACGACTTCTAATGATTATAATTGAGTCAGTTATCATGCACTGTCATCTGTTTAGTGTTTTTTTTCCTTATATAATATATTGTATAAAGCTTTAAAATAAACATACACTCAGAAACGTGGATATTACCAGGATGATTGAAAATACATCATTTTTATTTAAGGAATGTAGTTTTCAATGTTAACGGCAAGGCACATGTGCCACGTAGTTGTCTCCATTGGTTTGTTATCTGAGTGCTGAAGCAGGAAGTTCTCTAAACCACAGATGCTTTAGCTCTTTAACATGTTCCTCCCTCACAAGAAATCCTGTCTACATGCATCTACCCTTGCAAACCCCTATGCATATAATTCATATATGGGCGTATGTATATAGTGTAATAAAGAGAGCATAATGTCCATTTTATACACAACGGAAGGCCTTAAAAATGCTTCGTATTTATTTAGTCTATCAATCTACACACCAGCTTTTGAGATAATTCAGGATTTATTCACTACAGTTCAAAACCTTTGAAAGATGAGGTGTACAAAACATTACCATTACTTACATATTAACATACAATGAATTTCCACAAAACGAGGCATCTTGGTACAATCTTTAAAGCTCAGATTTTTACAATGTGTTATTTTTGTACGAGCTTGTCAAGGTGTTTCCATGTCTCCATTGGAGGTTTGTGAGAGACGCCTGTCGCCTTCACATCCTGATATTTTTTCCACGTTTTCTTTACTTTCTTCGTTCTGGTCCTCGGTTTTCTGCTTGAAACGCAGTCCAGGGTCCTTCTGTGAAGGGATCCGAAAGCCGGAGAAAGAACCTCCAGAAGACTTTTTGTCTGCACAATAAGAGTTTTCATATTAAGATCAAAACACCTCTATTAAAAAACTTCGGATACATATTATAGATGCATACAGAATAAAAATTGTTTGATCACATGTCAGTTTAATCCAGATTTTAGATCATGTGTTTCATACACACCTCCTGGCCCAATAGGATGCATTAATCTGTTCATTTGAACGTTCCAGTGTTTAACATTGGTGCTAGCCTGACGCAGCTTCCTTTGGGCATCCTGTCAGGATCAAAAGATTCAGTATTATAAATTATTTAATCAGTGATAAACCAATCGATAGCCGGTTTAGTGCCAGTAAAGTATTGGTAAGGTGTGATTACACCCTGGTTGTGACCCTTTATTCAAATCTGAACAGATAGTCACTGAAATACGTACCACGACATCCTGGTCCACTCTGTGACGATTGGCCCTGACCTCCTCCAGCTGTCTCTGGGCTTCATCCAGAGATCGAGACTTACTTTCCATCTCCTGTTTCAGCTCCTGTTTCTCCCGGTGGGCTCGCTGGATGTACTCCTCCTGTTCCTCACGGAGGACCATAAGAGCCTTCATCTTCTCCTCTTCCTCTGCAAGTAGCCTGGGAATGTGTAGCCAAACACGGTTGAATGACTGTTCTGTGTTTAAATATTTTTCACTGAAAACTAAATGTTTTTATGTTTTTATTAAGTAGTTATGATTGTACATTTTTGCAATATATACTAAGCCACATGAAATATTTTTTATAGTGTGAAGTCAGGTGTTAAAATGTGGCACGTCAACAATCACATTTATGTTTTCATCACAAATGATATCATGTGAACTGTTTGAACGCAAAGGAAAGAAAAAGTCGAGTATGTTATGTTTTTCCACTTTAATGAAGTCAATGTGTTTAATAAGTAAACACAATAAAACAGAAGTGTGAATCTCTCTATATTTTATGCATACTCAAGTATATTTATGTCTTTGAACAGACATATTTTAGTTGAGACAGTCTCTTGTCTCTTAAATACTTCCTCTTATAACTTCCTCCTGCCTTTATAATACCAGGTAAAGTGTTAACAATTGTTCATTAATTTCCCTTTTAATAAACCTTATTAAAGTAAATCATTTGGGATCTTGTTTTCTCAGATGCAAGTCAGCAAGTCTATGAAAATGGCAAAGATGACACCAGCTATACCAGAAAGGATGAATGTCCTACTGTCAATGCATATGTCTACATTTGAATATACATGCGTATGAAACTGAGCGTATGTGTTACTAAACAGTACCCAGCCTGTGCGTAACGGAAGGCCTCTTCGTCCTGTCTGGCTTTGATTTCCTGTTGTAAAGCCTCTTCCAACCGCTGCTGCATAGCCTCTAGTTCTTTAATTCGTGTTCTCTGTCGCTCGGCTTCGGCCTCTTTGAGCACCATCTCTGCCTGCATGCTCGCCCGGGCCTTCACACAGTCAAACACTGGTCATTCTCTGATTTATTCATCCATCCATCCGTCCATTCCATACATACATTCATCTTGCATCTATTTATCCATAAACCCATCCATTTGTTTATAGGTCTATTCATTAATTCATTCATTCCTTCATCCGACCTCACCTCTTCAGCCTCTTTGAGCTGTATCTCCAGTGTCCGCTGGAGTTGCTCGTGTTGCTGTCGTCTGCGCTGCTCGTCCTGTTCCAGCAGGGCCTGCGCCTGCCTCTGCGCCTCCTTCAGGAGTTCCAGCTCGGCAAACTTACGTTCACGCTCCTCCTGCAGGGCCCTCAAACGCTGAAGCTCCTGTTCCTTCGCTTCCCGTCTCTTCTCCCTCTGTTCTCTCTGCTCACGCCGCTTGAGCTTCAGATCCTTGTGAAGAGAGTTTTTACCCTCCACGTATAGCCGGATCGCTGTCTGGATGGCTGGGAATGATACATCGAATAAGAACATGACACTGCCTGGGAAATCCCAGCTAAAGTCATGTTTAGTGATTTATGTTTTTAAAATCACTCTACACGTGTAAGCATTGATATTTTTAATATCGACTAAGGAAGACCAGGTTAAAGATGAAAATCCTAGTGAAATAATAGGTAAATCAAATGTTAATGCTTGTTTTCTCAGAATTTGATTTTCTGATTTTAGCCATCTTTCACAACCAGGGTCACAATTTTATTTATACTATAGTACCAGGACTTTTAGCCATACCTAAAACCTTTTTTACAGAGGGGGAATTCAGGTTGATTGGGACACATTTTGATATGAATTAACCCTACCTCTGGGCCGTTGCAGATGTATGGAGTCATTTTTCATAAGTTCACATACAGATGCCATAGCATTCGCAGTTAAAATGATAAAAAAAAATTATGTATATCTGTAAGACTATATAGCATTCATTATAATTCAACAAGCAAATGGTCTTTACCGTTTAAGATGTTTATGATTAAGATGAAATATTCAATTTACTGTAAAAATGCATGTCTTGCATGTTATGTTTGTCTCATGAAACCATTTAGAAAATTAGAAAATGAATCGAATTGAAATAGTTTCCACTTGTGAAGGATGTGTTCTACTGACTTTGAACACCAAGGCGATAGCAACATATATTTTTATTCCATAATGGTGAAGCAGTTAGTGAACAACAATAGACAATTTTCAAATGTAAATTGTATGCCTCTTGAGGTTAGAAAACAGTACAGGGAAATAACAAGATTCCAACTCGCCAACAATAACAAACAATTGAAACATCTACTTCCAAAGGTAAAAAATAAGTAACAGACCTGTTGTCCATTCCTGTCTCTGTTTGGTGTCAGAAGCACTAAGTTCATAAGTCTTGGTGAGGGTCTTCAGACAAAACATACATCTCTTCCCATCCTTATCAGGAAGAACCTTTGAGATAGAGCAGATATTGTGAGGAACATTACACACATCCTCATTCACCAAAATACATTTTCATTAACCTTAATTGTAGGCTTAAAGAAAATGAGGAAACACAAAAAACCAACAAAGAAATTTGCTCTTCCACAAAGTATCTTTATATAAAATAAAAAGCTAATGATAATGGCAAAAAACAGATTAACCACAGTAACTCCTGCCCCACCTCTACACAACAGTTTCCGTCTAACTGGATGCTCCCTTTGCGGTCCTTGCGGTCCTCACTGGTGAAATAAACTAAAGTGCTGGGTCTCAATGTGAACCAACGCTCGGTCCAGTTTCTCCTTAACTGACCCTTCTTCCACAGATAACCCTGATACAACATACAAATACAGAACATAAGCATTAGCAGCAGTGATTAAGATTAGAGACCAATCAATATTTTCATTGAATCAGCATTTCTAGATGTTTTGTGGTCATTTGAGTCTACTGACTGTTGAATTTTAGCAAAACTAGATCACAGGAGGGACATTCAACAGCAATTTGAAAGACTGACAGCATGACAAGACTCATGGCAATTGTCAAGGTTATCACATAAAAATATAACTTTCTAACTTTTCCCTAAAAACATAGAAAGATTTCTGTTGTAGTGCTTGAAAGTGAACATGAACTGTTATTCTTTGGAGTATGTTATACCCGTAACAATACATAGCACTTTTATTTATTTCCCCCCCAGTTTTCTACACTGTCAAAATGTGTATTTTACAAAAATAAACAGTTATTTACAAAAAGTAGATTTTTTCAGTGGAAAATATTGAAACTATTTTTTCAAATTCATAAATATTTTTAAGTTAATGTAATAAAAACGTATTTATTTAACAAATATATAATTGTAATATACCAACATTTTGGTGAATTCTAATGTTGCTATTTGAGTTAATCAGATTTTCTTAATTTTGTCCTCTTTAAAAAATTATTGAAAATTACTTTGCTTTACGTTTCATTTACAGCACTAATTATTTTTAACACATACCTTAAAATAGTATATTTAGAATCCATTGTTTGAAATGGTTTCTTACTTTTTGTTCCCAAATAAGGCACAACATTTTATGTATTGCATACTGACAACTGAACAATACTGAGTTAAGGTCAAAAGTATTTACATTTTGGATTGTAATGAGTGCAATAAGTATGTGACCCTTTCACAAACATGACTTGGTAGCAAATTCGTTGTTGGCCACCACGTGAACATACATCTTAAATGGGAGAGGTGGGAGATTTGAGGTTTTTTAACTGATGTTGCAACACGAACGTTCATCTCTAGTTAAAGATTTTCTATGGGATTAAGGTCTGAAGACTGTCTAGGCCACTCCCAAACCTAATGTGCTTCTTTCTGAGCCAATCCTTTGGGTCATTGTGATGAGGGACATTATCCATGACCAATCTTTAATGCCAAGCTGAGGAAATGAGCTTCTCACCAAAGAATTGATGGTAGATTGCCCCCTTCGTTGTCCCTTTGTTGTGGTACAGTTTAATCCCTGTCATTTTAGCAGAAAAAAAACCCCAAAGAGGAATGTTTCCTCAGTTTAACAGTTGGGATGCAGTACTCCAAACATGGAGAGTTGAATTTATGCCAAAGACCTGAAAAAACGATTTCACCCAGTTGTGCTCGAAATCATTCAGATGTTTAGAAGCAAACTTCATACGGGCATGTACATGTTCTTTCTTGAGACTTTTGGGGCACTGCAGGATTTTACTCGTTGATGGCGTAGTGTGGTACTGTTTGTTTTCTTGGTGACCGTGGTCCCAGCTGCCTTGAGATCATTGACAAGATCCTCTCAGTGTAGTTCTGGGGTGATTCCTCACCGTTCTCATGGTCAGTGAAACTCAAGGTGAGATCTTGCATGGAGCCTTAGACTGATAGAGATTGACAGTTGTTTTCATTTCTTTCATTGCAAAAAATGCACCAACTGTTTTCACTTTCTCACAAAGCTGCTTGGCGATAGTCTTGTAGTCACTTCTAGCCTTGTGTAAGTCTATAATCTTGTACCTTTGACAGCTCTTTGGTTTTGGCCATGGTCTAGAGTTCTGATTTAGAAATCTGATTGAACATTGTTATTCTGTCTCTCACTGCTAAAATAAACCTACCATTAAAATTATAGATTGATCATTTTAACATAAATCAGCAGGGGATCAAATACTTTTTCCTTCACTGTATATACAGATGTACCAATATGCAAAATATCAAGCATTTAAAAAAAATATTTTAACAAGCGAACATAATGAAAACATTAAATACATGATCAATATATAAGAATCATAGAACATGATAATAACAAACAAAGGGAATAAAGACCATCAATACCTCTTTCAGCACATCACCCACTATTTCCCTGTACACCTCCTCTATTGCCATGCTGGTGGTTTCTTTGGCAATGCCTCTCATGAGCTTCCCTGAATTCATCATCGCTAGAAAGGCCCATACAGTGAAGCCATTCTGCTGAACAGAATCTTGGGAAATAAAGTCTTCAAGTTCAACACAATTCAGCTCGATGCTCATGGCCATGCATAATTTCTTGAGTAAATATTCCACCTGTGAGAAAAGCCAATGATATTTATATGAGAGATCTGTTTAGATAAGAGCAAACTTTTGATGCATTTTGGGTCAAATGTTTATGTTTTTTGCTGTAGTTCAAGCAGGATGAAACTATGCTTCATTGAATCACCAAAGCTAGTCCTCACGTTGATATATATTTTTTATTTCCTATAGTCATACATAAATAAAGTAGAATAGGTGAAGCAATCTGTCCTATTTCTCCTCTGGAAAATGACAACAACGTTGTGCCAACGGTTGCAAAACGTGAGACAGGAAATGAACCAAACTGCAAGACAAGACCAACAGATGAGCGGTGGGAAACATTTCTCACAAGACAAAAAATAATGTGAAACCAAAGGCAACCCCTATTTGTCTCTATGCAAATACAGACCAACATTTTCAAACAACGTAAATAGTGTTGTCCTCTTGAGAATATTTTATCAGTCAAATCATTCACACATGTTCCCCATGTCAGAAAACAAGGGTAATGTGGCTATTAAGGAAAATGAACACAACTGGAAAACATTGTGTTAGATGAGACAAACTTAACATGGACTGAATATGACTCTGAGCATAGGTTGTAACAGATTTTGTAAGGTTCGAAAGTGATAAACCCATCTATGCTCTTCATGAACAGAAGTTTCAGGTGCAAAGACACACATATTTAACGGTGGTCATGTGGTTATCAGCATGTTCACAGATGCTTGTGTGAATTCACTTTCATGAAGTTCATTGAACTCAAAAAGAACTACTTAAAAGTGACAGGTCACCCAATTAAGAGAAATCCGTCTTCCTCTTCTTATTCTAAAACTCTATATGACTTTCTTTCCTCCGTAGAATACAAAGAATATATTTTGGAAACCATCTAAGAAAATTGGAAACCAAACAGCACCTTTTCACTTATGTATGGACATAGGACCCTTGCAAGTGGACGGGTGACAGTTTCAAACATTCTTTAAAATATCTTCTATATCTTTTTTTGTGATGTAAAGAATATCGAAGTTTGAAATGACAAAAGGATAAGTAAATGCCAGAATTTTAAGTCACGTTAAAATGTATGAATGTCATAGCTCTGCATGAATAAGTTGTGGTCTGGTGGTTAAAGAGTTGGACTTGTAAGAAGAATGTTGCGGGTTCGAATCTCAGAGCCAGCAGACAATGACTGAAGAGTCCTTAGGCAAGGCAACTCCCCCTTATGACATGCAGTGATAATTTACTAATGCCAAATAATTATAAAATACTTATACAATAGAAGTTCTCAAACCAAGATTACTGTGCGCAGCTGTGATTTCTGCTAAAATTAACCCTGGGAACTTTTCGTGGATGAACAAAAATGATACAAAGCAAGTTCTCACCCACAGTTGAGTAACCACAGGTGTTTATAACAGTTTAAAATATAACAATCAAAATGTAAACAGATTTTATAGGCGTTTTAAACAATGTAGATATTGTTTATATCCATGAAATGGTTTTAGATAGTACATGCTTGTGCGATGAAAAATCACCTGTTGTAATCATTGTCATCTAATGCAAAAACCCGTCTAACCTCATCTGGGATCATAACAAGAGGGTATCTGTCCTCTGAAAGGAATATGAAGAGACACCAGAGACGAAAAGCATCTGTCCCAGGAAGAACGCTCTGTCCCTCAGGCCGATAGTTCTTCTTTGCTGTGAGCGTCCAACAAAGCTCGTCAACATTCTCTTTAACAAAAGTTCCTTCCACCACCTGGAGAAAGAAAAGAGAGGGTCACAAACCAACCTTTAAATGACACCGAGTGTTTTGGAGACAGTAAAATAGAAGAAATGACCTTATCCAGGATGTATTTATTGAGGTAGGGCATGTATCCCTGGCTTGAAACCGGGCCATCATCATCATCTCTAAAGTGCTCTTCAAGAGCAGCTGGGTCATGTGGGATCCCCAGAACTGTATAAAGATTATGAGACAAGACCTGCAGACCAACAACACAACATGATCTTCAGAGGAATATACACTGTTTATTCACTGGAAAGTGATATCCAGAAAAGCATATTTGTAGAATATTTACTTTTTATGCAAGAATAAACCATTCAAATTTAAAGTGTATGATAAAAATGGACACTTAACCACACCAAAGTTTAACAGGGTTAAGGTAGATTCAGCTACTTAAATGTCCTTATTCGGTCGTCCGCATTAAAACAAAGCATAACATTGATTTCATGTCTAAAGGTCTATTAAATGTAAGATAAATGTCTACTGCTTTGTTTGCTAAGAAAAAAAAGTAAAAAAAGTTTTGAAATGATGTTACACTCTCATTTTGTGTACCACAATATTTATGTACACATTTAAACATCATGCTTATTCTGAATTCTATATATTACAATAGAAAAAAGAATGATGAAATGTTAAATTTGGTTGTGCTTTTGTCAATAAAATTCAATGGAACGGAATTACATTTCAGTCATTCTGGGATAAATGTACGAAGCTAATGTTTTGCTTTAAAAAGTAATTAAATTAAAGAGAAAACTTTCTCATTGTTTTATGGTTGAACCTTTTTCTACCTTTGACCCTGTCATCTTTGCATCTTTGCCATACATTCCTAGGTACTAACGTATGTACAACATGTTCTATTCTAGCCACCTTCAAGTCTTTTGAAAGCGGTGCTTCAGTTTTAAACCGTTTTAAGTTTTGGAAAAATGTTGATTGTCAGGTTTTGCACATTGTTTCACTGAAATACGGCATATCTGCTATTAGATTTATCCATTCTGGATTGTGCAGTAATGTCAATCATATATCTCCTTTTCTCATTTCTGCCTTGAAAACTAACCAAACAGCATTTACCAGTGACTTAAAAAATATTTTACAAAACACAAAACCCTCAGGCGACATTACATTACTTCTCTATAACTTTGTTTGGGAACTTCTCTAAATGTTTGTCTGAAAAGGACATTGCAGCACTGTAATGTTGAGCAGATCTAAGCTTGATGGTACTGAGAGTTTGATCTCATGGACATATCCGGTGACTTTTTTTCTCTGTTCTTTCAGCACTTTGCAGATTTAAAATAGATGAATTTGTATACATCTACAACATGTGACTTAATGCAACATATTCAGAAATAGAGCTGGTCAGCTTTAACATTTATACTGCAATATTATTTTTGAGCATCAATATAAGATATGATTGTATTAAGATTATTTTTTATTACTTTCAAAATCCATATTTTAATTTAAAAACTAACTAAAATAACATACTGACTTTAGCTCTTAATAGCAGACAGAGTTCTAAAACAGACATTTGTACAAAGAACGTGTGACCCAGATATTCAGTAAGTTCATCATAGACCATGTGGCATATGAAGATCTGCTCACACAGGAAACACATCTCAACTATTTCAAGAAAGTACATGCTTTGTTGGACAGAAATGCCAGGAAAAAACACAATGCAAGATATAAAAAACTCTTTTCCTCCTCTAAAAAAAAATAACCCACATATTTTTAAACATTTCAATCTAACTGTAATCAGCAAAGGATCCCATTGTTGTGTCCCTGCATTCAACATTTTAACAGTCCACAAAAAGGTGTGACTTACCTTGAGTTGAGATTTGGACACCTTCCCACTCTTCTCCACATCCAGAGCAGTGAAAGCATACCAAATGGACTTCAGCAGTTCTGAGCGCAAGTCCATGACTGCAACAATTTTCTCTGTTTTTCCTTTTTTCAATGTGCTCTTTTTCTCACTCTGTCCTTCAAAGACACCCACACCCACAGCACTAGTGAGCATACTAGACAGCCATATGCCACCCTCTACTGGGGTGACATTCAATCACAGAGGAAATTACAATGCTGGAGGCATTCAACAATTATAAAAATAAATTTTACAATTAAATAATAAGCATAAAATCCACACTAGAGTGAGTGTTCTATAGAAAAAAATTATTGGCAAAGGGATAGTTCTGCCAAAATGATCAATTCTGTAATTCGTTATTCTGTAGGTTCCATATCTTCAAACATTTATTTTGTCTGATGAACACATAATAAGATATTTGGTAGAATGCTTGTTACAAAAACATGTATGGACACTATTGACTACCATAGATGGAAAAACCATAATTACTAAAAATAACCCAGAACTTTTTCCCGGTCTTCAAAATATTTTGTTTTGAGTTCAACAGAACAAAAAAATTATCAAGTAATTGTTTCTACTAAGGTAGATCATCGGATCATGGGGTTGGTTATAAAGGATTTATCATCATTAAACTCTAAGTTAATTCAACTTCATTTAAGATTTGGAAACTTACAAGAAGTAAAATCTCCTTTCTATATTATCACAGATCTTGTCAGTGTATTTTTAAGATCTGACAACATTCAAAACAGTCTGATGACGACAATACAGCCGCACTCAAACTGATCAAGAATCAATTCATTCTTTAAGAACTGCACAACTAGGTTGTTTATTTTGTGATAAGTGATACAGGATAAATGTTATACATTCTTTTTTCAAAACACTGATATTTTGTCATTTCTCCATTTTAATATGTAAAAATTACACCAAACAAAAGCAAAGATTTGGCGAGATCGATATGATACATGATCTGACTGTTTAACAAAATTGACTATAAATCATGAACAGTGATTGACGGGCGACACTGGCGAGCTTCCATTCATTTGAGACAATGAAAACAAAACGGAATATAACGTACAACTAAAACAGGGACATTAAAGTGAAGTTGCCAGTGTTCACCTCAAAAAGCAATTTTACAAGTCATCATTTATAGCCAAGAAAATGCACATATAAGAATGCACACAGAAAAATCTGCTGTATATGCAACTGCTCGAGCTGTGCTGTACAAAAAGACATACAGATGGTGTGGACATACTTTAAACCTAGTCTCTCAATACTTCAGTATAAACAAAACAAACCTCTGGTTTCAAGAGCTAAAAACTACAATGGATTTCATAAAAAAAACTGACATTCACATTTCTGAAACGTCTGGTTACTGCATCGGCCATGAAGGACATGATGTGGAGATTACAGTATTTTTTGCGTTTCTTTCTTTTTGAGCAGCTGTCTGTTCTCATACCGTCCGTCTGCAAGCTCCTTTAATCTTGGCGGTTATCATGAGCGAGCGAAATGAGAGAGACATCGAGAAAGACAGAGAGAGAGAAAACACAAAATCCACGGCCAAAGTTCGAGTCTGTTATGGTGAAGCAGGGGCCTTGTTGTAGTGCACCTTGTACCTGTTGACAGGTAAGCCTTTGACCTGTGTAGACACACATGTTGTCTTGCAGGGGATCATGTCTTCATCTTCCTCTCCCATGAGCCAGCTCATAACACCACGTTCGGCGGCGGGTGCTACGTGCTCGCTCAGCCATCCGCGGTGCCACTGTTCGAAGCGCTCATGCTGGGTCCGCGCTACTCTGTGCTGGGACTATGGAAGTGAACAAAATTTTTATATTTTTTTACTACTACACAAACCATATTATTTTCTTAATCAAGCTGACAATTGTTCATCTTAATGCTAATTTTAGTCCACAATTTGCAATGCAAAACATTTTAACACCAACATAATTTGACGTACCCTCCGAGCCTTCACAAGGGCTCCTCTGCGGTACATGTAATCCTCAGAGTTCATCACAAACACCATCTTGTGCGTATTTAGTTTAAAGCGGCAGTCCAGATTTCCGGCCGTCTCCACCCCCATCTTCCGATGCCACTCTCTTCTGCAGCGCATGGCTTCCACTTGCTTGAGCTGCCAGCTGCGAAAATGCCTCAGATTCCTATAGGAGAGATACAAAGGTACTTACAGGCAATGATACATTTTTCCTCCTTCTGACTTAATGCTTAAAAAATAAACTTATGACAATTAATATAGAATATAGTAGAATACAAAAAAATTACCTGGGTAAAAATACAGGTTTGAAGTAGTATCCTTCTGCCTGAGAGTACACAGACTCAGTTCCTATATACTGCTCCATGTAATTTGATAGACTCTGAAACAAGGCAGGACAACTAAATATGACAAATGTAAATGCTGCTGAAAACATTACAAGCATACCAGACCGATACCTACAGCAAATTTGATGAAATAATATTGTGACCCTGCCTGTGAAAATCACAGTCGGTAAAACATATTCTGAGAAAACAAGCATTAAAGTTTGATTTTACATATTAATTCACTATGATTTAAATCTTTTACCTGGTCAATGTTTAAGATATCAATGTTATGTACTGAATGTTCCTTACATTGTGTAGATTAATTTTATGTAGGAATGTAACAATACACTCAGCTTAAGGCTCGGTACATATCTGGATGCATGGTTAACGATACAATACACATCACAATATTTTGATAAAACTAAAAATTAAATAAGAGAATTGTTTTCAAATATTTCAGTAACATTCTTAATGGAGAAGAGTGGGAAGGTGTCCGAGTCTCAATATTCTTGTCGCATATATTGCGCAATATACATCTTACATAGAATCCTGCTTCTAAAGGAACATCTAAGAGATTTTGTGTTTATGTTTGTTATAGAGTAATAATTGATTTGAAGGGCTATTTGCATTTTAAATCTGTGATTTTTTTCACGAAATCTACATGATGTCTATTATCAATAGCGACTAAAAAAAGAAGTGTTTAACCTTATGACTAACATTTGTATGCTTTGAAGTACTGTTGAAGTAACCTCAGCCGAGAAATTCTTGAATTCTGAAGAAAAAACATATTTATTTTAGTCTTAAGAGTAACCGCCTAAGAGCCCTGCTATCTCAATTCAGTTTCTTTCGAAAGCCATGTTGCCCGAACATTCAGTTTGAGCTGTTGCAGGTAATTAGGTCGACGATGTGTATTGTAACAGTTTAGCATTGTGAAATATCACACTAATTAGTATTGCCCCCTTATTTGGCTAGAAAATAAATCACAAAAAAAATGACTTTATCTGGGTTTTCACAGGACGGGTCAAATATGCATTTTTTTAGCTTTCCAACTTCCAGCTTAGAGGACAAAAGGCAACAGATTCCAGATTTTTGCCGTTTTTAAATCTTGAGTTTAATTAAACAACTACCTGAACATCCAGCGGGTCATCGCCCTGGGCCTCCTCCGTGTCTAGCAGCTCAATGGTTAAGGTTACCTGACCTTTATTTTGTAAGAACACCACCTAGAAACAAAAAACCCATTGGTAAAACTGCAAGAAAAGCTTCATAAAGAAACTTCATGGATACCAAATCCATTATTCTGCATAGCTGACAAGTCAAAACCTTAAAACAGTTCTCCTCTGCCATGACCCTTTCCGCTTTCCACTGATAACTGGCTTCCCATGCTGCACGAACACACTGAGAGGAGAAATTTCCACCAGCAGCTCCTCTCTTCCTCTCTCCAAGGTAAAGCTCAGTCACCTGCAGGCACACCTCATCACTGACCAGATGCTGAAGCTGTGGGAGTCAATCAGAGAAAAGAATCGTGTGGCAACACGGGTTTATATACAAACCTACACGAGTTAAAGGGGGCATGTCACCTTTCACCCCAGACAGTCCAAACTATTTAGAAAAACAACAAAAATGCAGTTTTTATCTTGTAAATTTTGAAATTACCAGTTATGCTACAACGATTATGCCTTAATTGAAAATTTCATGAACAGGCATGATCACGGGAATCAATTAGCGCTGTCAAATGATTAACCTTAATTAATCACATAGAGAATAGAAGTATTTGTTCACAAAATATGATCTGTGTACTGTGCACATTCATTTTCTATTTATAAACACATATAAACACATGTCAATATAAATAAAAAATATTTAATAAAATTAAATATTTGTATAAATTCAATTACTGGTAAATATCAATAAGTTTTAACTATACATACATGTATGGGTTTACAAATACAAAATTAATAGACACAGTAAACAGACATTTATTATGTAAACATAACTTTTATTATTCAGAACTTTTGGTATATGCGTTTGACAGTCTTAATATTAATGGTCACCCTTTGTGCTGACCATGTCTAAAATTCAGTGTTACACTTCCACCCACCTGTCTGACAATGTTCTGGATGAGCTTGTCAACAGTAAAGCCGATGTAAGCATGGATGGTGAACATCTCTCGCAGGGTGTCCTCGTACTGTGTGGCCTCCAGGTTTCCATCCAGTAGACTTCGAACCATGTCCAAAAACGCTGGGTAATATTCCTCTAACTCTACCTCACCTAACACCACAGAACAATGATTTAACACTTGGTCTTTAATTCCAAATGAACATTTAATAAAAATATTTCACTTACTACACATTAATATCAACATGACAACAGTATCTAGTTTTACATTCACAAGAGATTAACTACTTACTGGGCTGTTTAAGGCGCAGCTCCATAGCGAGGTCACCGGCCTTTTCCCTGCGCCCTTCTCCCATAATCATACGTTCCCGATTCTGCTCTGCTCTATGCTCCAGTAATTGTCTTTCCGCCTGTCTGTAAATCTTTAACAGCCGCGAGCACAGAGTTTGGTGTAGCCGCAGGAAGAAGTACCAGTTATTATTGACAAAGAACAAGTTGTAGACACCATCCAACTCTTTCTGATGCTCCGCTTCTGGGTCCCGCAGATCCACTGGCTCACCTTCTTGATTAATGCTGTGGGGAGTCACCGAGGTATCCATGTTCTGAGGGGAAGTGCATCGCCTTCTTCTGGAGTCACCATTTAGTTGCTGTCCACCCGCCGCCGAGACTCCGCCTCCCAGGGCAGTGCCGTCTTCCCCTTCGACTTCATCATCTGTAAACTCCTCTGTCTCGCTCAACTCACCGCGGCGTGCAAAGAAAAGGTCTGGGACGAAGTGCTGGATGATGCGTTTGATGTGGTCCTTGTCATCTTTGTGGATGGTGGGCTGCCGTTTGACGTGGTAGATGATAAGGGATGCGGCGTCCTCCAGGATCTGTTTGTCCTCGTAGGTGAAGACCATGTGGGGCTCGCTGGCGGTACCCCCGCCAGAGCCATCACGACCTTGTTGACCCACGCCGCCCTCTTCTGTGCTCTGCTCCTGTCTCTGAAAGGGTAAGATCATTTATTACACATGGAACACAAAAAGGGCCTAAATCCAACCAATCTGATTGGCTGACCACAAGGCAACATCTTCGATAAAAGAAAAACAAGTTTTTAACAAGTTTTTGATTC
This sequence comes from Triplophysa yarkandensis, assembly GCA_033220385.1. Classification (NCBI taxonomy): domain Eukaryota; kingdom Metazoa; phylum Chordata; class Actinopteri; order Cypriniformes; family Nemacheilidae; genus Triplophysa; species Triplophysa yarkandensis. The sequence goes on along the minus strand of CM065656.1, from coordinate 9,393,798 downwards.
AATTAAAAAACATGATAACAATATAAAAGTCTATTTAAAAAAGAGAAAGTACAAATGTAATGTAATGTAATGTAATTGATGAGTTTTATCTTGAGCTGCCTAGTACAATTGTGTGGCAAAAATCAGTCATCTTACATTAAAGCATGGCATGTGAAGTCCGGAAAGTGCAACTTTCAAACAGAGATGGCGTTGGAGAGTCAAGCAAAACACATTAGATATTAAAAACATAAGAAACTGAGAAGTTTTTCTGGTAAGTGATTTTAATGATTCATGTACAATTTCAGGAAAACTGTTACAATAAGCTACAAAGAATAAGTTACATCCTAGACAGGCAACCTAATTTTAAGAAGCAACTATTTTATTTTACGCCAGTTTATTAAAATTGAAGCTTCAATTTCTGATTCAATTGCTGATCAATTTTACAAACACAAACCACAGCTACAACATCAAAATGACAAATAATCAATATCCTTTTTTTTAAAGCAGAGTCCACAAAACAAATCTGCTCAATCTACCTTCTCTCAAACCTTGCTGTTCTTGAGGTTTTCCTCTTACTTAAATATCGCCTTAGAGATTTTGGTTCACAAACAACCCCTGCCTTCAGTTTAACCTTCCAATAAAGCAGCTCAACAGCGACACATTCATGACACCACGACACCATTCTCTGAAACTCTTTTGGGAAAAACGCTTCACTAAAATCTCCCTACATGCCTCCAAAAGTTTAAATGCAAGATAGAGTCAAAAGCATCCATTGCAAGAGATCATTGTATTGGTCAGAGAAAGCAACAAAACAACATTTTAAAAAAAGTCTAGCCATAGGCTTTTCAGCATGACAGATCAAATCTGCATTAAACACAAGACTCTTTTAGTTCGATAATATTATAACAGAATGTTCTATGTTGTCACTGGGGATGAATAAAAATGCAAATATGTATTAGTATTTGTTATCAAAACAGATTTTATATTTCTTGTAGCCATGTAAAGTTTCTGTCTGAAGAGCTTACGTGCTTACGTTTAACACATTATAACAACCCGGATGTAAATCAGACAAGTTAAGGAATCAAAACTTCATTATTACCCAGTTAGTCCTCTTAGATTAAAATAAAAAAGTGAAACTAACTAAAAGAATTTGCCTTGTATATATCTTAAAAGCATTTAATTTTGTCCTTTAGCTTACATTTATCTTGAAAGTACTTTGAAAAAAAGATGAGGCAACAAAAATGTCTGGCTCACTCCCAAACCCTATTCTAGTCACTAGTAGTATAAAGGCTTGTAGAAACTCACCTCATCATAGATGCTCTCGATTTCATTCAGAAGACTCTTGGATCGAAGGGCCTTCATGTCGTTTTGTTTGAAGTTCACACCCTGGTGGTCCAGTGATTTTAAGTACGCCTTCTCATACTGCTCTCTCCATATTTTATTGAAACCCTGCTGCGCCTCTCTCCACTCCTCCTCTTTAGCTTTCAATCTGTGAGAAATAAATGATACATTTACACCCTAATCTCACGGCACGACTGCAAACCAAATACACTGTGAGTCAAACTGCATTCTGGAACGTTCAGAAAAGAAAAAGATACTTTTATTAAATGGAAAAGGGCAGAATATACTGAATTTCACACAAAAACATCATGCATGTACAACTTTCTTTTAATTGTGTATCCTAAACTCAAACTGTATTTTTTGCTTAGTTAAGGTCTTTCAAAAAAGATTATAAAGGCATAGAGACCGAAATGTAAAAACACACGAAATGGACAAACCGTTTGAGTACTACAGGAACTGCAGAGGCTGGGCTCCTCTTCAACCCCTCAATGATCTCTGGAGCCTTATCACCGTATATACGATAGACTGCACGCCGTTGGATGACTTCTGATGTTCCTCCCAGGCAGTCATCCAATCGGAATCGCTCCTGATCCTCAGGCGAAAGACGCGTGAGCTTCTTCTGTACGCTCTCCAAAACTCTGATGGTCGCAAGATTTGTCTCCAGGACAACATCCAGCTATAATGCAAAAGACATGTTCAAGCGTTTACGCACTTCAAAACTAGATGCAGAAATCTTGAATCATCTTACCTCAAACCGCTCATCTTCACAGCGATGAAGTTGCTCTTCATAAGGTGTTTTCTTTGAACTCACGAAAGTGGAGTCTTCAGACCAGGAAGGGAATGAGACCCAGGTATCATTAAGCACCTAAAGCAAATGTGATTGGATGTAACTACTGCTGGGTTTTGGACCATAGACCTGATAATCAATGAGGAACCATTGTTTTTTGCATCATATAATATAGTCATATTTAAAGGAAACAAATTTAAATTCCTTAAATTTCTTCCCTCCCTCGTGTTATTCCAAATCTGAATAGCTTTCGTTCTGTTGAGCAACATAAAGGAAGATATTTATAAGAATGCTAGTTAATGCCATTGGATGGACAATAAACCAGGAAGACATTTCTCAAAATAAATAAATAAATAAATAAATAAAAATTATCATATACAGGTTTTGAATGACACAAGGATGATTTTTTTTTCTGTGACATTACACTAAACCCAATTTAAATAACTTGAGCAATTTAGCCACACCAGACAGTTGAAATATGCCATAGTTAAAGATGCTTTGTAAAAAAGTCTAGTGAATATCTAGTCTATCATCTACAGCCGAGAAAATAATACCTCTTTGCATACAGCCGTTCGCCCGCTGCATTTTGGTTGCTGGTAGGTCTTAGGCAGGGCTCTATAACTAGAGCCCAGGCGTTTACAGGAGGCATAGTCCACCTCTCTGCCTCCACCCTCCATGTAGCGATCCGAAAGCCCCGAGATTGCATGAGACAGCTCCTTATCGCCCAAAAAGGACTTAAACTGGGTGTAAAGCTCTGGAAACTTCCTATAGAACGATTCAACAAGCACATGATTTACGACGCACATTAAAATGCATTAAGAAAACGCAAACAGGAGTTAATACAAAAAGCTCTTACCCTAAAAATGGAGTCACCAGTTGCAGGAGTTCAGCCCCTGACACCACTTCTTGATTAAAGAGGGCTATGCAGCGTAAGAAATTCTCATACACCTCCTGACTCTTGAGCAGACGACGAACCTAACATAACAACATTATCGTAATAATGTAATAAATCATGAAGCTAATGCACTACTCTTAGAATACTGCTTACAAGCAAATGTGTATGAGCAACTCACCTTGTCAAAGAACGTGAACTCCCGCAGGACCCCATGTTTTCCGACAGAGGCGAAAGACGGGTCCTTCGAACAGGAATACTTCATTTTCTTCTGTGGGAAAAAAATGATTTGGAATGCACAATTATTTTTAAATAACACTTTTACCTCAAAGACTTTTAATATTCAGATTAGAGGTATTATTTTCAGATGTTGCCAATCCCTAAAACAGTATGCGGGAGCTTGGGTTACAGCTCACTGATTTTGTCCAATAACAGTGAAAGAAAATTGATGGATGTGCCATCTTTAAGATGTGTTATTGTCAGAAGTAAACTCTGACCTTCAGAAGGGGTGTCATATGAGGCATTAGCATGGGTCTAGGTCTCTTCTTATTCTGTTTATTCATTTCCTCTTCTTCTGCTTTCTTTAGATGGTCTTTACCAGGCAAAGATCCTCCAGTGAACTGTAATTCAAGACAAGATATAGTTTATTGACTTACAGTTACCACACAGACAAATGACTATCGAATTTCTTTGGATTTATCTTAAGTTTTATTCCTTACCAGAGACCTCTTTGCATCTGGTAAAAATTGTCCAAACTCAGCAAGCAGATCCTCCTGACCTTTGAATAGACTCGCCACTTTAGAGAAAACCTCATCTTCAGTCATTCCTGCACTGCTACGGCTTCTGTTCTCCTTCACCTCCAGCTGTTCTTTCTGCACATTCACACAGGATTCACAAAATCAATGAACATTGATAGGTTTACGGGACGGGTGGAAAAACAGTACAGTAGGCTGTTTCCTTGAGTTAGTTGTAAGTGTTCACCAGACTCAAATTTAAGCACAATTTTTAGCATTTTCAATAATAATTCTGAGAAAATGTTGTAAAAAAATTTAAATTGTCGAGTGTATCTGGGAGAAATTCACAACTAGCGGAGAGAAGGATGTAAATGGAGGTAGGAAATCTTAAGGAGTAAAAAATTCCAAGCATAAGAATAAATATCTACTAGACTGTTTTATTGTATTAGATAAAGGGTCTTGTTTACATAAATGTATTCTCACAATATGACAAGCACTCAGGCAAAGAAATGTGTTATGTCATGACAATGGCAATCGTTTAACAAAATCACAAGTTTTGATATGGTACTTCTACCATTTTTTTGGCAAACTTGAAGGAAATTATGTTATTGCGTACAAACACCCAATACTTTGGCCTTTTTCTGCTACTCGATAATGACAAAAGTTGTAATTATGATAATTTTGTAATGCTGAGACCACGATGATTTTACATTAATATTACTTACTGAAGCAAAAGTCAACAAAGTCAGTAGATAGATAAATTATTGATGAATAAATTACTTGTCAATTAAGCACTGGATTTAAAATAAGACAATCCAAAAATGAAAATCGATCACGATTATACAAAATTTCACAACCCTTGCATCACTATTGTCTGAATTTGGTTACACTTATGCACATACCTGGTACGTATGCAGAATTTCCAGGAATGCCCGGTAGGTTTCAGGGTTGTCCAAAAATCTGTTTTTGATCTTATTGACGTAACTGATTGCACTGTCAAACTCCACGGGACTCGGTTCTGATGTGGGAGGTGACACTGACGTGGTGGCCGGCTGTGATTGGCTCTCTCTGCTAGGCAGAGGAAGTGACAACCTGCTTAACTGTTCGGCAGGTCCAGAAGACGAAGCAACACTCTCTGGAGAGGTAACGGATTCATTCGGAGCTGAACCTGCTTCGGCCACTCCTGATGAGGTGGCACTAACTGCAGAACTGCCCGTGCTTCTTCCTGGCCCAGGAGAGATCTTAAGGTGGAAAAAAATAGAACCATTTATATACCCAACTTGTACAAGGTGTTAACTAAAATAGTTGAAATTAAGGAAAACTTGTTTCACACTTATACATTGTGACTCTAATGTTATACAAAACATGTATTAGATATGAAAACAATTCCCTGACATAAAATGAAGCCTTTTAAGTGCAAATATTTTTTTATGGATATGTAAACACCTTCACCAGTTTCCAGAACTACAATCAGTGAAAACTATTAATAAAAAGGCCTGCAAGTTACACCAAATACCAAAAAATGTTTTGTCTTAAATAAATCAAGCCTTTTTTTCACCTGAACATCTTATTTTGTTTGATGATAAAAACAATTGGGACAACATGAAACATGTAAACCAACACTTTCTTTTATTTTACAAAAATTATGTCACTTTAAACACTGAACAAATGGAAAAACAAAACATAGATTGCAATGCAGACAAATGGTACAATGTTGCGCCACAAGTCTCACCTGCGTGGAAAACGGCGACTGGAGAAATGCCATGCCATTCTTTGGAATTTCAATCCGATACCCAGGCGGCAGGAAGGCATTAAACCCCAGCACGAGATCAGGATGTCCATGGAAGAGCTGAGAAACTCTGTTGATAACTCCTGGCGTGTCAATACTGTTGATAGAAAAAAAATACAATCATTGCTATTCCTGGGATCAGAAAAACCCAGAAACCTTTTCATAACAAAAGCGAACAAACCTTTGTGATTTAAACTCTTTCATGATATCCAGAAACTTATTGTATATGCCCGGATCATTCCCGAACCGTATTTTGACTTGATCCAAGTATGATAAGGCATCCTCCACCTGTGGCAGAAAATAAACGCAAACGTCAAACAACATAAGACACGTTAAATCTACACGGTGACAAGAACATGAACAGTAATACGGCCACAGTACATGTATGGTCATAACACCATGTCTAAAGTGTAAATATTATGCTAAAACCAAGTTTATTTATTTTAAAGGACACATAAAGGCAACCGATGTGGTTTATAGCATGGGAATGTGAAAACCCCTTCCAAAGACTAACTTTAGATTAGCGTCTCCTATAAATGTACACTTTCTGTATTAAAGAAACAACATACACAACTGACAAATGTGATAAAAGTTTAACGCCTACACACATTTCAGTAATCCTTTCTGTATGTACACAAACCAACACGTCAAAATAAACAGACAAGATCAACAACCTGCCCACATTACCTAGTTAACCACTCCAATGTTAAACCAGCTAAATAAGAGTATAATATACTTGATATACTCTCAGTATATATACTCCTGGTGGTGTTAAGAGTATTCAGTGAGTAACCTCATTTGCACATATGGATCTCTTAATACTTCACTGTACATCCCTATAAATTATTTAATACTACAGTATACATATTTATACTCTTATTGTTTACTTTTTCTTCCATAACTACACTATTGTTTATTTTGTGTGTTGTATCCTTTAACAACAGCACTGTTTGGACGGACTCACACTTTACATCTGCTTATATGATGTCTGTGTAGAATTGTGATCTTTAAAAAACAGATGACGCTTAGCTTTGCTGCGTTAGCACTCGTGCTACTCACAACAACCCACAAAAATGTAACAAAAACAACCCAAAAACAAACAAAGCGACCTCGGAGTGCTTTTAAAAACAACACAATTACAGCAAATATCACTCGAGCACTTTTATTTCTGTGGGTCTCTGTCGTACAGGAAAGAAAGAGACACGCTGGTGACAAAAGCAGCTGTTAGCGCCCCCCCCCCTCCGGTCTTTCTTATCTGCTACAATGTAACACAAATCAAATTAATTCGTTTGATCTTAAGAGAAATGACGTAAACAAACACCGGCTTTCGTGTTCACGGAGAAGAGAGGGAAACACGACGGGGTCAAAACATCCCAAACACACAACGTGAGAACGTTTAATTCGACACTTTCACGAGGTTTGATTGGCGGATGACACAGAATAAATGAACTTTAGCAGCTCTGTGATGTCAGTGCGGATGTGAGGAAGTTACATAGTGCGTAAGATTCACACACACACACGCACGCGCGCGCACACACACACACACACACACACACACACACACACACACAACTCTGCTCAAAATACACAATCCACTATAAGATCACACACACAACACAGAGACACACACACACACGCACACAATCCACTATAAGAACACACACACACCCACACACACAACTCTGCTCAAAATACACAATCCACTATAAGATCACACACACAACACAGAGACACACACACACACGCACACAATCCACTATTAGAACACACACACACACACACAACACAGAGACACACACACACACACACACACACACACACACACACACACACACACACACACACACACACACACACACACACACACACACACACACACACACAACACAGAGACACACACACACACACACACACACACACACACACACACACACACACACACACACACACACACACACACACAACACAGAGACACACACACACACGCACACAATCCACTATTAGAACACACACACACACACACACACACACACAACACAGAGACACACACACACACACACACACACACACACACACACACACACACACACACACACACACACACACACACACACACACACACACACAACACAGAGACACACACACAACACAGAGACACACACACAACACAGAGACACACACACAACACAGAGACACACACACAACACAGAGACACACACACAACACAGAGACACACACACACAACACAGAGACACTCACACGCACACGCACACAATCCACTATAAGAACACACACACAACACAGAGACACACACACAACACAGAGACACACACACACACACACACACACACACACACACACACACACACACACACACACACACACACTTTTGTTCTCCTGTGGTGTGTTTGTGTAGTGTCAGTACCTTTAGTTTCTGAAAGTGCTGCTGTTGGACTTGTTTCTGGAGCACATAGGCCTTGTCTTGGATCTGGTTGATCTGTTTCGTGGTGCTGCTGTGTGCCTGAATTTTCGCCATGGTGTTTCCTTCCCCAACACCCGCAGCCGCGCGAGCCGCGATGATGTACCGTCACCCCGTATCCGCGGACCGCGTTGAAACCACTTAGGGGGCCACCCAGCTCTCTCTCTCTCTCTCTCTCTCTCTCTCTCTCTCTGTTCCCCCCGCAGGTCCGGTCGACTTTACGGCCACCCGGTTGTCCTCTTTCCAAAAACGAGATCCTGCCGAGTGTGTCCGGACAGCTCGGGGTGTCTTAAAACGACGCCCTCGAGCGTATAAAAGGGCGTCGAAACCCGGAGAGAAACAATCGATTTGTGGGGTTTATTTTAATAACTGGTGCATGTCTCTTTAAATTCGGCGGCAGCTGGGAGCTTGAGAGCGTCTAGCGTGCGGAAACGGAGGGAGTTCGGAGGATACAAGTGCGCATGCGTACGCGGCGCAAGGGGCGGGGCTTGCGGACTCTCAGCGGACGGAGGGATGAATGGGATTCTGAGCACGTTTTTTGTTTCCTGTTTGAATGAAAGTTACTTCTTGTCTTGACTCATTTAATGGAAAATTAATGTTTTATTTATAATGCTTCTTTTCATTTGTGTTACTTCGGTTAGGAAAGAAATGTGTAGTAATGTGCTGTTTTGTGGTATATTCCTTATATTCCCTAGTTTGGGGCAATCCCATGGAATTGTAAATCTTGCCATGAAAATGTAAAGTTGTACTTAAGTTTTTTAGTGTTCTTGTAGCACAGATCTTAACTTCTGGGGGTTCAAGCACCCATCTGTGGTCTCTCTTTAAGTTTTTATAGAATTATTTTTATTTTTAGTATATGATTTTTATAGTCAATTAAGGCCTTCAGGATTGTCACATCCATAACACTATATTTTTTTATAAACAGACACATTAAATAAAAAATATATTAATTAGATTATGTTCTATATAAGGACATGACCCTTATCTATTTGTTATATGTTAGATATTTTGGATTCTGGTTTGTACATCCACATAAATTTTAGACTTTTTAGTCACATCCTAACACAGAATTACTTACCTTTTTTAAAATAGAAAACGTAAGATAGATTGAAATTTTTTTATGATTAAACACTATCAACAAGGGTTTTATTATAAACAGTTGGGTTCCGTTTACTGGTCACAATTATATTCTAAGAGTGTTTTCATGTCATGCCCATAAGTCAAAATGTCACATCCATAACACTAGATTTTCACTGTTTATTCAATAACGTAAGATATTGAAAATAAAACCTTCAAATGTCATGTTCACCCTTGTTGTATGACACTGTTGCGGACCACAATACCATATAATACGATAATGTCAATAACATTTGTATGCAATTATATAAATATACAAAGAGTCATTTGAACACCCTCCTGGCCTCAGTAAATAAAAGTCTGACACAAAATGAAGGTTTTAAAAATAAGCGTGGTTTATAAAACCCAAATATGACAGGATCACCAAAGTGTATACAGAAACACAAATGAGATCATCATTGGAACCATCATAAGAATACACTCAACATTTACAAACTACTCTGTAAAAGAGAGGAACATCATTTCTTTTTGCTTCTCCATTTAGTCACAGAATCACAGAAGTTTTCTATTTTTCTTCAAGTCTTAATTTACTCAAAGTACAACCATCTATCAACTACAAACAATGTCACAGTCATGTGTTTAAGAAAAGATACAACATCAAGATAGGATAGAAAAGATGCAGAAATATCGAGCACTTAACATCATGGGCAAGCAATCTAATCCACATAAAGCCTCTACCCCCCATGAAATATGATGTCAGGGCTTGTGAATTATTCCAGTTCTGTATTTTAAAAGTAAAAATATCCAAGTACAAAATAAAAACCCTACATTTTTAGGGTTCATTTCAGAACCCAGAGTGTGAACATGTTGCAGACTTCTCCTCTCCCCCATCATATCAGAGTTCACAAAACATACCCAAAGCCACCCTCACCCAAAATGTCCTTTCAGATGAGCACAAACCCTGTCAATGAAAGTGCTATGAGTAGAAATATACACCTAGATAGAACCGATCACATTTCATTTTCACTAAAGCTTCTTATTAAGTTACACTATTTTAACATTTCACATGTACAATAAGACAGGATTATGACTACTCAAAAATGCCCTTCATCTACCTTAATACTGCTCATTTAAACCTTCAACATGTACATAAATAATTAGTACAGTAAAATAAAGAACATTTCTTTACGCAAGTAAAACATAAAAAAGTATAATGAAACTTTTTACAGTGTAAAACAAAAGCAGCATGCAGGCAAGACCATTGGCAATGCAGTACAACATTTGTGAATGGGGCAAATTTGTGCTCAGCATCCATATAAGGTGGTAATTAATAAGTGTACAATTAATTTATTATTTATTTGTGTGTCCTTTTATACACTGCTTGATAAAGGACCCAGACAGTTTTGAGGATTTTAGCACAGAGATAATAAGACAAGTTGTTGCTAAAGTTTTGTGCCATTTCATGAATGACAAAACGGACATTGCGTTCATATTAACAGACAAAAAGACCTTCACAGCACATTAACACCACATTTCAGAATGAGGATAACATTCTATTTTCTTTTGCAATCGCAAATCTCATAAAACACATGTAATACACAGAATGCAGTCTTTAAATATCACGGTTTGTGTTTGATTTGTTATCAATTCAATATAAAACCGGACTCAAAAGCCTTTTAACAAAATAATGAAGTAAAACTAAACGTGTTACTCACAAACACTTCATATGCACTTTTATTCCTTTGTAGCGTTTTAAGCATCAACAAAGCAAGTGAAGGAAAGAGCAAAAGCAAAAAAAGACAAAAAATGTGTCTTTTAAGATTGTGCTTGCAAAACTACATGAATGCATGCTTGAAAAAGTCTGTTATAAAAGTATGAAGTGTAAATCAGGCTTACACATAACTAAAACCAGCCCCGGCTTTTTCTTTTCTTTTTTTTTGATAAGGACAATATTTTTTAATTATAATAAATTTCTTGTGAGTCACATGAATCCGGTATCAAAACATTGTAAAAAAGGTGAAAAGACACAAATTAATAAAAGAAGGATGTATCATCTCTCTTGTTAAATGCCATTTGTTGTTAAAACAGGTTTTGTAGAAGCAACAAGATTGTTAAACCTGTCCAAATAAATAACATAACAGATTATTTCTTATAAGCATACACTAAAATATAATGTCAATAAAAGCATTAAGCAAATAACCAAACTGCAGCCATAGTTAGGCCTGTTGATTCAGTAAAGACTCCTCACCACACAAGTCTTAGATGAACCAGCTATAAGGTTCTTAAGAATATCTCATGGTTCACCATAATACAAAATAATTTTACAACCATAAGATTAACAATTGCCTGGCAGTGTTTGTGTTTCGTCTTTGGCCTGCAGTTGTTGTGGCAATTATTAATAAACAATACAAAGCCTTTGAAGTAGTTAATATATTACTTCGATAATAAAATAATTTTTTAAAAATGAACAGTTTACCCAAACCTTCAAATTAGCAGTACTAATTAAAATTAAAATGGTTGTCTTAATCTTCTTTAAGAAACATTTCTGTTAGACAAATTTTCTAACATACCATTTCTCATTTTGCCCTAGCATAAGACAGAGAGTCTATACATCCTGAGAGGACAGCCGAATGTTACATCTTAGTTAAGCATCAGCTATCACTCCCTAAAATAAAAAAAACATCCCATTTTTTAACACAAACCAAACATGGCAAAAATATGACAGCTTTGATATCAAAGCAATGCTTGTTAAATAAAACATATTTGCATATTAAATATGATATTAACGTTTTTTCAAGTGCCACCAGGGCTGTACTAAACTAACAAACACAAAGAAAAAAAAAAGAAATGAAAGTATTTGAAAAATGTTGTTATTTCTAACTGAGTTGTGGTTTTTAGTGTGGCACTGTACCATATTACAACTTTCATGTTAAACTCTCTTAAATAATATCTCTCTCCTCCCTGTAGATCCTAGTTTATTATTTTAAGTTTGTAAACAGTCATTTGTAGTAATATAGCTTAAAAAAACCTAACCAAACTTACAAAATAGTATCAAGAAACTAAATGTAAAAGTGTAATAAAAAGGAAAGCTTCACACTTGGCTGTTCTGTGTGAGTTTAAGTGTGTATCCTGACATGTGTGTTTGTGTGTGTGTGTTTGTGGTTTTATGATGTTACCATTGTGTCCTGATATGTGTCACAGCTGTTGTTGTGCTTACATCTGCTTATATCTGTCTTAGGATGGGGTCGTGAAGTGTGTGTTTGTTTAGGATCAGGTGTGTTGAGGCAGCTCTGTGAAGAACCGGTTGAAGGTTGAGAGGTGGAGAACAGCAAGGTGTGGGTTCAGCTGAAAGCTTCATCATCAGTATCCTCAATGAGCACCTTAGTGTCCTTCTTAGACCTGTGAGATGCACACACACCAAAAATAAGTGAACTGTTTATTTACGTGCTGCCGTTTGTATTATCAACAAAGACTCAAGATCACGGCTGGCCCAGCCATTTCAAAAATCGTACACAAAAGCATGTTAAATGATAATATCTTACTGAGAGGACAGAAGGGGTCGTCGCAACGACAGACTATAGCTCCGTTTCCAGCTCTTCTTGCCCTGTCGGTTTCGAACCCCATCCTCCTGGTCCATCATCTGCTCCAGCAGCGTTTGGTCATCAGCGTTCAGAGGAGCCACAGAGATGTCCCGCACCGCTCTGAACTCACCACAGTTATTCAAATGCTCGTTCTCTAGACGGAAGAAGTTCCATACGAAACGTCTAAAAGGAGTAAAGAAATATTTACTTAGAGAGAGAGAGAGAGAGAGAGAGAGAGAGAGAGAGAGAGAGAGAGAGAGAGAGAGAGAGAGAGAGAGAGAGAGAGAGAGAGAGAGAGAGAGAGAGAGAGAGAGAGAGAGAGAGAGAGAGAGAGAGAGAGAGAGAGAGAGTATAGATCATTTGTTATGGATGTTTCAGACAAGCATCTCACCTAAACACTTCAAGAGGGGCTAAAATGGTCACAACTATGTCCTCAATGGAGGGAATGGCAGTCATGGAGGTCAGAGCAATCTGCAGTGTCCACGCGAAGCGCAATATCACGTCCTCTATTATGGCACAGTAGTAATAGGCCTTGGAGAGACAGGAAGTGACATCATGAAAACCAGTGGTAATGGATATGGTTATAGTATGTAGGAGCATGTAGTTAAACGGTGTAGATTTTTAAGAGCTTAAAAATTTTACCCCTGTTCAACAAATTACTTTTATGTCATTTTTGTATGGACTACTTTGGAAGACTTACTTTGGAATAATGCTGTTTCAGTTTGAAGGGATATTTAAAATGATTATCCCTGTCATCATAAGAATGTTTGCAACTGAGATTTCGGATGCGCCACTGACTACCAAACTAGACAAAATGACAGTAAGAAAGGCACTGGAACGGTTTGTTTTCATAATTTCTTAAAATTATCTTCAATTGTAACATTTGTGGGTGAAGATGCGCTTTAATTCTTCATGAATTTTAATGTTAAAATATAATCAACAGAACATTTTATTACATGCCAATCAAAATTGGGGTCAGTCGTGGTTTGGTGGTTAGAGAGTTGGACTTGGAGGTTGTGGGTTTAAATCCCAGTGTCAGAAGATAATGACTGAAGTGTCCTTGAGGAAGACACCCTACCCCTATTTGCTTTGCAGTGGTAGCTGTCCACTGCACAACACTTGTAAGTCACTTTGGGTAAAAGTGTCTGCCAAATGAATAAAAGTAAATATAAAATCCTACATGTGCCTTTAATTATATGTAAGATAAAGAGTTATAAAAATAAAAAGTGGAAGTTCTTTTGCTTATGCAACATATTCAAATCATATACACAATTTCTCACTTTATGTGGGTAAACAATCTCCTCTCTCAGGAAGGTGTTCTCTCCAGCGTTTCGGTCGAAAAGGCCCCAGTCCATCTTCAGGTCCCAGATCAGCGTGTAGAGTGAACTGACGACTGAAGACAGAATGAGCATGTAGAAAAACACCTCAGCATCGGTGTGTTTCTGATCTGAAACAAAAGAAAGCAGAGAACTGCTGTTAGTTGACAACAGAGACATGGAAATAGAACTCAAGGTGATGTGTGTTATGATATTTCACACACTGTCCACTAGAGAGAGACATTCACCATTAGTCTAGAACACCTCAACTTTGTACAGGACTCATCCACATTTCACTGAATTTCCTTCAAATTACACATTTAATGTTTAGTGTAACTGTTTTTTTACAATTAATGTTCTGATGTAAAGAGGATATAGTGGTAGAGGATTAGTTATGAATAAAACATTTAATTCGAATCAATATGTTTTTAACATGCTTATCAAAACTTGCTTTCTAGAAATAGTAAGATTTGGGAAATATTTTTTTTTATATACAAGTATTTTAGAAATATTTATTACTCTTACAGAAATATTTACATTTGCCTACAGTACAATATTAAATCCACAGTCGTAGTACAGAGGCAGATATCTGTAAGTGGTTAAATCTATTTGGCATCTCCACACACAGACAGCAGACACGGCTAAACCTGGAACAGACCCATCAGTCTTAATAAAGCCTTTCACACTCTGCCATCCAGGCGCCAGGAAACCAGCAGAGGTCATTTTTCACCGGAACACACAATATAGTTTCACTCATCCTATTTCAATGCTGAGCTATTGGTGCCCATGTTAAATATTGTGTCCTTACATTACCCCAAAGATCCGCCCCACTGTCCATAATTCATGTTTGTTAGTGACATTTTACTGTATGCCTAAGTAAACAGTATTATTTATTTATTTGACATACATAACACAAATAATTATGATTAAATATTAAAATATGAAGACTAGAAAAATGCATTACAAAAGTACATATAACAACGCATGGTTATATTTTGGTTTAGTATAGCATCTTCAAAAAGCAGATACTCCTGGTAAAGTACCCACTCATGTAATCTTATTATCTCCTAAACCCTACTGTAGTAAACACACATTCCCCATAATGCATTGGAAGTAAGTCACATCCGATCCTATGAGAAAATAGCTTTCATCCTTACATAAGATTTAAGTGTCTCTGGTCTTTCAAAAAGCCAGCTGTAATATGTGTCTGTGTATAGCCATCACCTGTCAATCATTTCATGGGTACACATGGTCTAGATAGAGCTGTATAAATCTACGTTATAAAGCCATCAGGGCAGGACAACACAGGTGTCCATGCACCTCAGATCTCGACACATCTCCTCTAAAATGGCTGTTTTGATCCGTAAGGGAAAAAAGCAGGGCGAAAAAAAAAATCTTATTTCAGTGGTTCAAAGCTTCATCATTATTCTAGCGATACACTCACACTGTTCTGTCTCGCCGCAGGCAGGCAATTACAGCTTACCCTCCTTCAGCTCGACCATTTTCATTCATTTCCTTTTTATTTTCGCTCAGGCTCTCATTGTATTTTTCAAGCTTAAGCATCACACTGCATCTTTTGTTTAATCTCTGTTTGCATTTTGTTCTCATTGTTGGACATCATTGATTTCTTCAGCTAATGCTTACTGTGCAAATGAAACCTCCAGGTCTTTAAACATCGAGTCATATTATATGAAATATGAAGAAGCAGGTTAAGATCAATGCTGTAAGTGGTGGGCATGACCAAGGTTGTGGGATTAAAAGGAATAGTTTGCCTCAACATAACAATTCTGTCATAATTTACTCACCCTTTTGTCATTTTAAACCTGTGAGATGTTCTTTATTAATAAAAACACAAAAGAAATTTGAAAAATGTCCATAAAGAAAAACAATTGGTCCCCATATACTGATGTTGTATTGTCTATTGTATGGTTTCTATTCACTTTGTGAATCAAAATTAGTTTTTTTATAATACAGAGATTACATCTGTATCCTCAATCTCCCACATCTATGTGGCAAATAATCCATGTTGCATTATAAATATTATAAATACATCAATAAATTAGCTTAGACATGGTTAATCTAATCCGTTACACGTCTACATGATCGCTACAATAAAACAGATAATTTATCTCGGTAACTGACTGTAGAGAAACATCATTTACATTCATTGCACAGGTGATTGAGGTGTTCTTTGATATATCTGATCGATTAAACAGGGTGATGCCAGGGACGATTAAAGTAGATCCTAATGACGAAGGCCTGTTTAGTCAAAGCTGAATGAAACAGATGTTTTGGGCTGAGGTCCAGATCTAATCTACATCACTGATACACAGACATATTCTAATAGACTCTGGAGTCAAAAATCTGTAAAATGCATTGGAGGAACATTTATGTCTACAGTTTGAACACTGACATTTAAGGCAAATAAATAAATAACATGAAACAACCGTGTGTATATAAATAATGAAACGGCTTAGCCAAATGCTTTGAGGGGATTGATTTGGGCTAAAGTTGTTTTTCAAAGGGATACGGGAATGTTGGATAAGTAGGAGAGTGAGACGGGAGTGTGGACAGACGGAAGGTTTGAGCAGCCGTGTTCACACTACAGATGGATTTCATCGGCACAGTAATCAGACAGTAATTGTAGATTGAGAGATGGATAAAAGATATGCCTGGAATCCTAATGGAACGCTTTTAAACTCATGATATTAATCAGATGAAGATGAATTAGTGAGATTAGATGCAAGGGATGGTGTTTGGTGACAAATGGAATAGGCGATAGCTTTCATACATCATGCATGCATAAATGAAACACAAAAAGAACTTGTCAATCTTCTCAAATCTGTTCCTTCCTTTCTAGTGTTGTTTATAATGTATTTCTATATAATATGTTTATATTTTTTACCTTTGTGGGTTCTGTAGAGGGCTGCGAATGTGACTACAAAGAAGGTGGTGGAGTATTTCCCAGCATTCACCAGGTGAGGGAAGGCTCTCCTGGTGTCACGGTAACGGCGCAGACACTGCACAAACCGCAGCCACGCAGGCAGACAGTGGATGATGGCACGAACTCCATAAGAGTAGCTGTTACACTTCTCATCGCCTGAAGGAGAAAAAGCAGGCATATCCAAACGACTGAGGTTACACTTTTTAAAACACTCAGTATAATAATATTAGAACATATTCCAGTACACTGAAGAGATGTTTCCAAACGGTAAATCCTAAAATAGTCAATAATAAAAATGCCTCGATTGTCTGTGGTCCTTGTAGGACAGTGAAAGAAGGATTGGTGGTGGAATAAATTCTATTATATTCTTTTAAACATAAATATTTTGCGTAAAACGTGATATCATTCTTTTAGGCAATTCTGTTGATTTCAATGTTTTGACATCATATAGCAAACATAAAATAAAATCTGAAATATTGCATTTCCTTTATTATGGAAGTTTTGGAAACCTCTGTGATTATGGGTTGAAAATACAAACAAATAGTCATGTGTCATCACTTTTCACAGAATACATTTTTCATTGGAATGAATCTTTAAAATATGTAAATATATAATTTAATATGTAAAATATATACATTTATTGTATATATGTACACAATACACCAAGAATGTCTATACAATATAAAGGTCTAATTATTTATTAAAACTAAAATAACAAATAATATTTGGTGGAAATTCGGATGGAAAGTCAAAATTCCTAGACTACCATGGTTCTTTTTCCCTATATTTTTCTCTTTACCGCTCTAGATTTTCCGATATTCTTAAGTTGTATTTTCTACACCATTAGACAGCCACTGATGTCCCCTGCATCACTGCACATTATAAACTGCAGTGACCTTGAAAGACTTGTGTCTATATTGACACTGTGTACTCTTTTTTTATGCGCTAAAGCAACTAATATTCTACTGTTATGTATAATATTAAAATAGAACAGTGTGAATGACTATTTTTGACTGTCTGTTAATTTTGTACGTTTTGGGATGTCTTCATAAGGTGTCATTTACCATATGTGGTGGGCAGTAAGCCATTGAGATCCCCCCATTTCAGCTCCATGCTGTAGTAACAGACCAAGTACTCCAGATCAGACAGAACGATCACTAGTGAATTTAGTTGATCAGCCAACCAGAAATCTGCAAATTCTACTCGGTGGAACGGGGCGGTGAAGACACGGAACTGAGAAAAACAGAGAATATATGAACCATAAATATTTATACTATACACCCACAAGGAACAAATAAAGAGTCAAGGTCGACTGAAGTGCATTTTCTCTCAGGATAATGTGATTCTGTGTTATATATACTGGCTCATTTTGTCGCAGTAAGACACAACTTGTAGATTAAAATTTTAATATTTTCTATATTTCAATTTAAGTGAGAATTCCCCCCAAAATAAAATAATGTTATGATTTACATAGCCCTCTTGTCAACTCCGAACTGTATTCTGTATTCTTATGCAGGACACAAAATAACATATTTTCAAGAGTTGGTAGTAACACCAGTAGCACCTACAAGAGTAATGCAAGAAAATGCGTTAACAACGTTCTTAAAAATATCTTCTATTATATTCTGCGGAGGAAATAAAGTCATACATGTTTAAAATAACAAGAGGCAATGATGGCAGAATATTTGGAGAATTTATTAAAATTATCACTTCAAATACCTGCCTTTGAAATCATATAAAGTCATACAGTAGTTTCTGTAAAATGACTGTGTTACTATGATAACAGTTTCACCCGCTCCCTATAAACCGACATTGCACTTCTTTAAGCCTGCAGGGCTGCGTTGGCATTTCCCAGCAACATAGTTTTGCACTACACTGACCTAAGCCATCGTTCTCATGAGACTCAAATGCCAGGGAGTATTGATTTCTCCCTACACAAACTCTGATCGGTTGATGGCCCAAAAAAATATGCTTTACAAACATGCAGGTATGAATGTTATGTATGAAGGTAAGGTACACAGTGTCCTTTTGATTATATAAACAGAAAATATACTAGCTATGACATGTTTTTGTTAAAAATATTTTCTTTCCAAACTGTGCATGACTGGAATGCACATCTTGTGAAAAACATAAACAAAGTCGGATTAAATTTCAACCTCATGGCTCTTCCTAATACAAGAAATCTTGAGCAAAAAAGGGCAGGAACAATTTAACTCAAATCTTGGCAAGTGTTAAATTTTGGACCCTGGAGGTCCGTTTCAAGGTTACATCTGTATGTGCGATGTCCTTGCACGTTGACAAGGTGTGAGATCTGGGAGGATGACCACCCACCGCTCAACCATCAGTAAACACAGTGTTTAATCTACAGAAAGTGTGTGTGCCCCATGGAATAAGACTCCAGTCTGGGCAAATTAGACGTAGGGAGGGCAGTGAGACAGAGGCAGGCGGCCACTGATGGCTCCATCCCAATAATGATTGCACAGACACAGCCTCACCTCCGCAGAGATAGAACTGCAATATATTTCACTTCACCTCTCCACCCTCGCTCAGAGACACACGTAAACACACACATAAAATAATTTACACAGAAAACAAAATACATCAGATGGGCAGAGCGAGCACAACGGTTTCGGCAATAATAGAAGTACATAAAGACATTGAAATAAAAAAATTGGAAGATAAAAACATTTAAACTGGGAAAGATAGCGTCTTGTGAATTGTAATGAGTCAATCAGCACTCATTTAATTTGATTTCAGTTGTTATGAATGTATTCAAGGCGGGTAATTGAACAGATGCCATTCTGGTAAAGAGATAATCCAGGCAGGTGGAGGCGGTTTTCATTTCTTTTCTTACTTCCAGGCACAATTCAGAATAAAGAGAAGATTTATTATGACAAATGACAAATGTTAAAGGGCCTGAAAAAGCATGTTTATCAAATCTCTGATAAAGCCCACAAGCTCATTTTGTGGCAAGGGTCTTTCAGGTTTGTTAGTTACGGTATACTCTAAAAACATTCTTCATTTATTGTTTATAGTAAGAACACAAAACAAGATAATTGAAGACAGTTTAAAACCGAACCGAAAAAAATCCCATTGTAAATAGATGCCAGTTCCCAAAATTTTCCAAATTATCTTCTTTTGTGTTTTGCGAAAGAAAGGAAGCCAGACAGGTTTGAAATGACAAGATGGCTAGTAAATGATGACGTAATATTCATCTGTGTTTATGAAACTATCAAAGCAGGATACTTTTGAAACACACTTTAAGAAATGCTGTTTTAAAGCACCAGAATAATTTCTGTGGAACAAAGGTTTTTGTCTTACCAACAGTTTAATGAGCCAGAAACGTGATTTGTAGTATGCGGTTTTAAAGGGGATGATGAGGAAGAGGGCCATAAAACCGTAGAGGATCAGAGGATTCGCCTGCATTGGCAGTAAAGTGTAGTCCGCAAAGAGACAGGAGAGTATACTGAGACACCACATCACCCCCAAAAACCCTGCAATCTATAGCGAGAGAAAAGGAGAGAAACGTTAAATATTTAAAGGCAACAACATTCAGTTATCAAACCAAAGCTTATCCTAACTGTTCTGTTAAAGGGATAGTTCATCCAAAATGTAAAGTCTGTTATTCACCCTCTTGTCATTTTAAAATCTTTACACAAAAGAAGATACACGAAAGAAGATATTATGAAAAATATTGGTTACCAAACAATGGCAATACTTTCAACAAGCAATTCAGTAGGTATCGTAATTTTTCGGTTCCCAACCTTCTTTTTAATATCTTCTTTTGTGTTTTGCTTAAGAAAGAAAGTCATACAGGCGACAAGACAGTGGATTTATGATGATAGAAATTTTTTTTTGTGTGATGTATTACAATCCGCTTTTTTAAGCTACACACTGTATAAAATTAAATCATCCTTTGGCGTGTGTCTTACCTCAAAGAGATGCTGATGTGAGAGGTTGTTTCGAGGGTTCAGCTCAAAGATCAGTACGTGATTGACACCCGCCTGCCTCCAGCCATATGTGTTAATCCCCAACAGAAAGAGAAATTGAATCAGCAGGAAACCACCACGGTAAATGCGCACCAGTGGCCAGATGTTCTGATTACGGATGAAGAAAGCACCTGATATGGAGGAATCAGTCACAACATTGGATTAATAACTAGAAACATAGTAACACAATGACATTCTGTTAAATATGAGCAGCTTATTAGCACAAAACTACTAAATTGTGTTTCACTCATCATCTGAAAGCTGAATAAATCCTTTTCACATTGGGAAAAGGTTTATTAGAACAAGACAACATTCGGCCAAGATATTACAACTTTGAATATGTAGACTCGTTCAAATGTTGTTCAAATGAATTCTTTGAGATTGAATTCCCAAAGAGAATGAAGCAGAATTTAAAAGAAATCTGGTGATTTTTCTGCACCAACTCACAAAAATGACATTGTCATGATAGGAAATATCTTAACTTATATACTAAAGATTTTTGACCTAAAAAATCTATAATTTTGACTATAACATGCATTGTTGATTGACTGGTTTTGTGGACCTGGCTCACATATGTGACAGATCAATTTCAGCTGCACCACAGAACAAAATAAGAAGGTTTTATCATGGTATTGTTTTGTTTGAGTGTGTAAAAAAGGAAAATGACTGCACCAGTAAGGACGAAGGATACAGCCAGGACAATGAATACGCCGCAGTACAGTCCCACACGGAAGGTGGTCCAGGCTGGTGCAGGCTAAATGAAGGTACAGCAAATGTTAGATAACAGAAGGTTGTGAGAAATGTTGTTTTTCTATTGTGTTATTTAAACCCTCACATTTTTAAATTGTTTTAAAGGAGTCCTATACAAAAAGGATACTGTATGACATATATTAACATGCTTTTAATGAGATGTAATAGAAGAAATAAGTATTAATATGGCAGTATTAACATTGCAGCTCTGTGGTTCTTTAAACATTGTCATGTTTATTTAAGGGGTCCAATCCCTCACCTGAGCAGCTCCAAGAGGTGGAACCCTCAGTCGCTTCATAGCCTTCTGTCGGTCACCTCCTTCCAGTTCTGTGGTCACCAGAGTCTGGCCATAAAAGGTCAAAGGTTATTCCTATCTACAAAGCTTTACTTTGGTCTAGTTGATTCAAAAATACTGTATTTGCTCAGTAGTGATTTACCTCAGTCTCAGAAATGAGCTGTGTGATCTTCTTGCAGGTGTAGAATGGAGCCACCTCCACATGAGCCACACGCCAGTCAGCTCCACGCTGTGTGTCCAGAATCTTATCATGTTTCTTCAGGATCTTCCGGAATCCAGTGAAGTTCAGATTCTAGATCGAGTTCCAGATCAATGTCAAGGAGATGCCGGATATTCAAAAACACAAAGGAGAGTGCAATGATCTAGCTGAAGGTAAAATATTAACCTGGTAGTTCTGCAGGAGGATGAGGCTGAGGTAGAACTCGCTGAAGGCCAGCTGCAGATCCTTGATGTTACGATGTTTGTTGCGTTCCTTGTTGGACAAAGGTAACACTGTTTTACGATTGCTGCGCAGACCTGGAGCGTTGCTCTCACGTTGGGCATCCAAGGACGTTTGCAGCTCATTCTGCAGTGTAGCGAAGCGGCGCTGTGCTTCAGCAAGTTTCTCTAGAAGGAGTTCCAGAAAGACAATATTAATAATAAGATTTGATTTACATAAAAATAAATTAACCTGCTTCAGTTCTCAAAACCAAATGGTGTTCAGACAAGATTTTTTTAATTCGTACAGGGATGGTACCTGGCATGATATGGTAATGAAAATTATGTCATCTTTATATCACTCTCGTCTTTTTAAAACTGTAGGGGTTCTGCTATTAGCAGAACATGAAAAATGTTGATAACTGTACAATGTACAACAGTTGGATGGACACAAAACCAAAATCAATGCAAGTGATTAGGTACTGCCTTTCAGTTACCAACATAATAAAATATCTTATTTTATGTTCTGCTGAAGGAAGTATGGCATACATATTTAAAATGACAAGAGAGTGAGCAAATGAACTATTTTCCATTTTAGGTGATATATAATGTGCTCACACACTTGATTTCAGCCTACAAGGATTAATTTCTCGTCTTAATGACATTAATGTCGTCTTCACTTCTCCACAAATGCCTTGGTGCACATCAGGCCGGAACATATAAACTGTATTAAAACCACTCCAATTATTTTCACCGACAGACATATAGTCTGCTTGACTCACAGTTTGGTTAAGAGAAACAACAGAATCCATTTTACATGACAAATAAATCCTTCATTCTACCCATTAACCATGGAGCAAAGCAGACAGATTTCCTGACATAGAAGAAGCCCTTCCTGGAAGAGCGATATCTCAGACAGCATTACCCACGCTGGCCGGCATCCCAGCACAGTTTGGTAAATAGGACCCTGCATGCCCATCTTACTTTGGAGGAAGAGGAAAGGGGGTATTAGGTTTAGCACACGTGTAAACACTGGGAGCCGGTTGGTGTATGGGTTATAACCCCGGAGAGAGAGCTGAGTGCAGGCTGATTAGGGAGAATGAGTATAGCTGGCATAGACTGTACCCCTGGGCCCTGATCGTACAACATGTCCAGCTTATTTGTCACTTAATAGACACTTCCTTATCCAAGAGAATTATTGCAGGGTAAGTCTTCTCTAAGTATCCCAAGGTGTCTGTAAAAGCAGTGTTGGATTTCAGAGAAAATGATACCCCTTTGTATGTTTACTGGGACTTAAATGCATGACTGCAAACATTAGTTCACTCAAAAATGAATATTGTGTCATCATCTCCTTCTATTGACTGGACACACAAGCATTGCAAATGAATGGGTGGCAGCTACTAACATGCTTCAAAATATATTCTATTATGTGTTTTGCAGAAGGAAGAACATCATATATGCAAAGAAGGTGAGTAAATGATGACATAATTTCCAATTTTTGGTGAACTATCACTTTTGGGGTTGTGAAAAGATGTAATGTTAAGATACAATGACCCAGTCTGTATATTTTCATTCCTCACAGCTTGGTTTTCTTTCACACCAATATAAACATGGTATAAATTCTAACTAAATGTCTGTGCTTCTGCAAGCTGACCATGGATGAGATGGTGCTAAGAATTTATGTTAATATCAGATCAAGTCCATTGGGAAAAACACTCCATTTACTCAAGGTTTAAATGCCATGTTGTTAATTCAGGACCATTTGGGGAGGTGAAAAGGTCTTGGCAACAACACAGTCCGGGTAAACTGGAAAGACTTTGTTCTACATTCATAAAAAGAGCTGCTGCTACCCAAATACAAATATATATATAGAAATTGTCTTGAATAATGGGGTTTATGTTTATTTTCTCTGCCTTGTTCTGTAAATGACATTAATGTTTTATATAAGAAGAAATACTAAGATGAAGTTATGGGGTCAGAGATTTTCCCAGCTTAATGGACTGGACAGCTTTCTATGGCTGGCCAACACGATT
The DNA here is from genome assembly GCA_033220385.1 of Triplophysa yarkandensis. Taxonomy (NCBI): domain Eukaryota; kingdom Metazoa; phylum Chordata; class Actinopteri; order Cypriniformes; family Nemacheilidae; genus Triplophysa; species Triplophysa yarkandensis. The sequence goes on along the minus strand of CM065656.1, from coordinate 9,369,395 downwards.
AGAGTTTATTCTGGTCTGTCTGGCAGACTGAGTGTGGCGAATGATTTTCTGTGGCAACTGGGGGCTATAGAGACCAACACAAGTTTATCTTTTTAGTTTTATTACTGTATATGCCACTGAGCAAATGCTGTTCACTCTCAGCTCATTTTAAGAATTGAATATTAGATAATATCAATCAAACAATAAACCTGTGTTGACCAATAATAATAATAATAATCAACCAATGTCTGTTATTCCTCGCTTTAACCATCCACTGGGGGCAGTGATACATTGACACCGCTGTTACCCCGCAGTCAATGCAATAACACAGCTTATGTTGCAGTGTGCATATATTATTAGTCCAAACATAGTCCATGCCCTCTGACAGACGCCAAAATAACCGGCAGACATTACACATTACATCACGTACCAAAATAGTGTTGTACCACCAAAGCCAATGAACAGGGAATCCCTTTCATGCATATAACAGTCACTGCAATATAAACACTTACAGCTTACTTTTAGTTGTTCAATGCATTTAGATTTTCAATCTTAAAAATACCTGAATAAAATGTGTTGATCTTGGAGAGCTCTTTTTCACATGTCTGGAAGAACTTCTCTTCAAACTTGGCATAGTAGCGTTTGACAGTGTCTTCATCTGTGACTGAAAGAGAAGAGATACAAAAGGGTAAATCGGGGTTCATGCTAAAATATCTATCAATTCTAACCACATGAATTAATTTTTTTTAAATGTAGCAATTCAAATAAACACATGCCCCTTGGTTTGAAATGTCTTGCTGGTTCTAGTGGGCTGTAATTCGCTCAGCATTAAGCACTAAAGAGTGATGGGTCCCAACAGCCATATAAACATTCACAGCCTCAATTCTTCATATGACTCACTGGGAGTAAAAAGAGTCATAAAATAAGTGCTTTGGGCTTCACGCAGCAAATCCATCTTTCAGACTTCAGATGTAATTAATGCACCTGTATATAAATGTGTAAGTGTGATGTGTTTATGGAGATAGTACTACTCTCATTAATAGTCAATGTTTTATAGAACAGTTCCCGGCCTGACACCCTGTTTCTATTACAAATCGGCTTTTGTCTGTCAAACTTTTCATTACATACATTTACTTATGGTGTTATGGATCTAATATCAACTTTCTAATAGTTCCTATTTGCCAAACTGATGGAGCTGTATTACCAATTACCATCATATTCAACCATAAAAAAGTGCACAACAAACTAAGAGAGAGAGAGAGAGACCCCTCCTAGAAATCAGACATTCCACAAACAGAAAAGAAAGTGTATTTTTCATAATCATGGACACCTTTTTCCCAAGACAACACATTTAATCCTAGATAAAAAGTTCTGCTAGTTACTGGAAAGGTTGAATGTACATCATTATGGCTGTGTTAGTGAGTATCACAATTAGAATGAAAGCCCTTCATACATCTTGCATACTAACAGAGGTGTTGAAAGTTCTTATTAGCCTTAAATATGTTCTCAGTTTCAGACTTTACACCCACGGACTGACGTCTGAGGGATAAGGCACACTTTTCTGGTAACACTTCAGCGAGTTTAAAGTCATCATCTGATTTGACCATTCTAGTTCTGAAAGACGTTTCCACACTTCTAAGCATTACAAAAATGAAATGTAATATGTTGTGCCACCTGTCAGTAATAAACTAGCCTCTTGGATTTTTAGGGATGTGCGATATTGCCCAAAAATTATTTAAATGTGTTCTGGGCTTTTGCAGATTTTTATGTTTTAAAAGTTGTTTTAATAGTTTGTTTGACCCTGGGAAAGAATTCTGTAATCTTCTATCACTGTTACAAAACAAAACTAGTATAAACAGAGAAACACCGAATTGTACTTCACATGTTCTACATTTACTGTTATGTTGGAGGTCAAAGTTTTAAAAAAGTAATATTTAGAGATTCAGCACTATGGATAGCTCCATATGCATTGGCTGAGTGGGTACAGTTTTTCTTAGTTTTCATATTGTTTTCATGAAAACATATTAGCATGACTGATCTTTGATTTATAAATAAACAATCTTAACATCTCTCTTTTTTATTCCAGGTATTAACCCAAAGAGAAGCACATTTGATCACTATAGTGAATATCAATCCCTAACAGAGCTAAAACCAACACTGATCGAGCCATTTCTATCTTACCTTCCCAACTGGCTCACATGAATATAACATTTTCCCTCTGGGTGCCTCGATTTACCAGAACTGACAAAGCCTCAGGATCAAGGGATCACACAGTGTATTGTTTTACCAAAAAAGCCTACAGGAAGCGGATCCAACTGTCTAGTCTTTCAGAAAAAAATCTCCTTTTCAATCTTGCTTTAAAACATTACAGTAAGGCAGTATGGTGCAGAGATTTTTTAACTCCAAAAAGAAAACCATTTTAAGCTTTCAAATTGATAAATATACAGTTTACATTTTGTGTATTTCTAAGTTAAAAAAGATAAATATGATTGGTTTATATATTTCTATTAGAATTCACCAAAAATATTAGTTGTATATTACAAATAGAAATGTATTGAATAATATAACCTTGTTTTTGTGATATTTCCTAAACCTCGGAACCTTTTTACAGTGTGCATTGTACACAATTAAGTGATATAATCTCTCATTATTGGACTACTGGTGGTGAATGTGTGAACACGGCATGACAGTTGTATGACCTCTCCTCATTTTACAATCCATTTAACCGATGTAATAGCACTCAGGGCTGTTTATCCCTCCATGTAATGCTGTTTGCATTGTTGCAAGACTTTCGAACACTAGTATCCTTATCTGCCCCTGGCATAGGGATCTCAATCTTCTCAGCTGAATTAAACTGTACGCCTGGTAGCAATAAAGACTAGGAAATGCTCATGTTGTTGGAGGTTTTACGAGCACCCATCATGCTGAATAAATTAGAGCGAGTTATTATACGCTCTATTAAAAGGCTAAAGTGAGTGGGTGGAATTGCAGAGGGACGGCTATGTGCTGGAACCTGTTAAGCAGTGCTGATGCATGCTGGGAAACAGACACAAAGTGGGCACATGAAACGCAGCACATAAAAGCATCTCGCTGGCCCCCCCCGGCATCCGCCCTCGGGAAGTTCAACCAGACCCTCCGAGATAAAGCAGAACCCTTGCAGCAACACCGCTCTCCACAACCTCACTGCCTCCCACCCGTCTGCCTCTGTGCCTCAAGCCACAATTAGCCCAACCAATCAGGAAGCTTCTATAAGAGCATCAGTTTAAATAACATGTTTAAAGAGGTAAAGAGGTCTCGATTTAGATTCATTCATGGGATAGTGTAAATCTTGGATTCATTAGGGTTGTGTGCTGGGGGAGGGGGCGGATGGGGGGATTCCCGGCAGCATGCAGACCGGGTGAATCCATTATTAGGAAGTGTGGTGGACGACACAGATGGGATGGTGGAAAAGGAAATCGGAGACAATCAGAGATATGTGGCCATCGCAGATTGGGTTCATGGGATTTGTGCTCTGCATCTCACTTTGGTGAATGAATCTCCTGGATGTTTCACTTCATAGAGTTTTTAAAACGGTAGTAAAATGTAATAAATGAAATGTATTTAATATAAGGAATAACAGGTTATGATGACATTATGATGAAAAATGAATGTTAATTAACATATAAAAATAACATGAATTTATCGGTCAATATGGCATATCATTTAAAAAAGTTCACTTGGTAAAGTACATGAGCTGTCCGTGGTTCTGAACTTGTTTCACGGAACTGTTCACAATTGAACAAACCTGAACCTTTAAACTTTTATAACAGAACATTTCAGTAATAGGGAAAGAAAAGTCTGAATCCAATGAGAAAAAGTTCTTATAAAGCATTCATGAGTTCACAGTTTGACCCAAATCTTTCAAACTCAGTTACACAAGTCCTTAAAATAATAAGCATCAAATTGCATATTTGTTTAAAATCTAGCCCTTCAAACCATTATCTCTGATGTGATAGTGATGTCTGTATTTTAAAAGTTCAGTGCAAGGCCTATTCAAAATCAGACAATAATGTGACTTGACATAATGTGACTGTACATATGAACAGATTGTAAAAGATTTTCCATGAACATGTCCAGAATAGGTTAGAAAGAGACGTTCTTTAATGATTGGGGAAGGGCTTTCTGGGGTAAAGAGATCACATTAGAGTTGACTTAGGAAGACTACTTGAGCATCGCAGGGCCTATACCTAATTCATATTGATTCTGGATATACTTCAATTTCATCCAAACTGAAAAACTTATTTCATTGGCTTAACAGATTTAAGGAAAGTGGTTGGTCGTTTAAATGTCTTTGCTTGACTACAAATATCAGAATTTTTGATATATCTAATAGTTTCTTTTAAATACTTTTACCCACCACCAAAATCATCCTCCTTATCTCCACATACCCTCTCAAAACAAACATATTCCAACATCTCCTTTTTCCTAATGCGAGGCAGTCAGAGATATTTTCCTTGTGTGACCCCGCTGGGCCTGAGTCTCGACTGTGAAGTGTTATCAGCTCACGACCAGACTCAGACGTCTGAATATTCTGCCTTTAAAAAAACTCTCCATCCCGGCCCTTGAGTTTCTGCATTTGAACTTTAGATAAATGTAGGGTCATTGAATTTTTAGGAATGTTTGGAACTGTTGTTTTCCTTCCAAAAAACAACTGTCTTCAAATGAATCATGACAGTAACATACTGTCATACTTAGAATGCATTCAGAACCTTGTTGCAACTATTTTGCCTTCAGAGGTAAAGTTTAAAATTTGTTAGTGGGTTTCCTCTGCAATGCTATTATAACGGAGGAACAAAGCTTTTAATTATAACCAGGCAGCATGTCTGCGGGTCAAGGGGCTTATAAAACAAAAGACTTATTAATCTTGTCCCCAGCGGGGAGACCTGTCCTTTGAATTAGCAGGGGTGTATATTTTAACACCTCTGTGCACCAGTATGAGATCAGAAACAGAGCTGCATCTCAAATCCGGGAACGTCAGAAAGACAACTGAAAACAGTATTTGTCCTAGAAGTGCATGTATGTATAATGAGATAGGGAGACTTTTTAGTCATGGTACAGAAGAGAAGAAACAGGAGAAAAACGATTGTGAGCCATTGGCAGATCGCTTTCTGGCTAAGAAATATGCTATTGGTCAGTGATATGAGAAAATCATTTACGACCTATCAGGGAAAAATGTATAAAATTAAGAAACAAGAAAAAAAAAAGTTTTCAAGTTAATTCAACATTGTTTATTCTGGCCAAGTATAATCTTATAAACATTATTCTTTCAAGAGGTCCATGTGAGACAAGGGAGTAAAAGAGACTTTAAGTCCCAACACAATTTTACATTTCACACTTGCCACAAAATCTCAATCTGGTAATAATTTAATGTCTCACGGAGCCAACATTCAGAATAGAAAGCATGGAAATAGAAGTTAATATTTAGAAATGGATTTGCAACTTTGGCAAAAAGCCTCTATTGCCCGAGAGACAGTCAGACTCTCTGGCATTAAATCCAATTCTAATCCTAATGTTCATACTTTAAGTGCTACAGGGTACTAACATGTGATCTTCATCTTAAATTTTACAGTCGTTTAGAGCATTGCAATTACCTTAATAGCATGTTAACTAATGATTCCTCTACTGAATAATGATCATATTTAATTGCATTAGAGAAACGGAGGACTAGTCTACGTAGTGGGATTAAATCAGTCCAAACTCAGAATTTCCATTTACTCATTAATTATCTCTTTCTCCCGCTCTCTAAATGACAGCGTTTATTTTTATCTCTATACCTCAAAGAATCTTTACAATGAAAGTAACCAGTTTATGGATAGATTCCAGTGCTCTCCAGACCCATTACACACTAACATCCCTATTATAGACAATAAGCAAGAACTACAGCTCGGCGGAAGCTTTCTGACAGGATCCAATAACGATTAGAGACAAATCCGGCACCTCTGGAATAGGATCCGAAAGCTATTTTTGTGAATCCATCACTCTGTTATGATCCACCCATGTGTTTTAAAAGAAATCAGGTAGAATGTGGTTGGTAATAACACAGATAACACCACAACTATCCAAAGTCACAAATGTAGCAGTGAATTAATACATTTTAACGAGTGGGATGCAGTTTTATTACAGTATTGTTATCTGTAATCTGTGTGGTGGTATGTGAAACCAGAAAAGTCCAACCAGATCCATGTTCTGCTTTGTTTCTGATGACAGTCTTAAGCTGTCTCACATCTACAGGGTTTTTTAAACGACACATTCAAACAGAGGTTAATAAGATGTCTCACATTTCTGTCTCCTCAGGCCCTCAGAGACCAGCGCAAGACACACCACAGCTGCTCCCTGCATTAAAAACACCCCAAACGTGTGTGTGAAAGACAGAATGTGTGGCTGACTGCTTTTTCCGGTTGTGTGTGAGTCCTCATGTGATGCAGATATCTTGACACTTACACCTTTCACATTTTAGAATAATAATAAATAAAAAACTTGATCAGCTTTAGTAAAGTCACATTTTGACTTGAATTTGCACAAATTTCAAATTGTTTTCTTTTATCAAGCAGCTTCTTAAACTCCTGTCCTGAGTTGCTTTTTAAATAAATTTAAATAAGTCCCGGTCTATACTGCATTCTTATTAACTGTTTTTATTTAATATTCAGTTAAAGTCATCCACAACATTTAAATGAAACAAAATGTATGCATTGTTGTGTGAAAAAAAGCATCAATGTTTGCTAAATTATATGTTTGCCATTAAAACAAATCGTAGACGTATAGAAGACATTCAGATCTTCAACGTTATTTTCTAAATGATGAGAAACATGTCACTCGAAAATCTCAAAACTTTTGACTGGTAGTGTAAATAGAGTTTTATGTTGCATAAAGGCACAACATGCATCAACAAGAAATGAAGAAATTTGATATAATTTTACTGTGGATATATTCATAATTCCGGTACAAAGAGTTTACTAGCCCTTAATAACTTTGATGCACTTTCTGCCTGTCAATCATTTGAATCTTTACAGGCCCTCCCATATATTGGAACCAGAAAGTAGAGAGCAGTTGATACAAATAAACACTAGAAAAAGTTTTTTTACCATTATGAAATTAAAGACTTCCAGGGCATTATACATATTGAAAACCATTATGTGTGTTCTCAAGGCTAATATGCACAGTTGAAATATCTCCTGCAACTTTTCTGAAATCTGTTTTCATCTCAAATAACATAATGACATAGTCTCCCAAACAGCTTTTGTATGTCAGCTTTGATTGTGAGACTGACAGAACTGGTATCGACCCGTCGCTAGGATGCTGCAGTTACCTTGTAGCCATTAGCAACCGCCACCAAGAGAGCGGTCTTTCAACCGCCCAGCCAATTGCTTTCACATGAGCGTGTGTGCATGCATGCGAATGAGCAGGTGTTTGGTGTGTGTGTGTGTGTGTGTATGTATGCATTCCAGCAAGTGTTTGCGTGGGAGTTGAAACCGTAGCGCTGTGGCTGTGTGTGTTCTACTCGATTATTTAAAGCGTGTGATGTTTTTTAGATTTCAATTTTCCATCAGCGATGGTGCAGAACTTGCAGTTATCCGGGTACACAGACGGCTCACAATTCTAATTTCCTTCAGCAATACTAAGCTGCAAGATATCGGAGGGAAAATAAATCAATGTCGCTCTGATTATAAAGGCCGTCTTTCTTTGTGTAGAATGGCATCCACCCGTCTATTGATTATGTATATCATGCAATCAATAATACACACAAGTATTACCATTCACAGCACCATTACACAGCAGCGCTGCATCAGTGCAAATTTACATCACAATGTGCATGACAATATCAGTATCCGGACCACACAATTGACACAGCTTTTTGGTTTAAGAGGTAGTTTGGTCATTAATTGCTCAACTTTGAATTGTTCGAAATCTGTATAGATTTCTTTGTTATGATAAACACAGAAAAAGATATTTGAAGAAATGCATATAAACCAAAAAGTTCTTGGACCCCATTGACTTCCATAGAAGGAAAAATTACTTTCTCTTTTGAACACAAAATGAGACATTTAAAAGAATGTAGTACAACAAAAAGTTATATGGTACCATTTTTATTAATTTTCTCACTATGGCAGTCAATGGAGTCCTAGAACAGTTTTATCACAAGCATTTGTCCAAATATCTTTCTGTGTGTTGAACAAAACAAAGACATTAATACAGATTTTTAACAAATAGAGTAAATTATGGGAGAATAATTATTAATATTTTCATTTCTCCCATTAAAGTTTGTGAGTTTCTGCATAACCAGAATTTCACTTTTAATGTTTAAAGCTGCACATCCAGAATATGAGTATTAAAATAAACAAACAATAACAAAACACATGTTGAAAAGAAGTAGAAACTAATATATAGGAAACATTTATAGAAATGTAAAAAGACAATATATTTTTTACATATTGATGTTTACAATAGCATTAATGCATATAATGCCTTTCATGTTGACTGAGGAATAAAAGGGATGTGTAAAATCCCAGCGGTTTGTGAGTTTTTTCCTGTGTATTGTGCGTCAGTACAGTAATTACTTGTGTTTTTCATGCTGATAATTGCCAAAAGGCCTTTGTCTATCGTTACCATGGAGATCAGGTCATGTGACCATTAAGATGGGTGTGAACTGCATGTATGGGGACCTGTGGGACATGTGTGTGTGTGTGTGTGTGTGTGTGTGTGCATATTTGTTCATTCCTATAAAAGCTCTTAGAGCAATGATGGGAGGAGTACCCTACAGAGACATCCTGCCCCCTCAACCCCACCCCCTCGTCCCTGCCCCGCCCCCCTTTTCACACAATGCATGATGAGTAAAACATATCTGTTGAATTTGGTCTCACAGTGATCCCACATTTATCAAATTTCTTAAATCATTCCCAAAATAATCACAAACTTTCAAATTATTTTTCTTCAAATACACAATATACACAGAAAATCAAATCAATTCATTTACTACACAAATAATCTCCTATAAAGTTCTATTTTAAAAAATTGTCAATGCTCAGCTGTCCACATACATCCCCTGTACCTCCAACCAGCAAACAGTCATTCTCTATATCCAAGAACTGTCATTATGTTTTGCTTAATCTATAACATAATTTCAGTAATATGTGATGTGACCTTACAAAATAAAAGCCACGATTGGCTCTTGCCCCACATCTATGGTATAATGCTAATGCCACGACCTTAACTATTGATCGTTCTGCTTGTGATGCCATCTACCACACACGGCACACGCACACACGCACACACACACACACACACACACACACACACACACACACACACACACACACACACACACACACACACACACACACACACACACACACACTTGTTAAAGGTCTTACTCTCTAGAGTGATTTTAAATGAGGATAGACCACAACCCCCCACTGTCCCGGCACAGATGGAGATTGCTCGCTGTCTTAACAGGGATAAATTTGGCTCATAAATCGGTAGATCAGGGTATAGTGTGTGTACGTGCTTGCGTGTGTGTGCGTGTGCATGCTTGTGTAAATGTGGGCCTGTAAAACCGCTGTGTGTGTGTATTTTACTTTTATCCGCTGAGCTGTCTATCAGGGGGATTCAATTATTTTTATTATGCTCCCACTGGACTAAGTGTAATCAGGAAGTCCTTGAGCCAATCTGAGGTTTAATTAGATCAATGCGGAACTAAAGAATGAGAGATAGTTTGACAAACAAACAAGTACCAAAGGAAGATGAACAGAAACATAAAAAAGTCTTGAATGAAGGAATGAAAGTCTAAATGTGTAATGACCTACTGTATTTACCTACAATGGGATACAGATGTCAAATTGATCTGACTGTTCATACATATTGGATTTAACAGACCCTGCTAAGTATTATACTCTGTATTAATGTTTAAGATGTTGATGGGAAAGTTGTGTTCTTTTTAGCTGGTTCTTAAAGATTGCTACAGAATCTGCGGATCTTGTGGCATCGAGGAACAGATCCATAGAATGAATGCGAGTGTGATTTTTTTTCCTTTTCAGGGGGGTACATCTCATCATTTACTCACCCTCTTGTCATTTCAAACCTGTTTGTTACCAACTTTATTCAAAATATCTTATTTTGTGCAGAAGAAAGTCATACAGGTTTAAAATAACAAGAACACAGTAAAATATGACAACATTTTAATTTCTGGATAACCTACTCACTTCAACTTACATTCTATTTTTTTAAAATAAAGCATTTACCAAATTTTGCACTCACATTGAATATTCAACAGATAAGTATATCTCTTTATAGGGCTAAACAATGCAGAAAATGTGCACATATTACTCTGATTCAGAATACAAAGGCAAGAGTGGTCTTCAAGTAACCAAAATTAGCGAATGATCGACAACTGGTGGTTCTGACCCAAAAAGGTAAGAAATCACTCTCACACACCTACTCTGGATCAGAATCACAATGATGGAACGATCTGTGCATTACAACACTTTTGGCAAACTCTGTTTAATTCCTTTTTAAGACGTTTAATTAAAAAAAAATAGTTAACCCATCTTTCCTCCTGACCCTAACTCTTTCTGTTAAAGAATTAGCTGCACTTTGCTCGTATGTTGTGTTTTTTCCAACAAGTATTATCAGTAGTTAACTTATGTTTGCTTTTGTACCTCTTGTAATGATTGCTTCTTTTGTGAACCTCGCTGTCTCTTGTTATAAAAGCGTCGGTTAAATGACTAAATGTAAATCTAAATTAAATTTAACCGTGGCAATTATTGATAATCTAATCTTCTCTTTTAAATCTATAGAATTAGAAAACCCTAAAGACTGCACCAAGGAGGAATAAACTTAATTATGTCCGTCTAATCCTTTAGTTTACCTGCATTAAATAAACAATCAACATGTGATACATATAACCGTCATGCAACCGTCTCTGGGAGGTCAGTGGGTCAGCTCTGCCATGTAGTTTTTGTGGAGAGAAATGAGTGGGAGAGAGAGAGAGAAGAGAGAGAGAAGAGAGAGAGAGAGAGAGAAAGAGAGAGAGAGAGAGAGAGAGAGAGAGAGAGCAGACAAACATACATAAGATGAAAGTCAGATTGTGAGAGGGCACAGACTGAACACCGTCACAGCCCTCAAAGCTGTTTTATTTTTCCATATATCCCCCAATGTTTCATCTATGCACAATTTTTTCTGTCTCTTAAAGCATCTGCCTTTCAACTCAATCATATATTTATTTACTGTAGAAATCCTTACCTTTCCAAGAACCTCGATGACCACAACCTACTCTTAAAAATATGACTACATACTGATGTAATTCATACTGCCTCTACATCCTTCTATTTTAAAGCATGTGTTGTCGAAGATCTGGTAATTCACATGACATTATTTTGCATGCGTCACCCATCTCCGAAAAATTATGTGAAACTAACACAGACAAAGTAGTACAGTGTCACAATAAGCAATAAGATAATTCCAGATTGATATCTAAAGGAAGAGTTCAAAAACAAAATACATTTTCGTCTGCCAGGTGCTTTGAGAGCCAAACAATTTTCCTAATGTCACTGAATCGGTGAGAAGATTTTTGTCCTCTGGGTCTCGGATTTCCTCAACCCATGCCAACCATGCTTGGTTCACAAGTGTTATCGACAAGAAGCACTCTGTCTTTCTGAATGCTCTTCTCGGCTGGCACACTGCCCAGACTATTCAATTTCACAAAGCCAAAATCACCAACACATCCTTTTAAACCACCAAAATAATAATTAAATAAAACCAATAAAAACATTCAAGTAAGTTTCTATGCCCTTGGCCCAAACATGGGTGCTGCTGCTTAGTCGTAACAAGCTAGTCTAAATCTCAAAAGAAGAAGAATGTGTACGGAACATTTTTGCTACATTTTGGGAGAAATGGAGGTGTGCTACAAGTGTCACGAACTCTAAATTTGAAACGCATTTAAACAAGCTCCACCAATCACCTAGTTATATCTGAACCACAAACACAACAGTTCAATACTTCATATTATGGGTAAGTTTTAATTACTTTCCTCAATATTTGCGATAGTAAGAGTGATACAACTAATCAGTGACATCATGTTTTCCTGTATCAATAGTATGTATAACAGTTATTGGCTAGAAAGAGAATGACAGCAATGACTAATTTCCCAAAAGCGGCTTGATTTTGCTTGAATTTGCATAATTGCAGCACTTATCACGCCATCATATGAACAGTGAATAGTTTCGCCCAGAAATGACTGTCGGCATGGCAACGGAGGCAAGAGTTCAACGGCGACATGATCAGACCTTGGTGGAGGTGGAGAAACGGGCGGAGATTACCGGATTAGATGTTTAGACAAAGGTGAAACAAGACTCTAAGGTGTGGTCGTGCAATAAGGTGATTTCAGGAAAAATGAAACAGACGAAAGAAACAAAACGAAAAGAAAATATATCATGCATTTAGATTTACCATGACATGTTCTATAACTAGTATCATCACATCCAAGAAGATCTGTTGTCACAAGAGGACGCAAGAAGGATACTAACCAGAGTTGTATCCCACAATAATATGAAACTAGATCAATTTATTGTAGCATTACCCATTTCAACTCCTTTTCTTTAAGAGCACCATGATGTATTGAGATGCACGTTTGGCACAAACAAGTTCTCCAGACATAACTTTTAATCATAAACAGTACGGTACGTGTGGTTCTTTCTCTATGGACAAGACATCTATGCCGTTAAACTGCAGTACAATGGCTATGATCCATGTTTTACTCAGATTTCCTACTGAGAAATAATTAACAGAGTTTATAGCAGACTCTCATAGCTCTAAATACAGCATACTGCAAAGAAGTGAGTCATGTATCCAGACCATGAATCAAGCAGCAACACCTAGGTCTCTTAAAGAGAACACACTGCCTGCATACCTGATACCCACCAGATAACAAAACACAACATGAAAAAGCCATAAAGAGCAACAAACAGAACAGAATTGTACAACAGCCGTGTAACACATACAGCAAAGCACTCATTAAACATGCAGGTGCTTTAACATCAACAACATTTAGGGCCTATGCATATTTAAAAAAAAGTATGGTAATGGTAATTCTATATATAGTGAATGGGTCTCTCTTCTGTTCTGTTTCAAAACAATCTTTAAAAAAATCTAATAGGTTTAAAAGGACAAAGGGGTGAGTAATGATGACAGAATTTTTCATTTATAAGTGACCTATCACTATGAGATTAATGTACCACAAACTCTTTTTAAACAAACAAAGAACCCATAAAAACATATGTCATTATGCAAGTTTGTGATTAAATGACAACATAGTATTTTTGTACATTGAGCTCTTTCTCATTTCTCAAAAGACAGTCTTTGTTTTTATATGCACATATGTATGTACATTTGTTTTAATCATTTATTTATTTTTGTTGTAATTCAAAGGCAGTATGTTCAGGTGGTTTTGGAAAGAGGGAAAAAGTTGATGCTGTACTCATGCATGTATCCTTGAAAAAAAGTAAAAATTTGCATTTATTACCCCCGCCAAACCATACCAAATCAAGAGGGGAAAAAAGCAAAGGTGTTAAATATTGGCATGTTACTACAACATCAGAATTAAAAGGTAAGAAATAACTAAACAAAAACAACTTTCCACAAGCCATCACCACCCTGAAAAGCTAACACAAATTTAGTACAATGTTCAATACTAGAGTATTTTCATGGTTATAAATGTGAACTATACAATGTAGTACACACAGTTATATACCATGGATTACTTTGCGTGCAAACTTGGAAAGCAAAAAATATTTGTATCTTTGTTTGCTATTTTCTATTAAAAAATTTGAGACAGGAATTTAGGGACCTCGGAATTTGGGGAAAACAGAAAAAAAGTTTATGCCAAGAACCAAAAAAAGTAATTATATTTTATAAGTATTATAAAATGCAATTTTGTTTAAAAGCCTGCACTGATGAATTGTGCACAATAAATCGAACGACATTAAGTAGGAGGATTGATTTCACAAATCAAATCCTTGATGGTTTAATGTTGCATTTTGTCCTAAAAACATCACATTGATTATTTCTACGATGAAACTCGAAACATAGGTAAAGTAGCATGTCTGTTTTTATATATACTTAAGACCTTCAGTTGTATTTTCAATAGGATACAAAGTGATGGAATGCACATTGTATCACCATGGCCAAGAAACTAAATGTAATGTAAACACTGACACACTTAAAACAGAGTGAGAAAGAGAGAGAGTCAGGTAATAGCTGTTGGAGGTGGGTTGTCTTTTTCTTTTAAGAGCACTTACAATGTCAATCACTTTCAAGGCCACTTGCACAATATGTGAAACTGCTGTTACTAAGCAACGCTCCTGAGTGCCTGAATACTTACAGTAGCTCTACATCCATCAGCCAATCAGCAATCAATGCCGACAGCCGCAGTCCCGCAGGACCCGCTGACCTTTGAAACCGTCCCTGCTGCATGGCAACCTAAACCGTGCATGTCAGCACACCTGTACCCATTGCTCATATACACAGCATGCATCTTAATATCCAATCAAACCATCCATCAACCTGTACATCCACCAGTCAACCACCCATCTATCCAATCTATCTACAAAAATATGACAGCTTCCCTATGGATTAAAAAAGAAATTGACAGTGATGTGCACAACAGTATAGAAATGAAGAACTGTTTGGGACGCTTAAACACTCATGCATTTAAGAATAATAATAAACTCATCCAAATTATGAAATAAAACAAAGGGAACTATGGGATTTATGTTAAATCTTAAAAATATAAGTTATATTTGATCTTTTTCAGTGTAGTCACATGTTGACATGATTTTTTTGTCATTTTCTCTAGTAGCTTCTTAATTTCTTACCCTAAGATGCTTTTTTAATCATTTTAAAGAAGTCTCTGTCTATTCTGCACAGTTAATTGTTTTTAATATTTAGTCAAAATCATGCTTAAAAAAAACATGAAAACTTGATTTTATTTTTGTCTACTAAACTTATTTCAGACATTTAGGCATGCATATGTTGGAATAATAGAACCATTTCACTGAAATTTCCAAAAAACTTTTGACCAATGGAGTAAATAAAATACTCTACTGCTGACAAAGGAAACAAATTTTGACAGCCTTCTGCTCCCCAGCTTAAGCAAAGAAAACTGTTCTTTAAACAGCCTGTCACATTCTCTGTGATGTGAGCATGTGTCTGATCTTCTCTGGAATATCAGTCCTGTGATGGGATCTTGGTGTTATTCTATCCGCAAGCCTTATAAGACCAAGAACATTAACACAAAACTTCAGATGCCATTAGTACTAAGAAGAGCATCAATAATATAGAACATTACTGTAGTGCAGCAGGTGAGATGTACGGACCTGCCGCCCGCTGTCTCGGTTTTATGAGGAGATATGCCTACCCGGAGGGGCTCAGAGGTCATAAACGCAAGGCTAAGTGTTGTGTCAATAGCCTGACCAGAGGACATTAATCTCAACCAAAATGTCTTGGCTACAGTTCAGTGAATGAAAACACACAACCACAGACTATAATAAGAAAGAATTTTGAAATGTAAGTAGAGTCAATAAAAGTTATAAACAGTTATGTACATATATCTTGCTATATATTCTATACATACATATAAACACACACAGAGACAAACAAACACTCTCGAGTTTTGTGCACTCGGCAGACTGAGATGTTTAAAATAATTTAATCGTAATTTCAAACAGAGTGCAACTACCATTATTGCAAACACAACAATATATCCCAAAAGCATTGATAAATTTTTTATGAGTATTTCGCCCAAAAAACGAACAGAACATTCTCACTCCAGAAGTTCCAGCCGCAGTTTACGGATATCAGCTAAATTATACATTTTCCAGTCATTTACCTGAACCACTTCCATTAACATGTGGCAGGATATACAGAACAGTATATAGTGAGAAGCTGCGCTAGTTAGGAAATTCTGTTTTTGACTTTGACATAAATTAAACAGACGTCTTGATCCAATCTAATGACTAAATTACTTATTCAACATGTAAACTAATCACGCAGAGTGTGAAAAAATGGATCTTGCCTGGTGTCCTTTAAAGACAGAAGACTGCGAAAAGAAAGCGCTTTTATGACAAACATTGAGAATATTTTGATCTTCGAATAATCAAAATTATAATACAAGGAAGACGCATTGTGTTGAATACTGATCTACAGTTTTGATATTAAGACTGCAGGGATCCATTGAGTGTTTTACCATGAATCTAACCGTATTAACGTGAATAAATGATTCTTCACTGTTCTTTTAATGTACCTATTTTATACAGTCTGACAACAAAAACTTTTTAATATATCTGCCAATTTTAAACAACAAAAATACTGTACTGTAAAGATTAGGGTTTGACTCTAGTTTTGTGAAGAAAAAAATAATCTAATACTATTCCAAATGATGCAGAGGAGTAGACTAATTATAGCATTCCAAATCACTATGGCTTTTTTCATGTTGTCTTTCTCTGTGGAAAACAGCAGGAATCTTGTTAACCATGATAACCATGATTCCCAGACGGGGAATAACACTTCAGGCAGAAACTGCTGCAATGCCCTTCTGACAAATGGGCTATTTCAGAAGAAACCAGCAACAAGACTATACAGGTGACTTATTGTGCTGTGTCATTCCTGTACTTAAGCTGACACAACACAGAGACATCCTGACTGCCTGCTGAATTGTATCCCATCACTAATGCCCTTACGGCTGCATTTTGTCAACCTGACACAGGACGTTATACGGGAATGCTGTGCTTGGCTTGATTCCATTATAAACAATTTCCAAGCCTTATTGAATAACAAACAGGATGTTTTGAATTTATGTTATTGCTTCAAAACAGGATGTTTATATTTTACATAATTGCCTTGTGTTGCAAGATATTACTAAATTGCACAACAATAAAATTAAGGGCATCATTTAATCAGCCTCTTATTATTTCTAACCTGTATGACATTCTTCCTTCAACAAATCACAAAAGAAGTTATTCTGAAGAATGTTAGTAGCCCAACAATGGTATTCATTAAATTCTTTGGGTTCCACCATGATCCTTTTAGCAAAATTCTTTAACATTTCTTGCTTTGTAAAGATACACAGGGGTTGAATTTACAAAAAGGTCATTTAAATTTTTTTCACTTTAAGGGCAAAATGCTGAACATGATCTCTTGTAGGGTTTCAACCTAGTACGGTCATTAGTCCACATAAAACCTCACTACACCGTAGCAAACATAAGCACATTTCTTATTACTTGCACAGATGATAAAAACACTACTTTATAAATGTGTGAAGTAGATGGATTTTAATAAATAAGTCGGTTTAATTGGAATTGTTCATCGGACACAATGGGAAGGTCATATCTGCAGCTTATCCACAAAATGCAATAACTCTATTAATTGTGACAGCAGCCCTGTGCAAATTAACATTTCATTAGCATAAACCATGCATATTCATGCTTGCATATTTCTAATTATTTAACACAAGTCATTACAATGATTCACTCTCATGGCAAGAGGTTAATTTTCATAAACACTATGAAAGTCGTATTAAATCAGACATAAAGGTCAAGGCACCTCATTTCACCTGTTACAGCAGAACACTGTCTCCATTTTCGGTTAGGAACATTTCCCAAATTAAGCTATACTGACATTTTATGATAGTTTGAGTGCATAAATAATGTTAATACACAGCTCTAAATTAGATCAGGTTCAAAGCTTTTTAAAATGCAAACACACATCTTGTACCAAATAACCTAAATTGTCTATTACTCTATATTAACTTTTTGTTATATTTGCTTTATTAAGACTTGGCTACAATACAATGAAGTGTATAAGGGTCTCTTTTCATTGGTGTGAATCCAACATCTTTTATCTCATTGACCCTGCCCCCACTCTTCCCAACATCAGATCTCTCCTTTTATCTTTTGCAGGACCTCCCCTCTTGTTCCATCCACTGTCTCCATCTCGTCCTCCCAGGGCTTGCGTGGTCTGTATATTGTCAGAGACTCTGGTGTCGGCTTACAATTAGGTTGCAGAGATAATTAGCGATTATTAATACTCATTTTGAATACATTGCTCAGAGTCTGTGGATGTGTTGAAATATGCATGCAACCTCAGGCAAGACCGTGAGATTGTAAACTGTGGGTAATCATTGCACGCATGCTTTAAAAAACACTGGCCCAAAGCTCCGAGAGCTTTTTGTCAACAGATGCTGAGATGATCTCTGAGTGATTTATTAATAATACATAAAAAACATTTGGTTTGGTGGGACCATAGAATATTTTCTTGGTTCAGAAGCACTATTGATGTTTAAGAAACAAACAAACAAACAAACAAACAACCTTGTTTGTTCATCCTCTATATAGTGTCTTAATATATTAACTAGTAAAAAACACTTAAAGGGATGGTTTACCTAAAGTGAAAATTCTATCATTTGTGCATTTCGCAAAAGCGACTGACATTGCATTGCACTAGCAGGAAAAATAACTATGGTAATAAAAATTAACTTTTAAAACAACGTTTTTCTAAATAACGTATTTTTGCGTTCAGCAGAACAAATAAATCTACAGTATGGAAATCAATGGAATCTAAGAACTGTTTATCTATAGGCATTCTTCCAAATATTATTAGGACAGCTCAAGGTTGAGTAAATGATGAAGAATTTTTTTGTTGAACTATCCCTTCCAAACAGCTGTGGAGCCACACTGACTAAGCAAAACTATTTAAGTAAAAATATGAAAGAAAATTAATAAGCTGTAAATAACACATATCATATACTCAGCTGGTTGTAAATTGTTTATTTTATTTCTAATTCTATAAAGTTAAAGGAGTGGAGTTTATAAGTGGAGTTAAATCTTAAGATCTTTTTTTAAATCTCACATCTTCTGTTTTGTTAATAATTTATCATTTAATATAAATCAAGCTGACCGGGAAAAATAACCTTTAATAATTCATACAGCCCCTTCCTCTGTGTGTCTGGCTTTTCACAGAGCGTTCATATAATTTATATCTGAAGGCGCTTTGAACAAAAAAACTTTCTTTAAAAAACCTACTGTTTGATTTAGTGATAATGTACAGTTGTGAACTTCACACATTAGTGTTTCCTAATGAGAGGTGTTGGTGGGAGTTTGTGTCTGAAGAAAAGAGCTTCAGGATTTTTCCTTACTTCCTTTAGTGTCAACCAATCCGTGTCAATGTCAACATTGTCTCACCAGTTTGCTCTGGGCTACAGTGCCGCATAAAAAGAAAACCACCCCAACCTGGGAATACAATTACACATAAACCCAACCCACACGCATACAAACACACAAACACACACACACACACACACACACGCACGCACGCACGCATGTATATATCCACTAAATGGATTCAGGACAAAGAAAGAAGGCAAATTGGTCAAGGTCACACAATTAAGTTAGGACAGAATAAACTACTAATATTCAATGAAAATCATATACATTTTTAAGTTGTTAAACATATATTGCTATTCATCACAGAAACTATCCAAATGTAAACCCACCTTCCTACTTTGGCACATTCAGGATGACCTCCATAGATCTGATCAATTTACCCCCATTGCAATAGGGGTCTGTGCACCTGTGAACTCCCTGGAGGAAAAGACCATTAGAATATAGATTAAAGATGAATGTGTTGAAGACAGCAACACAGTCTGTTCTACAGAGACATACGAGAGGCTGATCAACCAATCAGACTTCAGCGATCAAAGTGCAAGTGGAGATGCTTCGGAAACACTCTCTCTTTAACACAAAGTACCAAAGACATCCGAGCCCTAGTGGGGATGGAAGCTGAGTGATAATGTTTTTAGGTTTTTATTTATTATAGTCATTTTTGCAAATAAGCCCCATAAAAATCATACGTGAAAACAAAAGCTTCCCATATCAACAAGAAAGGGTGCACCTCAAAACTTGACACAGCACTTCAAAAACAAAATGTTCATAGTGCGATACCCTAAATAAACAGCAAGATGTGTCAAATAGTCAATAATCTACAAGTCTAACACTTGTATAGATGCATGTTTGATTGACAGCGAATAACGTTAAGAAGATAAAGCTTCTAGATAAAATGTTTGATCTGTAAATGTAAAATAAAAGCTCACAGTAAGTAAGGACAGGACAGCACGTGACGAGGAAATGTGTTTGCAAATGAGCAGAAGATACTTCAAAAACTGAACATATGGTAGCATAACCTCCTATAGTTTCCTTCAGACCTCCTCCTGCAGACACTGTACCCTCCTGTCTGTGTGTGTGCGTCCGTGCGTTTGTGTGTGTGAGTATATATTAATATAAATGAAAGGAAAATGTGTTGCAAAACAAATACTACAAATGACATATTTTGTCTGGAGTTAAATGACAACAAGAGAAAATTAAAGAAAGTCAACATGGTTAAAATATTATCCTAAAGTTACATCTGCATTATTCATCTCTTCTGTTTTTTCAAAACTTTATGACAATCTTTCTTCTGCAAAAGCCAAAAATATATTTTGAGCAATGTCAATAACCATACAACCACGGTACCTCCTCACTTATGTTGTTTGGACAATGAAAATGGCGGTCCACATTCATTTCTATCGTATGATAATAAAATCAATGATAGATAAGGGATACCACTGTTGCTTAGTTAAAAGCATTCTTCAAAATATATTCTTTTGTGGAAGAAATTCATACAGGTTTGAAATGACAAGAGGCTGAGCAAAAAAGCAAATGATGATACATTTTTTGATTTTGGGGTGATCTTTACTTTTAATATATTTTCTACAAATCCAAAAGTAAACAACAGTACATGGAACAAAAAATATTTTTATAATGTAATAACAAACGTGTGTATTCTATTTTATATATTACTTTATATTATAAATTATTTTAAATAATATTCATTTTTAATCATATAAAAACTATAATTATTTACTTTTAAAATACACTTCATACATAGACATATATACATGAAAGTGTATAGTCTGGAATTTCAATTCTATAGATCATGCATACCTACAACGTCTCAAATTAATTTGTACGTTTGTAATATAATCTCTTACCTATATAATACAGATTGAAAATAAAGAATA
The DNA here is from genome assembly GCA_033220385.1 of Triplophysa yarkandensis. Taxonomy (NCBI): domain Eukaryota; kingdom Metazoa; phylum Chordata; class Actinopteri; order Cypriniformes; family Nemacheilidae; genus Triplophysa; species Triplophysa yarkandensis. Next base: position 9,348,277 of record CM065656.1, on the reverse strand, counting down.
ACTATGTACCAGCAATTTCAATTATGTATCCTCCCCCTTATCTTCATGGCCAACATTCTGTGGCTCAGATTATTGAAAAGGGAGTTGACACAATGAGTCACAGATTAATTCATCACATTCTCTCTTAGATGTTTAAAAGCCTAAAAAGCGCATTCTCAAATAAGATCTTGACTCCTGCTGCCACTCATAACCTTCTATCTTCCCTTCCCCCTGTCCTTCCTACAACCCCCTCTACATGCGCACACACACACACACACACACACACACACACACACACACACACACACACACACACACACACACACACACACACACACACACACACACACACACACACACACACACACACACACACACACACACACACACACAAACACACACACACAGTTCGGCCTAGATGTAATTCACAGATGAATAATAGATGGACAGACTTTCATCTCTCCTGAATTTGGGTTCACTGCTTTAAGCACTTGCTGAGGCCATGAAGCAGGAACTGCATTTAACATGAGATGTGGGAGTTTTCTACACACTGACTTTATCTTTGTTTGGCTGGTTGACTTTGTGCTAGTTTAACCTGCTGGGGAGGGAATGAAGACTATTTGTCAGATTTGGAGATTCTTTACCATGCTGTTAAAAAAGGGGTTCATTATTATTATTAAGTAAAAAGGGTTTTATTATTATATAAACTCAACAATTTGTTGTTTTTTACTTTTAAGAACCACAAATCACTTATTACTTGCTATGAACATTAAGTGCACATTATTTTCAGAAAATGTTTTGACCTTCCATAATTTGTTTATATATATATTTATATAATGTTAGTTTATATAAAGAAATAACATAATATTTGTGTGTGTAATACACATCTATATTACTTTTATATTGATTCATTATAATTTGTTTTGCTTACTGTGCATTTATTTTACAGTACATCATGATCTCAAGTTATCGAGTCCACAACTACCACTACCAGCTGAACTACAATGCTTTGTTTGTTACAGTAGCTGATCCACCAAGACAGAAGTAAAAAAATAAACTGATTGGCAGCTTGTGAAAACAGTCCATCAATAATGCAAAGTACAGAGGTCTCGGCACTGCACTTTTTCTGCCAAAGCCATCGGCCCCTTTATCATGGCCCCTGCGTGCCCTTCAGTCCTAAGGCCAGCACAACTGGGGAACAGTGCTTTCCCCGAGCTCCCAGATCGGAATCTGTGTTAATGAGAGCGGCTGCACTTCAACACGTGTGCTGAATAACAATAACAAGACCTCTCAACCCTCAAAATAGTCCACCACATGTCTATGAAAAAAACAGGCTGAAACAAGATGGAGGAGGCATAAAGCTGAGAATATACCTACATGAAACACAGTGGTGGGCGGTGGTGGGCGGATAAAGAATAGCCAGATATTTCCAATACAGCGCTAGATGTTGATTTACAGACAACTTTAAATTGTGAGCAGATGGTCAATACAATAGTTTTTTATTTTTTATTAATACATAATTAGTGAAAGTGAAAGACAAATGCATTCTGGTCTTAATGTGCATGAGCTGAAAGGCTCTGTGTGGTCATCTGGGCATTTGATCAAATGTGTGTAAATAAAAAAGAAAATGAAAAGATTAAATTGTGTGTTTCTGTGCATGTTAGATGGTGATGAATGATGACGCTGTCTGTTCTGTGATCAGTACCAGCCCCTAACACTAATTACACTGGCTGATCTCTCAGCAGGCAACAAGCTGTTCACAATTCCTCATGACAAGAGCTCTACTGAGCTTTAAATGAACTGTCTAAATGTCAAAACACACTCACACCCACATGCAAATTTACCAATGTGGTCATTACAGAATTATACATTTGAATTTGCAAAGACACCGAACAGATCAATAAGGTTGTCACTGGAATTTTCTGTTAAAGTCAAACTTTTGCCATCCATTACGGCTTCTGGATCATTTTGCATCATGATTTATTTTTTGAGCTCACAATTATTTGACTTGATTACACACTGACTTTAAAATTTGTTAGTAATTAGATAGAATATTTATATAAAAATACTGTGAATTAAAACATTTTCCACTTGAAAAAGAATAAATAAGATACAGTAAGACATGAATACATAGATTCAAGTGAATAACATATAAATATAAAGAAATGGGAAATGTTTTCAAAACTGAAATCAGCACAATAAATGTTTTAACTAGATTGTCTTTAACAATTGCACAGCCCTACCATCCATGCATCTTCTTTACAACCTATTGCTGTCAATCAAGGTGGGATGATTGCAGCAAACATGAAAACATCATATATCTTTTTTTTACTGTATTTAAATGTCAATTCCAACTTCAAATTGTGCATGTCTATAGATAGAGACCACACACTGTCACACAATCTCTCTATCTACCTCTCTCTCAAATCTATCTTGTTCTATATGGAACATCTCATCCCCCATTTCTATACACTGTAGATGATCTTTTATTATCCCTGTGTTCACTCCAACTGTGAAGATGCTCTCTCTCTCTCTCTCTCTCTCTCTCTCTCTCTCTCTCTCTCTCTCTCTCTCTCTCTCTCTCTCTCTCTCTCTCTCTCTATTTGATTACTGGAGGTCTGCCCAAGCGCAAACCCAGCCAGAAGCTCAACCTATAGCGGAGATGATGATACACACAATTGCTTTTCTGCCTGTATTGATTCAAGGTCATTAAACCTTCAAAGGCTGGATTCGATTGGATACCAAATTTTCACAAAGGTTGAAGAACAGACACTTTAGACACTTGACAGCTAAATAATTTTTCTGGCTGGAAATTTAAGGTGACATCAATTACAAAAAAAATTGATATGATATGCTTCTACATATGCCTTTCACTATACACTTAAAAAAGTGAATTTTTCATTATTGAGTAAAGCTTTAAAACTAATTAAATATCTGGTTTTAATTATATGTATATGCAAGCACAAAAATAGGTAAATCGGATTTACTTATTACTATTACAAATCAACAAAAAATTTGTAGTATATTAAAAATATATATTTGTTAAATATTTTTTTCATAAGGTTAACTTAAATAACATTTGTATATTTCAGATTAATTAAATGTTGTATTTAAAATCTATTATGTTCATCAAATGAATATTTTTGTAATATTTACTAAGCCACATGAATTATTTTAAGAGTGTACAGTCGACAGCTGTAACTTACCCACTTATAATGTTCACTATGCCCCTGGCTTAAGCACATACCCAAGCTGACAAAAAACTCTACAGGCACTATAAATTCTACTCATTGTTGTCTATTACTGTAAATATTGTTTGTAAGTCTCAAGTAATGCACAAATTAATTTGATTTAGCTTGATCTCAAGCGGTCTGGCAAGAGAGTGAAAGAGGTTGAAAGCTGTCCATCCAGTCCTCATATTTCCTTCACTCTTGACAAAGCTTTAATTAAAACTGCTGGCTTGTATTCCAGGTGAATTATCCCACACATAAGCCCCAACCCATAAAGTGTTTGAAAGGGCATACAGGACTAGAAAAGGCACTTTCCTTAATTACATCCAAACTGATGAGTTTTATGTTGGAACGTGACAGACAGGATCTAAAAGCACTGGTTTTACTTAGTAGTGTGGCGTTTACATGAGGCTTACAGGTTTGTTTTATGATCCTAATATCAAATATTAGCCAAGCTTTATTGTAGAAAGGAAACTTAGGTAATCAGACTGCTCTAAAGTTCAAACCTTATAGGCGACAACTCAGCACAACTACTAAATAGTGCTAATTTCAAGTTGTCGCTCATAGTTGATTCCAAAAACCTTGAATATATCAAGTTGCTATGTGATAATATAAAAAATATAAAAAATATACATGTAAAATTTGATTAAAATATCTTAAAAATGCGGTCTAGGTGAAGAAGATGTTGAAGTACCTATAGGTTCCTAGTTGAAGTGCAGGTTTATTACAATTTTACATTAATCCTTCACCTGCCACCTTTCTAGAAATTTATAAACTGCTCACGCATCTCGGTCCTATTAGGAACCTCTATTGCTCATTTCCGTGCCTGGACACGTTAGCAAATAGCACCGATCTATGTTTTGGGCGGACTATAGGGACACAAACACTTTGAACTGCCTCTTTCTCAATATTGGACTTTCAATATGACTATATCAGATCAGTTCAGAGAGAGACAGAGAGGGCCGTAATAACCCAATAAATTGGCTCCCTGGGGCACCGGCGCGTTCACAGAATATCAAAACCTCTCATTGAAACACAGTGAGGAAAAGATTTCTCATAAATCTAGCTACTGTAATTAGTGTTTCATGGGAGGCTTATTTAATAAAATCATCATTTCATATCAACAGACTCACAGGCTGGGTTTGGAAAACTGCTACAGTAGGCAATAAATGTCACATAAAACATGTAACCATTTTTGAAAGACAGGAAAGTAAATATGAAGGCTGGTCAACAAGTGCTTCTATAAAACCATTTCTTTTGTTGTTTGTCTCTTTTTCATTTTCCCGAACATCAAAGCGGCTGCAGCTGTAGTGATACAGGAAATGGTTTGAGGTTTCATCTGAATGCTGGGAAGAAGGAAAGCCAATGATCTTCAAGGATTAGTTCTAATCCTAACAATTGAGAGGCTGTTATGGACCACGTCACCACAATGCCTTAACTGGCTGTATTACCATTAAAGAGTCTTGAAATGCTCAAGATGCTTTTTAGCTCAAGTCATGCAACACCCTTAAATAAAAAACAAACACAAGTGACCGTGAATGCCTACCAGGTCTTAAGACACTGTCAGAGGGAAGCACCAAAGGCTTTCATGAATAATTCTGTGAAACTTCTCAGTGAAAAGAGCTCATGAATGATTATGAAACAATGATATGTCATTGATGTCCAGAAGTGTTCTGCTACAGCACATAAAACCTTCTTACATTGATACAATGTAGATTTTGAACATCAACAAACAGGTCCAAATTAACTAGATCTTTTATCAATGATAAAAAATAATGTAACATTGTCGTCTGTGATACAAACCATCATCTAAACATTCACCACTACCCTACACCAACTTATATACAACCTGTGGATTTGAATATTATCGTAAGCAAAACTCATTTCAGAAGAGTAGAGCACTCTTAGTCTGAGTAAGTAAAGCCTACATTTAAAATTCAGCTCAGGTTTTTCCGCTTTTCCACCCAAACACAATAAATCTGTCAAATGCCCTTGCCAACTTTCCTTCCTTTTATACCTCTACTAAACCCTGCATTTTAAAAACAGGTCAAAGTGGTCTTCCACACGCACGCACAAGCGCACAAGTTTTAAGGTCTATTAACCTCCAACGGAACCCATACAAAGAAAAAATGTAATCTCTTTAGTATCTCAACTGTTACTTAACAATAGAAATGAGATGACATGATGTACTCCAGCTTCTCAGATTAGTCTACAAAGTGGGTGAAGTGAGTGAGTGAGTGAGTGAGTGAGTGAGTGAGTGAGTGAGTGACGTGTTGCAAAGTATTTTTATCCCATACTTGGAATTTGTGCTCTGCATTTAACCCATCCAAATGCACAAACACAGTAAGTGAACACACAGAGTAAGACATGCTGCGCACCCTGCGTGGAACAGTTGGAGGAACGATGCCTTGCTCAAGGGACTCAACTCAGTCGTGGTATTGAAAAGACTACTGATTATTCACTCCCTCCAACAACAAACCCTGCTGGTATCGAGTATGGAACAAGCAAACCTTGGGATCAAGAGTCCAAGGCTCTAACCACCAGGCCAAGACTGCCGCCATATAGGCAGATTTTACGTCATTTCAATCAATTTTGTCATTTTCAAATGACCCGAGTTGTAGAATTTACATAAAGTTTATAGTCAGATTAGTGAAATAACACTTTTGGGTAAATATGAAAGAAAAAGCATTATTTGCAAATATATGCAGACTTGTTTGTGTCGGACCAGACCGTCGTTGCAGATGTCACACAATGTCATACAATGTAACCCAATGCTGAATAAAACCATGAAATTTTTACTCACACTGAATAGAGAGATTAATTTAATTAATATTGTCTATTTTCCCAATATATAGTTAACTCTTAAGCCCCTTAATATTTATTATAATAAGAAAACTCCATCACTTAAGGTCTTGTTGAGTCAAGCTTCAGCCATAGGCGTAAAAAACAAGTACTGAAGTAACTTCAACAACGTAACAACGTATGTAATGTGTCACACGGAAACCCAAGAACTTTATTTACGACTGTGCGACAAAGCCCTTAATAAACAATTTCCATGCCGCTTCTTTCCACCCTCACACCTCAGCAGACATCTGACGTCCTGTATTAATTTTAACCATGCAGAACTTCTCCACTGTCGTGCGAGGGATGCGACGGCGCTGAAATGTTCTCTATTTATAGCGAGTAGTTCATTCTGGGGCGGTGGAGATGAGTGCGGGGTGGAAAAGGGTTTAGGGTTCAGTAGGGAGTTTCCTTACCTTCTATGGAAGGGGCCTGGTCCTGGGCCGCATACAGCATCTCCTTGAAAGCCTTGGACAGAAAGATAAAGGCGTTAATGATGACATCACTATGAGGTCTTATGATGAAGGTCAATGAGCCAATGAAGTTCAGCGTTCTCACTTACATGGAATTCCTTGAGGGTTTATGGGACCCCATTAAGGAAATGTATAATGGTTATGATAGTTCACACGAATTACTTTATGTAGTTCTGGTTATTTCAAAATATCAGGTTGTCGAATTGTCTATTTTAGATTTTTCAAACACGAATATTAAACGTTCAGTTCAATGGTTCAATGTCTTGTTGTTAACCTTTCTCATAATGAAACGTATGGCACAGATCATGTAGGCTGAAAACTACACATCTCTATCTCTCAGATTGATCTCTAGGGCCGGCTAGTAATTTAAATGTATTTGATTTGCTGTCTGAGAGGTTATTCTCATTAATTAGTGTAGTCCCACTCATTCAAGAAGATGGGTATTTTTGCGAATAACCCCGTCATTGTGAAAAACAGGAAAACCATTGAAAATAAGATGTCGTAAGCCAATCATGTCGTATGTCGTTGAAAGCTTCCCTTCTAATTTACTGATTTACCTCCATGCAATCCCTAATATATTTATGACATACCTTAAATACAATATTTTTTAAAAGAGCATATATATTTTTTTAGCTCATTTAGTGGTCTGTAACGCAGTGTTCTGTAGTCATCTACATACAGTACTGTGCAAAAGTCAAGTCAAAGTCAATATTTTCTTTGTTTCAATGGATTGAATCAGTACTTACATCTTTTGTATTAGTTTGTCATTAAAAAAATATATATTTTTAAATTTCTAAACAGTTATTTTTGCCATTATTTATAAAAGTACAGTGAGAATTTTACTATTCAGTGCTGTGAAGAGACTTTTCAATGTTCTGTAGCTTTGCAGATAGGTTTCATTAAGTGTCTGTTTAAGTATTTTCTTTTTTTTTATCATGTAAATATAGATGAAATAGATGATGACACCAGATCTCTGTGTGGAGCACTGGCTATTGTCACACATCACACGTTAAATTCAAACACACTTTGAATCGTATGGGTTGTCATATGTCTTGAGAGTTACTGTCCTAATCATGTTTTGTCACATGACGCGCAGAAAACAATTAGATAATAGTTGTGCTGCCATATTTATATCCAAAAAAATCATACTATATGAATGTCTCCTTTAAAATGGTTTAAATTTCATCTCTTTCAATTTCAACCATTAATTTGTACAAGTTTTGCACCCATACAATGGAATAGTGCTACCACTGTTTGGCTACCAACTTTTTTACAAATCTCTTCTTTTGCTTTTTGGGGACAAAGGAGCATCATACATGTTTGAAATAACATGACAGAATTTTCATTTTTGGGTTACCAAAACCTGAACAATATTAAACAAAGATGAATTGAACATTGCTATAATTAACAAAAAAGATTATGTGGTGACCTGTTACACAAATTGCTGTCAGCGCAAACATCACTGATAAATACACACCATAAATCAAACTGCGTTTATTAACCCAACAGAGACAAATCATACTCAGAGATATATCTGTAAAACAGGTGTCTAGGTATTCTAGATCAGTTTAAACAGCTACAACAAGCAGTTTCATAATTCCCTTCCATTTTTACATTCAAGGTCAAATCCTGGCCAATGTGTCATCCAATGAAACAAGAAAATTGTAAAGATGGCAGTATTGCCATGGCAGTGATGATGACACAAAGGCTAGATGTTCTCTCCCGAGAATTCAAGTTACACAAGCGCCAACTGTAAACAGGATACGTGTGCACTCTACATCTGCTGTGCATCCAGAAATATGTGCAGGTCTCAACTACTGTGAGATTTGGACCGATCTGTCTGTCCAGTGAGTCTGGCAGCAGATGTCATCCTGGTGGGAGAGGGAGAGTCAGTCTCTGTGTGCTTAGTGTACAAGTGTGTGTGTATGTGTCAGTGCATGTGTGAAAGAACAGCAGGTCTGGAGTCTGCCAAGATGATCCATACGTCCAGACCTGCTGCTTGAAGACATGTATGCATGGTAAAAACAAGTTGCATATTCCATAAATGAAAAACAAGATCACAACAATAATAGTGACGGGATTTAACCAGAAATAAAAATTCTGTCATTCACCCTCATCTCTTCAAATTGAAATCATGCCATTTTGTGTAATACAAAGGAGCTATTGAGAAATGTCTCAGTTGTTTTTTATCCAAACAATAGAAGCCAAAGGCGACTTATGCTCATTGGTTACCAACATTCTTCAGAATATCTTCTTTTATGTTCAGCAGATTTGTAATGACTTAACGGTTTTCCAGTGACCAAACTGTATGTTTAATGGATAATGTTATCACACTATTTACAGTGACATCAAGCCCACTTAAGTAACTTCAGCAGACATGACACAAAGAAATCTGTTTATCGTCCCACACCTTCACAACCATTTCTCTTCATTTAAATGTTATCCGCATGTACACTGAATCATTCTCCTTCTCTGTCTATTCCACAAACTGTCCATCTCCCTCGCTCTGTCTTCCTGTTTCTCTCCTCTGAACAACAAATACAACAATTTATTTAAAACACAGGGCAAGATGTGAGACACCTCATTAAATCATTGCTCAATCATTATGTCAATCTATTAACTGGGAGATTAAGCATTTCATCAACCAGTTACTTCCAATCCACTGCACTGTTGCATGTAAATCATGGTAAAGATCGATACATCCCCATCTTTTCGAGGTCATCATTGTTGAGATATTCCATGGATCAAACATAAACCAGTTAACGTCAGATTTCATTTGAAGTTTTATGAAATGGACCTGCTAAGTTTCTTTTTATGGACTCATTTTATTACACAGAGCAATAGATGACCAGAGAACGAGTCTGTCGAGCAATCACAGTATAACTGCTCACAGAGGGACTTCAATGACAAACATTAATAAGCTTTGCTTTTCTTTAAGTTATATTCTATACGACAGACAGCAATGATATATATGATTACATTGGAAAACTGAGATGTTTGTTATCAACACAAAGGGCAAATCGAATCCGAGACTGCCACTTCTTTACGATCTATCACTGTATGGATAGAATAGAGGTAGATAGTTTATTGATAAGATTCAGCAGTGTTGGAAAGGATATTGCTTATCATCTATCTGTGTCAGGCAAAATGTATGAAGATGGTAGGTATGGCAAACAATGTCAAATAACATGTTGATCATTATAAACTGAACAATTTTACATTTTATTCAAGAGTCTTTGTCTATTCCGTGGACAATATATTGTCTGATTTTCTCTATGGTCCTCTCTGTGACTGAAGGATGTTTGACCATAACACTATAAAAACTATAAAACTTACTGAGCATAAATAATCAACAAACAAACTAAAATCTGAAAATAAAAAATGTAAACCAATTAAATTGTTATAGAGTTATAAAACTGGATACGTAACTGACATTAACAGACAATCTTTTTGTTTGCAGTACTCTCAATGGTTTGCTGAACTGGATTCTGTTTACGGATTCAGTGCTCAAGAAGACAAAGGATTTCCACTGCACCAAGATGAATGTTGAAGCCCTGACTGTTCACAATCACACTCCTAATATTGATTTATTGGCATTAGTGCAATCAGTAATTTCACATAACATAATAAGATATCCTTGAAAATTATTATCTAACACTTCAAGGACCAGAATAAGAAGGTTGATTTTATTCAGATGCAGCATTATTTTTTTATGTTTTAAATGAGATAATAGTGTAATACACTAACCCAATCAATATTTAAAATCTTTAGGAAAAATAAAATCATGTTTTAAAATGCTTGAAATAAATATAATGTTTAAGTGGCAATGCATTCTACAGATGCAGAAGATGATAGTGGGGCAAAATGTGTTAATAGATAGATAAACCATGAATCTTAAGAGCATTTTTCTTTGTTCATAATTCATTGCACTAATTATAATTTGGAAACTCTTCACTACAAACATTTGAGCTTTTACTTTTTCTAACTTTATACTTGTAACGTTATAACCATTCAAGTTACCAACATTAAGGAAATCAAGCACACGAAAGGAATGAACACTAAAAAACATCACCATAACTCTGATCTATATAAAACATTTTGTTAAAACAACTGATGTGCTTAAATTAAATGATGAATAGGTAATAAAAAACGCGCTCAGCTGAAGGTCCGACAAATTAAATGCCGCAGACAGAAAGTGGGCGAGCAAACCAATCAGATCAAACCTTTTAATGTCTGGAATTATTCCCAAACAAAATGTAAAAAAGACCTAAAATAACACAATTCGGAAACTATGCATTGTTCTCAAAAACACAAGTGTTTAGGGAAGATCTGACATTAAGAGACAATAAATAACCAAAGCATCATAAACACACATAATGAAAGCTTTTCTAACATCATGTCTGGATGTAAAAGCAACAAACTCACATCAGATTAAATAAACAATCCTATAATGTTTAAACAATGATGGCAAAAAAATCATTGAATTTAAAGACCACACGTGCACTTTATATCTATTTAATACTGCACATAATGTATAGAACATCCAGATCATCTACAGCTCATTTTAAAACACACACAACACTGTAAATAAACACATAAATGTCAGTGTTCTTACTTCATATTGGATATATTGTTTCCTCCATTCTGGAGTAATGTGAGCGGACAGGTGCTCTGCAAACTTCATGTTAGAGAGGAAATATCCTCGAGCGGCCTATAATAAAATCCTCGGATCGGTCTTCTGAGGTTCTGTCGTCAACTTATTGATCCTCATCCGCGTTTAGTTTCGTTCTGTTTCAATCCCGTCCCGACTCCACATATCACACCGTTTTAAGTCAAACCCGACATACAGGGATTTAAAGTTCAACCTCCTCCTTATAATAACAGCTGACTCTCTCTCTCTCTCTCTCTCTCTCTCTCTCTCTCTCTCTCTCTCTCTCTCTCTCTCTCTCTCTCTCTCTCTCTCTCTCGGGCGCTCGGGGTTGTGTGCGCGTGCACACAAGCATGTGGAAACAACTGCTTTTATAAACGCTTACTTTTACTTACATGAACCTTTTATTAATTTAACTATATAAAATTATTTATTTTGCGAAATTGTACAAACATTTACGCATTCGATGTGTGTGTTTATACTATTTTAGAAAAGAAAAAAAAGAGAATGTTGACTTGTTTATTCCTCACTTTTGCATTTATTTGTTTATTTTTATTATTATTATTTTTATTATTATTATTATTATTAATCGAGCTCATTCGCAGTTAGCCCCGCCTTTAAAACAAAACTGACCAATCCCATCATGGCAACTGTTGCTGTCCATCTGAAGCTTTCTCTTTTGTTTCTTGATTCTCATGTTATCTACATTAACTTTATCATATATATATATATATATATATATATATATATATATATATATATATATAATGTGTATAATGTTCAAAAGTGTTATGGATGAAACAAACAAACAAACTGTCGTTTTACTTTTTTAGGTTACGTTTGATAGTGAAAGGATCTGGCAACAATTTAAAGCTTTATGTATTAAGTATTGTTAGGCACACTTTTTAATTTTAGGTTCCTTACATAGAGGAACAATAAACACCTTTAACATCAGTTGTCTTATATAAAATGACACAGAAATAATAATCACTGAGGGTTTTGTGCCATCTTGTGGACATCAGAAAACAAACTAAAATCTTCCAAAATAAAAACAAACAACAGGGCAAAAGTTTTCCTCTGAAGGTCTAGTCCTAAATGTCTCACAATTTGTTTTAAATACAAATATATAGTCAAGCAAACACACATGGTTTTTGATAATTTTTTTTTCATTTTATTATTTAAAATATTCATTTGGAAATGTATGACTTTGACTGTATATTAAAGAGAGAACAGTCAATAAGAGTACAGAATAGACATCTCATGAAAAGCATCTCAGGATAAAACCTTAAAAAGATGCTTGGAAAAAAAGACATTCTGGCAATTTCAGAGTTATGGACCTCACATAAAAACAAGGAAACTTAACAAATTGTTTATATTATTAAACATTTATTTTTTGATAGTGTTTAAACATCATAAAAATATCAGTCTATGCACAAGTGTTCTATTTTATAAAAGGGAATAAACCTGCATTATGGACGTGACAAAAAATAGACACCAATTTTGGGAGACAACAAACTTCTTGAGATTTATGTGAATTAAAATGCAAGATCCAGAATCAAAAATATCCAACAAATGGCAAAGGGATAGCTCTTTCTACAGATAAAACAATAACTATATTTAAGTGTTTATGTGTCTGTTTATGAGCAAAATGTAGTGTTATGAACACAATGGTGACAATCCTGAAAACAGACTTTACTTGACTATTAAAGATCATGCAGTAAAAATTTAAATCTTTAAAAATTTAAAAGAGACCTCCAAGGTTATTTGAACAACCAAATGTTTAGAACTGTACGATAAGAAAACTAAAAACCTTTGGAGAAAATATTTGATGGTAAGGCCGACCGTTTCTGAAAATTCCAGTCAAAGTGTGATTACACAAAATAAATATCATGTTTTATTTTATTTATTATCTTTTGTCAGTTATAACATATGTCCCATAGTAACATTTGTTTAATTAATCATTTCGAGGAGTAAAATTTAAACAAATATGAATGCATAGAGTGTCCCAAAACTTTAAACAGGAAGTCTAAAATAATCAAATATATCAAAAACAAATAAATACGCAACACATCACAGGGAATATTTTTTCATGCTTGACTATATTAAAATGAATACAATAATTATCTTAAAGAAGAAGTAAATATCAATATCATCCATCACTGTTTATTGTATTTAAACAACTCCTCCATAAGAAGCTCGGAACTAAAATAACCGGAACCATTATTCCCCCCACAGGAGGAGCTCGAGCCTGTCAGAGTGACGTACAACCCACGGACCAAATCTCAATAACAAGTCCGACTGTTGTGTATCACACATAACGACCCCTAGAAACGGCTTCTCTGCGTGTTTTATCAGTATTTATTCTCTAGTGTTGTATCGAAAGTTACTTTTATGACATATAATGGCGTCTCGATCACCATCTTCATCTCCGGCCTCAGCCACGGGCTCTGGTACCGATCCAGCTCGGCCTGATACCGGAGAACCTCTCGGCGGAGGGTCGGATTCAGACTCAGATTTCGGGTTAGGGAAGTTGGATTGTGGCGCTGGAGATAAATCTTTAAGATTAGAAGGAGAAGATCTAGAGAACGAGTTTGAATGTGCAGCACATCGGCTCAGAGATCTCGTCCAGACAGCCAATAGAGAACAGCTGCTGTATCTGTATGCCAGATATAAACAGGTGAGGCCTATATAGGGTACATGACGTCATTTGTTTTTGTTTATACTGTTGTTATGACATGTATTTGTGTTGAAGTTACATTCTTGCTCACAGTGGTCTTTGTTGACATGAAAAGTGTTTGTTTGAAACATCTTATAATGAAATGGGTCATGCATTGCTCATCTGTCACTTTTGATTGACAGGCCAAAGTTGGAAAGTGCAATACAGCAAAACCTGGTTTCTTCGATTTTGAGGGTCAGAGGAAATGGTAAGATGTCTTAAATAAAATCTTTAAGCATAGAATCCACCTGCAACTCAATCTGTTATTGGTGTTGTTATGTATGCATGTTAATTTTGCACCGCTTTTTGAATACTGTTTATATTTTATGTCTGTGCCAAATCATTTATTCTTGCATGTTATGTCGGGATGCCAAAACGATTAATCACGATTAATTCAAATAAATGTTTGTGTCTGCGCAGAACTTCTTATTTATAAACACAGAGACACGCACATACATGTATGTTTTGAAAATATTTTGATGTGTTTTTAAATTATATGTCACTCTTCCTGTGGAAACCCAGTTAAAGTTATTTTTGTAGGTATACATCATTCTATACAATGTAAGGAACGTTCGCTGTGTATAACATTGATATCTTTAATATTGGCTGATTCACACAATGTAAATGATTTAACACATTGTTAAATCATTAGATTAAATCTAACTTCAAGTCTTGCTTTCTCAGAATTCGATTTACAGACATTTCACAATTATTGTTGAAATTGTATATAAACATTTATTGCAGTTTGTATTTTCTTTAAATATATTTACGTTAATATTTATGGATACAAAATAAAGAGTCATAATATACAGACAAGCATTGTGTAAACCCAATGACATAAGTTACGCTTAATCGTCTTGACAGCACAAATTTTATTCTAACCGACTTCTTTAGGACTTTTAATGGCTTATCCTAACTTAATATTATTTCTGTACACAGGTCAGCATGGAAGCAGCTTGGAGACATGAGTGCAGAGCAGGCTATGCAGGAGTACGTGTCTTGTGTACAAGTCTTGGATCCAGACAGCAGCCAGAAGGTACATTTAAATCCAATGTACTTATTTTATGTTTTAGCATTTTCATGTGCAATACCTAATATGTATAAAAGCAAATAAAATAGATAAAAGTTAATAGAAAAGTGCTGTTAATTATTTCACTACATTCAGAGATACATTTATACGTCATGGCAGACCTGTACATTTAAGCCTCTTTAAAGTCCAAATGTTATGATGTATGTTGTGGTCTTTGAAAAATATTTTAGTATTTTCATTATTCATTTTGTTGATAAGTATTTGAGTCTGTAGGGGAGCTATATTGCTTTTCTTTGCCAGAATTGGAGAGGTTGCATCCACTTAAAGGGATATTTTACACGAAAATAAAAAATATTCAATTCATAACACACCCTAAATTAGTTCCAAACCTGTTTACGTTTAGTTATTGTGTTGAACACAAAGATGATATTTAAAGACTCTTCTAACTGAGATTTCTGGGTCATTGACTACCTTAGTAGAAAAAAAATATTTGTAGTTTAAGCTGCCTAAGAACATCCTTTAATAACTTGCATAATGTATGCAAGTAATTCAAGACATCATTTTCATTTTAGTTGGAGTATCCCTTTATCAGTGATATAAAATAAAAGAGCATTCATTTACACATTTACTATTATACTATACTATTAGTATGAAATTTGTAAATCCCTTTATTTAGGATGTATATTTAAGATTTTGTAATATAAATCCATGGCCAGCAGAGGGCAATCTCTCATAGTAAAGTTGTATAAGAAACCTACTGTAAAGACAATAATAGAGTGAATTCAGGTTGTCTGAAACACCTTTTGATATTTTGATGAATGTAAAAAAAATTTTTTATATATAATATGCATGTATAATATGCTTAGATTCTGACCTGTAGTAGACACCTATCACTAGAGTCCAATGTTGGTAGAATTCGTGGAAATGAGTAGAAATTGTGATTTGTAAACCTACCACAAAGTGATCCACACGTGCTTTGGGTTGGATGGATACACTTTGTGATGGCTTTCACTTCATCTTTCATTTTCTGTAGCTTTTCTCTCCACCTTGCTCTCTTGCTTTTGTATTCTCTTTTTATCGTTGACACCGCTGCAAGTAACACAATCTGACTGCCATCAAGACCAACACAAAGGCATGTAAACAAATTCTCCACCCGCAGGATCAACTGATTGTGTTAGTTGTTAAAGGATGGCAGGTTTTAAACAGAGCGAGAGCAAGGAAAGAAAGAGAGACAATAGCTGGCTTTTGTTGTTTTGTGCACCTGATGTTGAGGACCAAAGCGCATGAATTGTCTGTTTTTTAATATAAGGTAGTGTGTTACTTCTGCGTTGAGTGAAAAAATTCAGAATGTGCACTTTTGCTGAAGTATTTTCTTCTTTTTTTTTCAAGTCATTAAATTAAATTGCGACAGTAAAGAGCTGGCTGTTCTATTCTTTAGAGGTCCTATTTATCTTTGACTACCCAGGATCTTTTGTGCCCACTGTCTTTCTCTGTTGCCAAAGGCTGTTATGTTTGCTGATATGCAGAGGATGAGGAAAGAAAGGATGTCAATGTTCCAATGTCAAAAATAAAAAACTGATAAATTCAGCTCCTCTTGCCAGTTTTTTTGTCATGTTTGAGATGGAAGAAGGCATACGTTTTATTTAGCTATTTAGCATATTGTATCATAAACCATTTAGAGAGGAGCCCTTGAAGGATTCTGTTATTGTGTTTACATGGTCGTTGTGTTGTTTATTTACAGCTGAACACCCCACCAGGAGATGGGGACTTTTAACCTATGATCAGAATCAGATATAAAAGATAAAATGCCCTTACATGTTTACGGCCATTCTAGGAAATAATTAAGTTTTGTTGGAGCTGAAAGAATTAATATTTTCCACCATTTGGCAGCATTTTATCCAAATACTATATACATTTATAATACTCGACTGTTTTTTATCCATCAGCATATCAGCTACAATTTAATTTATATAATATAGTTTATATACTTGCATAATCAACAACTTTTCTGCAAAAAATAATAGATACTGTTCATGAAGCAATAATCCCTAAAGAAGTCTTACATAAGTGATGTACATACATAAGTGGTGTATATATGACCTTTTTATTGTTTGTTTTTAAATGACAGTTATTGTAATATTAATGGTATATTGATACATATTTTTTATATAACAGTTTAATTATAGAACAACTAATAAATGTAATTTATATGCATTTAAGCCCTGTCTATACTTGTTCAGGACTAAGACTTAGCTGTTTTGTCTTTGTTTCTGAGTGAAGTGTTTTCATGTCCTTTTATATGTAGGACCGAAAGGGAGGAGAGAAACGACCCGGTGGATCTGGAGGATTTGGTGGGCCGGCAGTCAGCTCTCTATACCAGGAAGAAAAAATCAGGTAACAAGTCCTGCTTATAATCATGAACGTTTTATTATAATTTCCTTTGACGCACTGATCAGTCTTGCATTCAGTCTTATTAATTTTCCTGTTCATGGAACACAAGTATACCAAATGCCTGTTTAATTTTGTCTTTAAACAAGACCAATAAAGACTTGAACTCACATGGTTTTACCTTTTAAATGAACAGTATTAGTATGCATGCAGTGGGTGAAGAGGCCTAAGAAAACGTTAAGAGATTAATTACTTTTTTATGATTATGTCAAGAATGTCAAATGGATGATTCCCTGCACGAGTGGATGGAATAAAGATATATATGGAAGTATCAATGCAACAGGGGATCATTCCCCAGAATGACATTTCCCCGGAGGACACAGGTTGTTCATTGGGGACGTAAAAAAGCAAAGAGGCAATTAACGTCCCGTTCCCCTTTCTCTCTCCCCATTTGACGGTCGCTGAGCGGCCCACCTCGGGTGTGACCCGATCAGACCGCCACGCCGACTGCTTCACTGCCTTCCAATTTGCAGCTTTGGTGATTGAGAGGCTTCCTGCATATTCAAACCTCTCGTTTGCATTTGATTAAATCTACATGGCCTTTGCTGTGCTTTTCTGCCAAGTAGCTAAAGTTGAATAAATAATCTGATGTAACATCACAATAGTGATATCTGTCATTAGAAGAAAAATAACATCAGTTGTTAAAATATTTTTTATTTTTTGTATAATATCGCCTCAACCTTTAATCCAGAAACTGTCCAGTCAGAAAAGGTTGATCAAGCAGTTTGATGTGGAATGACAGAGTAGCCAGTGACCTTCCCAGCATTCTTAGCGGCAGTGCTGATGCCACATCGTTTATCAGCGAGCCATTAATCTGGTGTAAGCGTGCACACGTGTGCATTCAGGTTGAGGAACACAGGCCCGCATCAGTGTGACGAATGAGCAGTTTTATTGATTAGTTGCCCCGGGAGACGGATGATGCCCACATGGCACAGACATGCTGGGTCACTGATAGACCACACACACTTCTCATTCTTATTTGCAAGCAAAGCTCGACATACTGGACACAAACAAGGCAGTTTGAAAGTTGAGGGTCACTTAATTTTATAGTTTGGACACAAAAGTTAAGATATGCCAGAATATACATTGGGGCTTTCAGACAGAAACCTTCTGAAATGTACAAAACTAAATAAATAATATGCTGAATTTATACGTTTATTGGTTAAACAAGTGCATAACCACAGATGGACCAATAATGATTAGAAAGAATATTATTGAGATTTAAGGTTTCAGTCAAGTATAGTGAAGACTATTTTCTTTTACAAACCAATTTAATTGAAACTATTTTGTGTTTGTATTGTATTGCTAATATTAATTTTGCATGTATAAATACATGAACACACATGCTTATATTTAAACAAAAATATTGTAATAAATGTTTAAATATAATTGTAATTATAAAAATAAAAAATACTTCTTAATTCGTTTAAATATGTAAGTGTATGTATGTTTATGTTAGTTAATAAGAAATTATAATGCACAGAACACTCTTTAAAAAAAGAATATCAGGGTGAAACCATACTGAGGGTTGATATATTAACGATTTGCGCTAATATTGTAATTCTCTAAAGGACCCATTTTATGGTTCTGTTTTATAATCTAAATTTTTTAGAAGGTTCTTAATGGAGCCATTCAAGCAAGAATGTCTATGGTATCATGAAGACTCTTGTGTTGAACGGGTAGTTTCATATTGTTCCGAAAAGCTAAGAAGATTATCCTTAGCTTTTATGTAGTATATCCATTAACATAAACATATGTTAATGTTATATAATGTTTTCATCCACATCTGCCTTCTATATAGTTTGCCTAAATTTGTCTTTAAGAGGCATTTAAAATTGTTGATATGTCAAGCATGTGTTCACCAAAATTCTGTAGTTCCCAGCTTTACTTGTTAGTTGGCCATTCCATCCATTTATACCTCACGGGCACCAAGGTCCCATCCTCTGCCAGTCTCATCTGCCCTGCCCCTGTAATAGGAGTGAGGGGCGACCACACAAAAGGGTTCCAAATGCAATTAATCTGCCATCCTACATAAGCGAAAGACGCAGGGTAAATCTCTTAATGAGATTTCTCCCTCAAAACCCTTTCTCTCTCATCCTACCCATCTCTGCTGTGCTTTGCCGTGCCGTGCCTGGCTTGGCCCGAATGCCACAAGGTGATTAGAGAGGAAAATAATTAAAACTGCTGTGGTGTGTGCCGGGCTCACAAGAATTTGCTAGAGAGGTGGAGGGTTGGGTGACCATGAGACGCCTGCCAGTGATGTGATGCACCTGTGCACAGCAGCTCTGGCCCTGTGTACACTTGGTATTAACATCATCTCAGGTGATTCTGTGTAATTGAACAGTGCTAAATGCTGGTGGAAATGGGCACAGAATATATGCTGATGTGTCTAGAGACTAGATTGTCTCTGGTTGTAATACTAAAGGTATAGTTTTCATACGATTGGTCGGATTCTTTAGGATGTTAAAATAGGTCTGGCTTTGTACATCTTTGCTATAGGGATAGTTCATGCATTGAAAATGAAACTTCTGTCATCATTTATTCACCCGTTTGAAACCTGTATGAATTTCTTCGACGCAACACAAATTAAGATATTTTGAAGAATGATGTTAACAGAACAACAGAGGTTCCTATTCACTTGCATTAGTTTTGTGTTTCTACAATATAACTGAATGGGTATATCTATTGTTTGGTGACTGATTTTTATCAAAATATCTTCTTTTGAGTTCTGTAGAAAAAAAAATATTGTACGATAAAACTAATACGATAAATATGATAAATGCTGAGAAAAAACAAACATTTTAAATGCTGAGAAAGGCAAACGGGTTCCGAAAAGAACAAAAAATTCTTGTAAATGTATTTATAAATGTGATTTATAAATGGGTCAAAATTGCAAATTATCAAATTATATTTTTCCACAGAAAATGTTTTGAAAAACACAATTTGAAAAACATGAGCTTGTGTAAATGGTGACATTTTGGTAAACTACATTTTGTGAAAATGTGAAAGTCGGATTTATTGATTTTATTACTTTTTAAGTTTATCTTCAGTTTTGTTTTAGTTTTTTTTTTGGTAATCTGTTTTCTTTTGTTTGTTGTCCCATAGGGAAGAGGACAAAAACATTTTCGATTTTTGCAGAGAGAACAACATCGAACATGTCAGCAAAGCCATCAGCTCTAAAAAAGTGGACGTGAACACGAAAGACGAAGAGGTATTTTACACATGTACTGTAAATAATTATGTCAGCGCAACAGTTTACAAAGTTTTTCACAACCATCATTTCTCTATCTCTCTCTCTCTCTCTCTCTCTCTGTGTGGAGAGATGTTTTCCCACACGGATAAAACACCAAAGGTCACTGGAAGTGCCATCCATCCGTTCATCCCATTTTTATTCATGTTTTATCGTGACCAACTGGCCTGTTTCATTCCTTTCAGCACTGCAATTCTGAAAGTGGGGAACCAGTTGGCTCACCATCAGGTCTGGACAGATGGCAGCCTTTGTCAATCCACCATTGTCTCGATGGTGCAGTACACCACATGGGTCTCTAGAGGGCACAAGTGAATTTTAAAATTTGGACCCAATGGTGAATGAAGGTGGATTGTCTAGAAAATAGATCTGTGAACCATCCCTACGTTTATTTTTACCTCTTTAATAAAGGGATAGTTCACCAAAACAAAAATTCTGTCATCTAGTCACCCTCTTGATATTTCAAACCTGCATGACTTTTTTAAGCAGAACACAAATTAAGATATTTTGAAGAATGTTGGTAACTGGACAATGGCAGTTCCCATTCAGTTTCATTTTTTGTGTGTCTATACAATAGAAGTGAATGGGTGATGACATTGTTGGGTTATTAACATTCTCTAACATTTTCTTTTGTGTTTCACAGAAGAAAAGAAAAAAGTAAACCATACAAGTTTGATGATAAAAGGATGAGTAAATAAGGACTATTACTAGGGACTAAATTTTTTGATGGGATGGAAGAACATTATTATTCAAATGATGAGTTAAATTCTGGCTTGCTTTTTAAGTCTTGTTTCATTCGCTTTTCTCAATCATAGCGTTTGTTTCTTTCCAGAACAATAGTATTTATTTTCTTAAACATGAATTTGTTCTCTGGGCGTGATTTGTGAAGGTCTGAATGTGAACCTTGTAAAGATGTTGAACATTCAAGGTCACACCTGTAAAAAATGAAGCATTGCTTCCAACCTGAAGCCCTATGTGCTCAAAGCGTAGCTTTATCTTGCCTTAGCATTAAAACTTGATGTATGATCTTCCGGCCAAACATAATGCCATTTGATGTTTTCAGCAGAAGCTGTTGCCAGTGGTTTAATTTGGGCTGAAATGATCTTCATGGCTGCCTTTTGACCTCCTGGGGGTCGTTTTATCTCAGGGGGGGTCAAATACATTACCCTTACGTACAGTGTAGGAAGCAGGACAGCAGAGAAATAATCTTAAAGTCGATGATTATAGGTCAGGTACTCAAGGTGGATATAAAGACATTACAGGAGGATTGTGTGCTCGATATCCTGAATTTAATTATTTTTTTGTGTTGTGACACATGTGTCTTATTGTGATTTCCGATGTCCCAAATGCCCAGAGGGCGACAGGTCTTTACACGCCTCCGACGCACACGAGCCCCTCCGACCGAACAAAAGAGGGCTGGGTTCATTTGAGCAAATGTCCCAAGAATTTCTTGCTTTCTATTTCTCTCGCTTGCTGTGCTGGAGCAGCCCCATCAATTACAGGCAATTGAGCCAGGAGCTCTCCACCCTCTTTGGCAAGGACATTGTAAAGCAAGAGGTTTCCTATTCATCCGCTCTGAGACCTGTTCAGTGGAGTCCATGGCTGTCACAGTTAATCCAGAGGGTTTATACACAGACATGAAGGTGTAATCACTGGGATTTTCTAGATCGGTACTCTTTCAGGGTCTCTTCCGCTGAGATAGAGGAAATTGTGAAGGTGTTAGGTTTAACATGTTTGCTGAGACAGTGTTCCATTGACAGATACTATGTTTTTAGCATTGTGTTCATGTTTTGTTGGTTTTTATAGTTGATTGTTTCAGATTCAGAAAGCTACTCATAATGCTTAACATATATGCAGGTCTCTACATAAATTTAATGTGAGATCTATTTAACACACAGTACTGTGTAAAAGATAAAGCAATCTCACCCCAATACATGTTTTTAAGTCAGTTATTTATCATTTAGAGCAGTGTTATCAGAAAATATGAGTTTACATTTATTATGGCACTCTTTGAAAAACCCAGAGAGATTTTTGTTGGCACAAAATGTGTGACAATAGCCAGTACTCAAAACAGAGATCTGATGTCATCATCTATTTCGACAATGAAAAAACACTACAGTGACAAGACTCTACACAGTACTCCATGATACAATTCTCAGTGGATAAGAAATGTTTAGAAATGTCAAGTTCTATTTTCTGATGATACACAACTGGAAATGATGTAAATATTGACTCAAACCATTGAACCAAAGAAAGTTATGATTTTGTAAAAACTGTGTATCGCATGTATATTGGTAGCTAACCACTTAATTTAAAGGGCCAAATCACCCCAAAATAGAACATTTCATAATTTACTCTTTCTCGTGTCATTCCCAGAATATATGATTTTCTTCTGTTGAACACAAAAAAATAAATTTAGAAAAATGTTGATGACAAAAATATATTCTGTTTGTAACAAATTTGACCTTTGTATTTAAACAAATGCATTGAGACCTTTTTAAAATATCCGTTGGGTTCCAAAGAAGAGAGAGACTTATAGGGGTCTGGAATGACCGAAGAGGAATTGTTTGGGGTAGACTACACAGTTAACCTGTGGAAGCTGCAAACATTTAATCATGGGCAATTAATTGAAAAAATCAAAATCGATATTAAGAAGCTCTTATCGATGCAATATTCCCATGTCGGTTCATCTGATCACTTTTTATTCTACCTCACCTTTTTCCTATAACATCATAAGAGACTTATTTGTCGACTTCTGATCATGTACATATATCGGAAAATTATTTAGAAAGTTGCCCATCTTTGATGTGTTTATGCTCACAATAACGACAAACCGTTGTTATTTTGACTAATATATTTAATAATAATATATTTCTGAAATGAATCACTGATTCAAAACTCGCAAATACTTACCACATCAACATTATATATCGGCTATGGCAAAGGAAAGCTCAAAATGTCTACTTTCAAGTAATTGAATTCAAATCAAATTTATCCATGTGTGCTCCCGTTCAGAAATCACAAGACTTTTATTCTTGCATTTTAAAATTTGGCATAGTGGCTAATATTTTTGTATTCAACACTGACACTTTTAAGGATCTTATTAATGTATTTATATATTTAAAATTGTATTTGAATAGAGAGACTTTTTTTTCAGAGGTTGAGCTACAAAGTAAAAAAGGTGCAAAACAAAACGATTGAAGTCAATGCAAGAAAGCCCAGTTCCAATATTTCGTTGGAGAATAAAAATAATAGTCAATTAAATTGACTATAATATAAATAGTCATAGTGCCAATAAAATCCTTAATTTCATTTTTTTCATGTTATGAATAAAACTTTGAGCCGTCATTTATTTTGCACAAATTGCATTACTTTATGAATATTTTGACACATTATATCTTAATATTACAGATAAATAATATAAAAAAAAAAATATGCAGAGCAAACAGAGGTAAGGTGTCTTGCTCAAGGACACTTCAGGCATTGTCTGCTGGCACTGGGTTCGCAACCTAACCTAAAAATTTCTACATATTAGTGGCATTGTCCCAGTGATGGTGTAGAATGGTAAAACTGTGGTGTTTTTATTATTACACCATGTTCAAAAAGCACAGTAATACTATTATACGTTTTGGTTGGTAATCCTAGAATTTTAGGACTGTGAAGCGGAGAAAAGAAAAATGTTTGTCTCTGTCTCTGATGAAAATTTGACAAACAGCCACCCCCATCCTCCCACCCCCACCTGTGGTGTAAGGCATCATAAATATCAATTTTAACATGCAGCACTGAAGATCAATATAATTTCGGCCATGGAATACGACTTAAGGAGTTTGCTTCATCTAATTGGCCTTCACTGAAAAATGAACTCTGCAGCCTTGATAGGGACAAGCAGCTTCAGGCCCGGGTGGCAGTCGGAGGGGGGGCGGCATCTGTGATCAAGGGCTACTCTCTTTTTGTCCCTGGGACCCCATCAATCACTGCTAAAGAGTCTCCGTCCCACTGCAATTTGTTTCTGTAGTGCCCACGGCCTTTCCCTCCCACAATGGCCTTCTCTCTCGCCTGCACGCCGGCCAGAGAAGAACTCATCCTGTCAGCACATCGCTTAATAGTTGGGTCTAAAGGCTCTGAGTTATAAATTGTTGTGCATAATTTATTTTTTCTAGAGGAGAGAAATCTATTGTGAAGTTAACTTTGTACAGGTCTGCATAACAAAAGGGAATAAATGAATGTGTTAGAGGTGAAGAGGGATTCATCCATCTAAAGGAGTGGACAGTTCAATGGTTTTGGGCTGCAGAGGTCCTTCGCAAATACCTGCTATTATTAAATATTCTGAACACCTTTCGTCTTGTGCTCATTCCATCTGTCATGGAGTTTATTTGATTTAAACATGTTAGGATGTTTTTTGACTTTATTTTTAAATGAGCAAAATGTTATTGTTGGTGTGTGAATTCACAGAACCGTCCAGAAGTGACAAGGCCAATGGGGTTTCTTATAGTTTAAACAGTTTTGTTTTATTTTTGTAATTTTTTATTTCAGTTCGTTTAAACATTTATAAAATAATACGCTTATTAAACACATAAATATTAGTGCTATCATATCGACTAAATTGGCATTTATTGATTACCATAAAAAAAGTAGTGTTTATATAATACATGTGTGTTGCTTGCACACATGCATCTATATATAACAGTTATTTACATAAATATGTATAAAAGTGTATTATAATGTAACACAAATTTAGTGCTTTCATATCGATAAATCACCTTTCAGTATATAATATCCGTGTGTTCCTTGTGCACATGCCCCTATATATAACAGTTATTTACATAAATATTTATGTATTTTTTTGTGTAATTTACCCTATTCATGAATATAAATATATATTTTAAGGTTTAATTTTATTGGCTCTTATGCATTAAATGTATTAAGAAAGAGACGGGACAGCAGGACTGGCAAAAGAAATGGGAATCAAAATTCAGATCGGCCTAAGCGCACTGGGACTAATCACAGTGCTATAGGCACCAAGAATATAAGTGTACATTATTAATATTTTTTAAATATCATTAAATGTTTGTGTATTTATTTACACTGCTATACACTTAAAAGTATTTTGTATTCGATCAATCAAACTTTTCTTTATTTTCATCAAGTTAGGATTATTTTTGTGTATCTTAGATTAATAACATTTGTTATGTGTCCAGTTTTAAGTTTATACAGTAACAAATGTTTGCTGTGTTTAAGGGTCGAGCGCTTCTGCACTGGGCATGTGATCGGGGCCATAAAGACCTGGTTTCTCTACTCCTGGAGAACAACGCAGAAATCAATAGTCAGGTAAGTTTGTAAACACATTATATAGATAGGAATATAGAACATACATTTTCTTGTGATATTGACATACAAACATTTTTAACATATTTAAAACAAAAGTATTTATACAGACCTTACACACCTGTGTGTATTATTAAGATTTATTTATGAACCAAATAGTTTCATTATTTTTTAAGAATTATGAAACACTATGTGGTCTCGCTGACCTGTTCTCCATCCCTGAGTTTAGCTAATGCTGTACTTTAATCATTTAGAGATATTGTATCAACATATCTCAAAGGACCGACTGTAAACAGGTAGATGTAAAAAAACACAACGGGTCATAAGGGGAGATTTGGCTTTGTCTTAAGCTGGCTGAATACTGCATTGGGAAATTAATACAGTGAAGTACAGTTATGCGGTCACTGGTTCCATCTGATTCTCGCTAAGACAAATCAATTGGAAGTAATCAGCCAAATTGTTTGCGTTACACAACCCATATAATCAGAACATTTGCAAATGACATTCATTTCTGTGGCTGTGGACCTTTATATTGTGGGTGGAGAGCGAAAGCTCTGCCTAGACAACAATCGATGCTGCACTATTGTTCAGTTTTAACAGTTACACTAATGTGAAATCCCCAGATGAGCTTCATTAGAGAACATGGATTTATATTATAAGAAATAGACATTTTGTCACTGGCTATGTATGGCATGAACAATCATATATGTTAATGTGTGCATAATAATAGAGCAAAGGTCAGTGATTCTTCTGTTGAACTGTACCGTAAATGTATGTAGAATAACTAAATTACAAGATTAGTTGCTAATAAATATTTTATCAATTTATATATGATAATAAAAGGTCAGCATGCCATTACATAGGTTGACCTTAAAAGAAAAAAGAAGATATTTTGAAGAATGTTGGTAAATGGGTCCCATTCATGTGTATTCGTCAATGGGTTTGGTTTCCAAAATTCTTTAAAACATATTCTTTGTGTTCTATGTTCTTTGGTGCTGTTACTCTTTGGATTTTGAGCAAAGCCAGACATGGTCTACGGATATCCTTCATTGTTATGTGTTAGGTTACAGTACTGACCAGTAGAAGGTGAATATTAAGGCAGTTGGACTACCGGAGTAGAATTATCGAGGGCAGATTTATTAAGTAGCGTTCAGGTGGCATTGGAGAAAATATGGCCGTGTTAAATCATGCTATAGCTCCTGCCAAAATTATTATCCTATGTTAATACTTCCAGGAAGTGCGATTTGATAGCAATATAAAACTTAGTAGCCGCTCATTACTGTTAGTTCAAGAGCCGCGTCCCTGTTTAAAAGTATGTGGTCGGACATCAGAAATGCGATTAATTTTTTGTTTACATGACTATAAGTAGATGATGATAAAATTATTAAATGAAACTATCACGATGTCCTGGACATAACAGTGGATGCAGTGTTTCACTGCGTACCCTAAGCTGATGTTAGCTTAGTTTTTTAGATAAAGATAAATGTGCATTATTTTTAATTTGTTGATTAAAAAGGGGAGGGAGAACAATCACTATTATGATTTTAATGAAAATTGTATTGAAATTAATCAGCTGATGGTGGTAAAATATGGCGGTCTGAATTTTTGGGCGTACTGGTGTAATCCTGGATCAAGGAGAACGACAATAGGAGACAAAAAGCCCCTCTTGTTCTCTCCGATTAGCTTATATGCCACCTGTCAAAAGCCACCTGGACGACATTGCAACGACAACACATATTACATTCTCTCTGGTGAACAAAAACGACCTGGAACCTGTTTTGGGGGGTTTTGTCTTCCAAGCTCATGTGTGTTACAGTTTCACGTGCTGATGAAGTGTCTTTAATACTCAGACAATTACAGTAAAAGCAATGAAAATGTTATAGTCTGCCGTGTGTGTGCGTGTGCGTGTGCGTGTGTGTGTCCCTTCTATATGCACTACCATTTTTTGTGGTGGATTGATTAACATTACACAGTTGTCTGCTACTAGATTGTAGGAATCGATTCGCTTGGAGGCTACTTTGTGTGTTTTTTTTTTTGTGTATTTCCTAAAGATGGGGGAATTCTCACTTTAGAGTACTGACATACAGTTTGTGTTGTATTTCATGTCTTATTTTTAATCATTCTTTTTTAAATAATTCTTTACTATTAAAGTAAAGAAGTATTACTACTAAAGTACTATTAAAGTACTATTACTTCTATATTATTTTTGATTAAGTTATTAGTTATATATTAAGGATAGTTTTTTCATCTTATGTTTGATGCTATTTTGATTTAATTGTCTTCACAAGTGGATAAGAGTTTTCAATGGTTTCACTCTCAAGGTTCTCGTCATATCATCATAACACTGTGCTGTAAAGCAGCCATTTTCCACTTTCTATGCTGGTATAATAACATCTGATAAGTCGGTATGTTGTCATGTATGTGTCTACATGGTATTTAATTTAAAGTCTTAAATGTAATTTTTGATCTATAAGATCTGCTAGCCATATCCATAGTTGATTCCACCATCAGAATCGGAAGATATGAAGAGAAATCTGAGGCTCATATCTATCACTACTGTAGAATATCCTTGTCTAGTTTGTGGTGACTGTGGTTAGGAAAACTTTGGTAACTACAGTTATACACTCTCTCTCTCTCTCTCTCTCTCTCTCTCTCTCTCTCTCTCTCTCTCTCTCTCTCTCTCTCTCTCACTCTCTCTCTCTCTCCTTCTTCTGAAAAGAACATGAGGCAGCAGTAGCAGTGGGTGAATCTCAGAGCCGCCGTCTTTAATTAATCCTCTCCCTTCCTGCACGACTGCGCTGGCCACGCGCTCTTAGTCCATCAGATTGAAATTCATAACTTAATTGAGGTCAGAGCCTGGAGCCGAGAGAACAAAAGGGCCTGGCGAGGACCAGGTAGATCAATAGTGATAAATATCTGCTTGGGCGACTAGCAGTTCATGGTGTTGGACGTAAGAAGGAAGCTGTTTAGTTACAGGTTATTTAGTGGTGATTCGGGAGGTAGAGATAACTCATTTTTCTTCAGCACAAATCAAAAGAATATATTTTGAAGAATTTTGCTAACAAGAATGTTATTAACACCCATTTTCTTGCATTACTTTTTTGTCTGGATGATTGTAGTGAATGGGTGAACCTACCAAATTTCTTTCAAAAATCTTTTATCTTTTGCATTCTGTTGAAGAAAGACAAGCATACAGGTATGAAATGCTTAGACTAGAGTGGATAAAGTCAGAAATTTAATTTTGATTGCACTTTCTCTCTTAGGTTTTGGTAAATTCATCCAGTTGCGTATATGGTTGAACCCTAACATTTTATTCGTTCACATCCTGAAAATAAAAACGTATTCAAGATAAATAAGACAATTGTCAGTTTTTTACTAAAAAACCACCTACAAAGTTTGTGAGTGAAGTTGGCAGTGACCCTCACTGTCATTGTAGTTATGATAAAATAAGAACAATATCAACATTTTCAAGTACAAGTATCATTTTTTTTTTCCATGAAAGGAAAAAATTATTGATTCATTAAATTGCACTTATGAGTACACTCCGTGTGTACTAATGTTTTTAATTGAGAAAATGGAAAACTTAATTTACACTAAATGGTCAAAAAAAGCTTCTCTTACAATAGTAAGACAGAGATTTGCTTTTAACTTTAATGCTTTTAACTTTTTTGCTAAAACTTAATGGTACCTTTTGCACTCCAACATGACAATACCCCTCAAAGTAAAGTTCATGAAGAAGAGATATACATCTTTAGGATTAAGAGCCAGATTCTATAATCCAGTTTCTGAGCTATGTAGTTCAACTTCAACATTACCATTTGATTTTAAAATACGTTTAACATACTTGATGCCATGATATTGTCACTGTCTAAAATTGTTATGTAGTTGTAGAATTTGGCTTGTTTGGTAATATGATGATAGCATCTGCAGAGAATTCAAAATACTACATGCTCTTAATCCCAACAGCTTTTTAAAATTCCTCATTGAGAGTGTTCTTACACATGCCAGGCCTTCGGCTTCTGCCACAGGCCACTATAACAAATGGCTCCATCCGCCACGTCATAACAAATACCAGAGGCAATCTGTCATAAGATTGGCGAGAAGAGGTGTCCAATCGCTGGCTGCATTAGAATGGTGTTACTCTGTGGTGGGATTGTTAGAGGCCGGATGGGGAGTCACACCTGAGGGTCAAGCGGTTACAGCTCATTTATAAGTGTTTTGATTTGAGACGGGTTTTGCTGATTCAAACTCTAAATGCAATAATTACTGATGTAAACTTCAAACCAACTCCCAAAGTTGGAGTATAGAGAATATTTGTGGTTGATCAGGCTGGCTCAAGAACAAAAACGTGGCATTGAGAATTCTCATTTGTTACTGTCTGTAGCAGTTTGTGAATCAATTTTTATTAAACGGATTCAAAAAAGAAAGCGGGTTACCAGTTTGTTTGAGACATTGCTCAGGAGTGCTCAGTTTAACTTTCTAGGTTTCATTTTGTAGAATCTCAATTTAGTTTAATTGAACTGTATTAGGTTGAAAAAAAAAACTGCTTTGATTGGTCACATAATCACCCAAATATAAAAATTCTTGTCATTTCAAACATGTACCCTTTTTCTTCTGCACAACAGAAGATATCTTGAAGAATGTTGGTAGTTGAAAAATGGCGGTACCCATTGACTTGGGTGTAGTTCATCTGTCATTATGGAAAGTGCAAATGAAAACAAAACATTTATGGATATTATCCCCCTGCTCCCATCTTTCTGTCCTACAGGGGGTCTGTGGAAGCAAAAATTACAACATTTTGGGGTAAACTCTCACTTTATCTAAATGGCTGATTTCGTCCCTTTGTACCCAATGCAAGACTACAAGTTATCTAGCATTTTCCCTAAAACTGCTATTTGGTAAAACGCACAGTACTTACATGTAAGCACACTACACACACAATTGAATCCTGTTGAATTCCCCAAATACAGCATCTCATTCCGTTTGCAGGCAGTGAGACTCCTCTGATGAAAAGCCTCTCCAGAACCATCTGTTTCTACCTCTTCCTCTCGCCTCGCCACAATACGTACACTCAACAGTTTTCTTCCTGTTTTCAAACCATCCACATAAATTGTGAGGGACATTAAAGCTGTCCACAGTTGTGTGCTGAGAAAGAGAGCGAGAGATTGAACGTATTTCCCAGCAGGGGCAGAACTTACCCTGTGGTTTATTAGTTTCCCCCCCACAGCGATTTAGCTGTGCATGCAACATTGATTTTCATATTAGAGCGGTTTATGCATTTATTTATCTTATGTATTTCTTTTTGAACTCCTCTGATGCTCCTGGACTTGCCCGTGGTAATTCTTTGCCACTCGTGGCCCATGCGAAATTGCTTAATGGATCCTAAGACGTCCCCTGGGATGGAAACCGAGGCACAGAAGGATGGGAGCGGGGGGATGAATTCCATGAACGTGTTTTTGTTTTCATTTGCTCCTCTTAAATGCTGAGTTCACTGTCAATGAGACAAGAGAGTGACTAATTCAGCAAGAACAAAAACCAAATGGGAACAAAGCTTTAATGTGCTTGTCGTAGGTGTAAGTGCTGGTTATGCGTCTGATTAACATATATGTGCTGTTGTGCATTAGAATGCCGCCTGGCTTCAAGGATTGACTGTAAAAGAAAAAAATCAATCCGTTGTGCTGGAACTAATCAATCTCCTTTTGAATATTACTGCCAACTTAAACAGTCCGTCCCCCTGTAAGTGTTTCCTTGGAAACAATGTGTCTGTCTCTTCCTGTATAGCTATATCTTTCTTCGTCTCTGTCCGTGTCTTCATCAGTTTTGAGAAGCACAAAGGAATAGAAATTTGTTTGCAGAAATGTTGGCTTTTTAAAGTTGTAGTTTCTACTTATCTAATTGAGTGAAGCAGTCATATACAAAGTTATAGATATATTTTACCCAAGAAGAAAAATTCTGTCTTTATTTCTTATCATTTCAACCATGAATTACTTTTCTTCTTCTGCAGAACCAAATAGATATTTTGAAGAAAGTTGGTAACCAAACAACTGCACCCATTTACTTCTAGTGTATGAAACTAAAACTTTTCCAGTTCCAGTTATCAACATTCTTCAAAATATTTAAATTTTTGCTCTGCAGCAGAATGTCATTAAAGGGTCAGTCGTGGTCTGATAGTTAGAGAGTTGGACAGGAGCAGAGCAGAGAGCAGAAGGTTGCGGGTTTGAATCCTAGTGCCAGCAGGCATTGACTGAAGTGTCTTTGAGCAGGCACCTTACCTCTGTTTGCTCTGCAGTGATAATTGGCTACTGCATGATACTTGTAAGTCGCTCAGGATAAAAGCGTCTGCAAAGGAATGTACATGTAGGTTTGAAAGTAAGAGGGTGAGTACATTTTCATTTACTCATTTAGCTGCCGCATTTATACAAAGTGACTTTCAAATTAGATTCACTAAAGAAGCAATCAGTACATCAGTGAATGATGACGCAATTTTAAATTTTGGGTGAAGTATCACCAAGTAAGGTTGCGGCCTTCATGTAAATGACTATACATTTTAACATAAATATACCCTCTAATTTTTATGTTTAACATAATTTCACGTGTAAGGTTAGGGGTGGGGCTTCATATATGTTTTATTCTTATAAGCATACATTTCCATATGCTTCGTATGAATATACACCAAATCTCTCTCTGTAAAGGTGGTTTGGTAAAAGATGTATGCCAACCTGAGCTCAACTGAGATACTGAGTTCCTCAAGGGCATTTTGGGATTGAGTGATACGCACAGTCAGGCCTCACACACACAGACTGTATGGTGAGGTTAACACACTTCACACAGAGGTGAAACAAATTCAATTAGGAGCGTCTCACCCTTCTGATCCTTTTAACATGCCCCTCCCAACACCATAGTACCCTGGTGTGCACACGGCCATGGGATTGTCCCACTGTAGCATTTCCATATTCTCATTCTGTCACAAATTAAGTTATTTTGGAAAAAAAATTTTTGAAACATTTTTAGAAAGTGATAGTTTTCCCAAAAATAAAAATTTTGTCATTATATAATCTCATTCTTGTAATTTCAAACCTGTATGACTTACTTTCTTCTACAGAACACAAAAGAAGATACTTTGAAGAAAGTCGGTAACCGAACAGCAGTAGCACACATTTACTTCTTTTTGTATGGACAAAAAACTCATGTGAAAGTGAATTGGTACCAGTTACACATTCTTCAAAATATATTATTTTTTGTTCTGCAAAACATCTTACATGTTTTAAATAATAAGAGGGGAGTATACAAGAGAATTTACATTTTTAGGTGAATAATGAGTACAACCATATTCAAGTTTAAAAGCTACCGCATAACGTTTTCTCCATCTGTGAGTATTTTGTCTGCATCTTAAACATCTTTCAAGTTTAAACTTTTTTTTAAAAAGCATTGTTTTACAAATAAGATTGTAACTTTGATAAATGTTGTGTCTAGGTGTTGTGAGGATGCATTCCAGTCCGAAAAGTGCAGGATTTTCTCTCTGTTCTGATTAATGGCACCTGCTCATCATAAGTGTATCTGCATATGAATAGCGTGTGGTTTTATCGATTCATTCCTCTATCTGTCCCCTCTCTCTTCTATCATGCCAGGGTCATTAAAAGACTCTTTGCCCCCTGCATACAGTGATCATAAATCATAATTGCATTTGCATTTTTCTCAGTTGTTTAATGTTTCTGTCTGGGACAGTATGAGAGAGAGAGAGTGAGAGTGAGTGAGTGAGTGAGTGAGTGAGTGAGTGAGTGAGTGAGTGAGTGAGTGAGTGAGTGAGTGAGTGAGTGAGTGAGTGAGTGAGAGAGAGAGAGAGAGTGAGTGAGTGAGTGAGTGAGAGAGAGTGAGTGAGAGAGTGAAAGAGAGTGATAGTGATAGCGAGAGAGAGTTCTCAGGCGAGATTTAATCTCACTAGAAAACAGCGTTAAGGGATAAAGCTGTGACACCGGCTCTCGGCACACCTACCATATGCCACAGAGAGCTGTCAGGCTGTGCTGGTATGAAAACACGAAAGCTTTTAGTGACCCGGTGGGCACGGTATGTATGCCAGCCCCCATTGAACCATCAGCAGCATACACAGATGGTAAATCCAACTAGTCTCAGAACCCCACTGTTGTCTGTTTGCTTCAGAGAGACGCTCACATTTCTCACTTATTTCCTGTACTTTTCCCCACTTTATCCAAATATATCATCCTATTTTGAGTGGTCTCTTTTATAATTTCAAGTGTTGCTTTTTTGGTTACTTGCAAATAGGGATGTGCATTATCTTGAAAAAATGCATATTGCAATGGTGTGCAATAAATGGGCTGATTAATGTTTTGAAAAATTATATATGGTATTCTGTTCTATTCCCTCCTTTACCTTTTTTACCCACACCGCTATCCCCTAAATGTACGAACACATTCACCACCGAGACATCCTCGAACTGAGAGATAAAAAACATCTTGCATGTAAGATAGACCTCTGGTCCAGCAATCAGTAACAATTTTTGTATGCATGCAGAAGTGAGATTGAACAAATAAGCCATGTTAAGAAAGCAAATTGTTTTAATTCTTTTTTCCCCTAAAATAATGTGCATCTTGAAATTTACATTGCTATTGCATATAACATTTGTGCCCTACTTGCAAGTGTTAACTAAAGGTGCCATTATTATTTGTGCCAGTAATTTCTGTAAACTGTTGTTCTTTGAAAATGATGGCAAAAGAAACATGTGTCACCCCTATGTGTCTGGCTCCAACTTAAAAACAAGGACGTGCTACACAGGAAAGAAATGCATACATCTTTGCTGAGACCACGCAAAATAATGCAAAGAAAAAAGCAAAATGGCACCCTAATTCTGGATAAAAAATAGCAGTACTCTGTAACATCACATTATGTTACAACAACAGTACATCTAAGAAAATTTAAGGCACTTAAAACTTTTATTTTTATATATCAAAAAGTCTTTCTTATTACCGCATTCTTGCTTCATTCTGCATTCGCAAATGGAAGAGTGCATTTTTTTCTACAAATTACACCATTTTAAGTTTTTTATAATTTTATTAACCTGTTTATAAGTTCAGAAATCAGTCTTCAGTTTTTTTTGCAAACTTATATCAACATTTCTCAGAACATTTGAATAAAAATATTGTTTCCATTTGTATTTATTTACAGAACATTGAAAACTGAAGAAACAGGTGAAAATAACAGAAAAGATGCTCTGTATTTTTCAGACCTCAATATCTGTAGAGAAACAAGTTTATATTCCCTTTAGGCAATATAACAGTGATTTTTCTACATGCTTTTATGAAAAAAGTTACAAAGTTATTTTCAAATATCAAATATCTAAAACGTCTTTAATCAAGACATATTTACATGGCTAGTCTTGTATAAGCATAGAAATATAATCCTTATTTAAATTTATGTTTAAAACAAGTAAAATTAACTTAAATTAGGTTCTTAAAAGTAAAACTAAATTCAAGTTTATTTTTCTCAACCCATTGACAGATAATTTTGTTTGTTTTATTCCTAAATTGACTTTATTTATTAACCTTCTTCCACAAACAAGACAAAATATCTTAAACTACTTTCTTCCCAAGTAAATGTGTCTTGATTTAAAGAAGTTTTAGATATTTGTACTAAAGTCAAGACAAAAATGCTTAATAAGGAATCTTGTTTTTGTTAAATTTCTGCAGACTCTGAACTGGAATAGCAACAATAAATCAAGAGCTACAAATGATGTTTTGGGGTATCTTGTGGTATTTCCAGTGAAATCCTACTGGTGTTTTCATCTCTGTAATTCTTGATTAGCAAGAAATTACTGCACGTATGTGAAAAAGTGCAGTCCATGCTTCTTACCTGTCTTTCCACTTCTCTCTTCAAAACCAAGTGGAGGACAATCCAATTTATTCCTGATTCCATCAGACTGCAGAAGCAACATTTGTCTCTGACCCCTGACGCACGCACGCATGCACACAAACACACAAACACACACACACGTATACAAAAACATTTGAAAAAATACATACAAGCACCCAATGCCATACACGGATGAAAACACAATCACACACAGAGATGTTTGATTATGATATATCTCCTTTATTTGCAACATGAAAAGCAATGTGTCTAACAAGATTTCCCAGGACAAATTCCTATTTATGCATCCATGTTACCTGTCTCAGTCCCTGTCTCTTATGTTCATGTATTAGCTGTAAGTATATGGTCAGTGTAGATGTCGCTGGTGCACAAGATTAGTGAAAGGAGATTATGTTAAGTAAAGCCCTTACTCTTTAATTATGGCTGTATGTATTTATGTGCATCCCCATCTCCTGTGTCGGAGCATTCTCATAAACATCTGCCACTCTATTATTCCAGAGAGAGAGAGAGAGGCTCGCTGAAATGCATTTTTTTATTTTGTTTAATGCGAGTAATAACAATAAATACTCCTGTTATTGGATTGCTGTTTAGTATTAGACATATATTTCCAACAGGATAGAAGGCAGCAATGTTTTACTTACATCAGCGTATTGTTGTAACTACAAGTCCTCCAAAATACCATAGATGCTTTAGGAAGGACCTAGAAGAAACTAGTCAATTATTGTCTTGTGCTGTATCATTTATGTTGTGTTACGTATAAATGATGTACTTAAGATACTTTGTTGTGGCATTTTATGATCTGTATAACCTGTTGTGGTAGAGGTAACTGTATCATTAATGTTGAAGAGGGAGACTGCATCAGGATTCCATTCATCTAGTGGGATTTTTACTGGCTAATCCAATCAGAGAGCCCCTGGACCCAAGCTCTCGCCTCTCTGTGAACAATAGCATCTGACTAAGGAATGGGTTGAGAGCTCTTGCCCTAGTGCAAGGAGATTTGTTTTTATAACAATATAGAGTAAAGTGGTTGACAGTAGCTGACGAAACTAAAAGAGGTAGCAACACTTGGATGAGAGAAGATAGCTTTGTTATAAAGCTTTTACAAATGAGTTTTAATACACCTCTATCTTGCTCCATTTCATTGTCTTGCATGTAATGTTTGAATCCGATGAAAATAAGGCTATTTGCATTTGAGATTACAAACAAAGTCAATACGAAGACCTGAATAGAGGGGTGGATTCCAATGATGCGAAATGGTTATTAAGTGAGACATTCACGTGAAGAATTATTGTTCGAAGGGTACAAAAAGAGGAAAACACATTTTTAAATACAATGCAAATATATGTAAATCAGCTATAGAAAATGTATACTTTCAATGAAATGCCTACATCGACGATACGCTAGGAATGTGAACATAGTGTTAAAATAAAGTCTCATATTGATATTTAAGTGTGGCATTATTGCGTTATATCTTTAAATAAATAATTGATACATTCATATATTAAAGAACCTCTAACCATGATGGAAATCTATAGATTAGAATTTTTAAAATGAAGTAGGCTGATGTTGCGTCATGCAGACCCCACTGAACAATATTCTTCAAGACTCTGTACTTAACATTACCTTCTGATTATCTCCTCTGACCACCCAGCCAAAGAAACAATAATGCCGTTTGTCATCATTATTAGGGTGGAAAGCCAAAGTTAAGTGGCAATTAAAATATAATTTACCCCAATGACACGCGTCGTCCCCAGAACCGTCCTGACCCCTCACGTTCACACACAGAATATAACATTCCTTTGGATTTATATCCACACGCACACAGGATATTAAATCCTTGTCCTAAACATGGCTTTCTCTGGATCTCACTTCAACCACACTCACAAGATGTGATTTGTTACCGGCACAGCAGGAAGATTGGGCTTTTTGTACCAGCATCTTTTGTTGGGTGATGCTTCCGGTCCCCGTGGCTAATGCTTTAGATATGGTCCCTATAGGACACAATGAATAGCTCATCCCAGACCTACAGCACACACACCATGATGGCCTCATAACCTTGTTGAGCACACGGGTTAAAAACTCATGCTCTTTTATTTTGGATTAAACCATTCTGCTTGAAACCCCAACAAACACTTCATGGTCTTCTGATACTTGTTACTTGTTCAAAAGACTGCTTTGGAGGTTAAAGGATGTGATTGTTTGTCCGGCGGTAAATCAATATTTAATCTGTCCTCTAAATCCTTTCAAAGATTAAATAACCTGTTGTTTTTGGGTTTGAAAAGTGATCGAATGGTGGTAAAAAGCAGATCTTGTACTTGAACATGCTTGTTTGTTTTATTGTTGCTTTATTATAAAGATTTGAGAGAATTTGAAGGATTGCAACAAAGTCTTGTTTTATATTTTATTGATTTGTAGGTACAAATGGATTTGTTCATAAAAATGTCATTTGTTTGTTTTTTTAGAAGTGGCTTTTTTCCGAATAAATAAATGTTATTTCTTTGTTTATGCATATTCTTTAGTGTCTTCCCGTTTGAGATCTTTTATTTGTGAATGCATTATTATTTACAATAATTAATTGAAATATCAATATATTTTATTAATCGCGTTAAGAATAAAAGTTTGTGTTATAAAATATGTCTGTGTACTGTGTATATTTGTTTAGTATTTACAGACACATACATATGCATGTAAATACTTAAGAAAAAACTTGTATAATTTTATAACATAGTTTAAATAATATGTAAATCAATACATCCAACCTCTCTTAAATGTTACTGTTTTATGTATTTTTTATGTATTGTGTGTTTTATGTATTTTTTTTATTTAACTCAAAATTTCAAATCATCTCTTTTTTCACAGGATGATGAAGGTCAGACCGCACTACACTATGGTAGGAACATTACAATATTACATTTATACTTTACTGTATTTTCTTTTCTCTTTAAATATGTTTATATTTATTTAATAAAAGCATTATCTTGTCCTCATACATGTATTTATTAGATGTTTCATAGATAACAAGTTTAACTTTAATGTATCTTGTAATCTCTATGTCATACCTAATAATTTTTAGGTCACATTACAAAAGGAATCTACATGTGCGTGAGCCCAACCCACCTGTGTTTGTGCTGATGTGTGTATATTGTACGCGGTAAATAGAACCTGTAATCACCAGTCCTCCCTAAGGAAATCATGTCATGTGACCCTACACATGGGTGGCCCTCGCTTTGTGTATGTTCACCATCTGGCTGGCAGCGTGGCCACCAAAACACAAGTACCCTTTGGGGGGTGGCAAAGAGATGATGAGGATGGGGGATAAAAAATTACTAATAAACATAAGCGATGAACTCTGTAGATGAATAGCAGAGAATGAAAATTCATTTCCACCTCTCCCTGTGCAGGTCCATACAGCTGACACATGATTAATAGAGGGGTTTACTGCACGCTGTAAATTGTTCTTCTTCTCTATGGCTCCCTGGAGATGTTAGGGGCTTTACGGCCCAAGGACCTGCACACGTGCCGAAAATAAAATAAAGTAACAAAAAATGGAGAAGAAAAAAAGGAGTTTTATTTTTAGCTTTTGACTTCCACTAGTTACTCGCCCTTTTGACAGTATGATTTCTTCTGCACTACACAAAGTAGATATTTGAAGAATGTTGATAACTGGCACCCATTCACTTGCATTGGTTTTGTAAATGGGTGCCACTGCTGTTTGGTTATAGATATAAAAAAAATCTTCTTTGGTGTTCTGCGGAAGGAAGAATGCCATGAGAGAGTGAGTAAATGATGACACAATTTTCAATACCAAATCTCTCTCTCCT
Source organism: Triplophysa yarkandensis (assembly GCA_033220385.1). Lineage (NCBI taxonomy): Eukaryota > Metazoa > Chordata > Actinopteri > Cypriniformes > Nemacheilidae > Triplophysa > Triplophysa yarkandensis. Next base: position 9,308,637 of record CM065656.1, on the reverse strand, counting down.
CATTTTTTGTTTTTAAGGGGTCTGAGGTTAAATACACTCGTGCCGCTTCTGCTGAGATCAGCCACTCATTTAAGACTATCGGATGACCCTTTTCCCTCCCTTTTAAAGCAGGCAGTAGTTGACACAGGCGTGAAAAAGCACTCAGCTCAGAGGAATGTCCGTGCATCAGCCTGGCAGGCAACACTAACAGGGTTACCTAAGCCCCGCCTCTCCCCGCTTAATGGGCCGCAAACTGCCAATGGGGCACAAATGCAGACGTGTTGCAGGTGCAGCGCTGCGCCGCTCAGACTGCAGATTCACTCTTCATACGTACTTCAACAATTACTTTAAGTGAAGGGGTAAAAAACAGGGGTGCAGGTAGTAGAACGCTTTAAAGGGATAAAGATGTCATTTGTTCATGCTCATGTCATTAAAAAAATTGATATTTTGAGAAATATATCCAATGGTTACTTGATCCCACAATGGAGTTAGATGAGGAAAAATGTTGTTTGTGATTCCGAATTTTCTAAAAAACATACTTTTAATACTTTTGTGTTCTGCAGAAAAAAGTCATACAGGTTTAAAATTAGTAAATAAATTTTTTGTATTTTTGGCTCGAATTTTTAAGCCCTACCATTTATCAAAATAAGTCTATAATATTACACCTGTGTACTAACAATATCTTTCTATCCTATTAAGCCTCAGCTTGCGAGTTTGCAGAAATCGTAGAATTACTCCTAAAAGCTGGAGCTGACCCTTCTATTAAAGATCAAGAAGGCTCTCTACCAGAGGAGGTGACAGAATGCAGTGCCATCTCTTCTCTTCTTCGTCAGTACACTGCTCCCAAAGGCTAATACCCACTGGATCAAATCCACACAATCAAACCCAACATGCAGAACATCAAGTTACTCTCAAACAAACTGTGCTCCTCATCCAGATGCTACACGTGTACCGTCAAACCAACACTAGATCTAGAACTGAACAGCTAGAGCTATTGCTTTCCTTCTTCCATTTGGATGTGGACCACAGGTATTATACATTCATGCTGTTAAGTTGAGAAAATCTGTCCTTCCTATCCCAGAATGGTACATTCCAATGAATGTGTTATTGTTATTACAATTAAAGACATGGAATCTTAAAATGCCTCTTCTATTTCTGTTACGAGATTCAAGTTCTCATTTCAGTTGTTATGAGGCTATATCTCAACAAAAGTTTGTTCAGGTTCTTAAGGGAGTTTTAAAGTAGAAATGTTTGGATGACAATGCTTTTAGATAAAATAATTAGAAAGACATAAAACGGTACAGTGTGAAAATCAGGTTTGTTGTTTTGATGGATAGGCACTATTTTGAAAGTATTGGAGAATGGGTTTAGTTGTTAGGCTTTGATATAATGGATACTGCCTGTTAAAACCAGCTAAAGACATTTTTTGCGATGTTTTGTTTGAACACAATATTATTCTACAAAACAAAACATTTTGAAATAACATTGATACATTAAGTATTTAATCAGTCAGGCCTAAAATAATAGTGGAATTATTGGTTGAAATGAAACTGACGCATCTCATTTTTACATTTCATTTACCCCAAAACTCAATTTAGTAGTGTGGCGTATAAATAAAATATCCGATCAGTTCTATCTATGCCGTCATTAAATCTTTGGCTCGTGCTCAAAAAGAAGGTCTTCATTTAACATGTGCCTCCAGACCCTATCAACTGGTTCCCTTAAAGATTTTTTTGGACATTTTCCAAATGGTCAACTCTTTCTAAGAGTCAAATGTTTTTACACCGCAGATGTTTTCCAGATTCTTAGCAGATTTCTTTAAAACGTATCTATGCTATCTGGGCTTTGAAAAGTCAAGACATTTCTGCCTTCCCCATTGCCCTCATTAACATTTCTTTATTATCTGAATCTTTTTAAGCGGATACCAAATGACAAACATTTCTTCACAACTGAAGCACTTTGAATAAGGTGTTTATATGATGTTCACAACTGAAATAGGTCCAGATTCATACAACCACTGTAATATTCTTAAAACACTTGACATGCATGTCCAGAGTAGTGATCTTCAATGCTTTTGAAGCCCCCTTAAACCGAGTAGATCTCTGTGTCTTTAACCTCTACCTGTCTGTGTAGATATTTCACACACAGGCAGGAATGATTCTATTGGTGTGCTGTTTGTCCCTTATTTTTGTAATTTCCATAAATCCGCTGGAACTGGGGGAGGGTCATCGCCACCGTCGGCGTCCTTCATGACACTGACACTAAGCCCATTACCTTTCCATTATGTGCCTCAATTTTCCCCTGAGCTCTTCACTTCTGACATGGACTACTCTAAAATCATGTCCCATATTGCTCGGCTTTCTTTGCTTAACGTTTATGCAGTTTTACAAGTCGGATCTCTGGATGCTTCCCTAACACCATTAGTGCCAGATGGCCGCTACGTGTGTCTCTCTCTCTTTTTCTCTTTCACTATCCGTCTCTTTCACCGCTTGTCCGTTGTCTCATTGTTGCTCTCTCTCTCTTTCTCCCTTTCCAGCTATTTCCAACTACAAGGAATGGCACGTACCAGCCTGTCCTTAGAGCACCGTTTTACTTCCAAGTGCAGACCTGCTTAGAATTTGCAAGGCAGGCAAAAATGCTGAAAAATATTTCAGTAATATATCTTTAAAATAATACTCCAGTGGTTGAAATATTGTGTTTGGTTGTGCTATACAACAGTAAACATGAGTTCCAATCAATCACAAGCTTAAATCATTCGTGGGTAGCACACCGTCAGCTTTCATTATTGCAACAAATACAAATGAGAACAATTTTAACACAACAGTAATACTAATGTCTGACAAATATTTTGTCCTTGCGAAATGACCTGTTTTTTATTTGCATGGGTTCCGAATTAAAATGCCGAGCGAGGTGTCAGTGCACCACATCGCACACAAGAGAAAAATCTCCTCTCCTAGGCGTCCCAGATTAAATTTAGACCGAATAACTATTTGCATGTTAATTTATTCCTTCTCACCCGGGACGCAAGTGAGTCGTTGGCTTCAGGAAGTTTGTAATAAAAGCTTGCAGATCGATGATAATGGTATTTGCTCTTGTGTTTGTCATCTTTGCAAAAGCAACAGTGCAGGAATTTGCTCAGATTTATATGTATACTGGTGCTGTAAGTGGCATGTAAATTATCTCAACTGTCTTTGCTGCTGTTTATCTTTGTAAGACTGAACTATTAAAGGCTGTACATTAATGCCCACGCCAGCCCAAATCAATGGTCGAGCGGTTGTGGCGTGCTCTTCAGCAAACAGGGTCTGCTTTGCTAGTAAGACCAATGCAAGAGTTTCCTGTTTACTCCATAAATATTACAAAATCAATGTGTTTGTCTTTTAAGATGAAAACACAATCCAACAATAATCCTTTCTGATGTCAGTTCATTGGCTTACAAGGTCTTATTTCTAGTCATTGTAACTTAAGTCTCGTGAAGAATAAAAGGCAACTATTTTTCCTTGTTTTACATGTGAGTTTATAATGAGTTAACATTAAGGGGATTAAAGTATGTTTGTATGTTCATAACAGCAATCTGCTAGAGCAGAAGGAGCAAGTGAACAGATGTGAACTTGTGTGTTTGCACATGTGTGTGGTGGGATTTGGGTAAATGCTGTCCCATTAACATAAAAACCTTTGAGGACACATGTTCAAACTATTTTACTACTTTTTCACCGCTAATAATTTGATGATGCATGTTATGTGATGTCAGAAGCATCATAACATTCCTGCGAAATTTAGGTTAGAATGACTGAAAAAAGAAGTTTGACCGAAGTACTTCAAGCTTAACTTTGCTTTTCTAAGCTTAAATTGGACCTTAAATAAGACTTTCCGACTTCACTTTAGATGCTGTGCATGCGTACAGGCTGACAAGTGCCTCACAAAAGCCCCACACTGAAGCTTCAAAGAAGTTATTGGCATTATAAAATATTTTTATAGCTACACCGCACAGGAAAATATAACCATTTCTAAACAAAGAAAATAAGTATATATATACAATATGTATATACTATTATGCTCCTGGGCCACCGTATTCCACAACTGCAACCTACCTGCAATTTCAAGAAGTACAAGGTGTTCAATTCTAGGAGACATGGCCAACGTAAGAAAGAAAGAAACACAACCACCTCTCAACAAGACACATAAGATAAAATGTAAAGAATGGGTCATGAAATATCAAAAGACAGATTTAAGGCTTTGAGGACTGAAGGTTGGATCAGTAACGGACACAGAACTCCACTTGGACTCAGTAAGGTGGAGGTGAGGCACTGGTATGGACAGGTATTATGAAAGTTGAAACTGGACTCAAAATCAACCCCCAAACCTCTTGCCAATATTAAGAGGACACTTTCTTCAAGCAATGGTACAGAGAAAAGGTCTGCTTCTTCCAAAATGACTTTCATTTTTATGCAAGACAACACTTCATCACATGCATCAAAGTACTCCACGGCATGGCTGGCAAGTAAAGGCCTTTAAGATGAAAAACGATTGACATGGCTGTCTTCTTCACCTGACATAAACCTAGTGAGAACTTTTGGGCCCTGCTTCATTTACAGAGAAGGTAAACACTACATCTCTCTGAACAGTGTCTGGACGGCTGTAATTGCCGCTACATAAAAAGTTGATTCTGAACAGATCAAGAAACTGACTGACTCTGTGACTGGAAGGCTGGTGACTGTTATTGAAAAGAAGGGCGGCTATATTTGTCACTGATGCTTTTTTTAAATTCCACAAATCATTTTACTTTACATTTTGAGTTTGTCCATTTTTCTCACTCTAACAGGTGAAAATAAAGAAGTGACATATGAAAATCTTTTATCATCAAGTTGCATAATAATTCTGCACATTAAAAGATGCCTTATAACGGTATACATATAGATATTCTTTAAAAAAAATGCCAAAACTTCACTTCAGTTTTGAGGGTTTTTTAAATTTTATGACTAAGACCACTTTAGTTGCAAATTAACAAAAGTTATCCTCAAACATACAACTTGCCTAATAATTGCAAATCAATATAAACATTAATAACTGTTGATATATAAGTGTAATACTAATAATTTAATAATTAATTGACAAGAGGGCTTTCCACACACATGGAGTTTGTCTTGGGTACAGAAACTTTCAGTGAACAAACAGTGACAAGACACTTGTAGCAAATTTAAAGTACTATAAAAATAAAAACAACAAACAGATATCGAACTGGACGAGTTGATGTATACATTTGCTTTAAATGTATAATTATAATGTTCTATATATATATGTGTGTGTGTGTGTGTGTTATGTATTACAAAGTTTTGTTGTATTTGTACACATTTGTTGTATTGGAAGTGGCCATGTTAATAATATAACATCTTTGTTTAACCTCTTTAAAAGACAATGTTTAAATAATGAAAGAAATTAAATAAACACAGATTAACAGATAACAGACCCTTCATGGCGTTCTTTTAAGTTGTAAGGGCTGACTCCAGCAAACAATTTAATAACATAGACTTCTTTTCCTCCAAACTCACAACTAAAGTTAGATATTGTTATAACTATTGACTTTAAATCTATAATCTCCAGTAAACCAGATTAAATGAAACTGTCTTACCTTGTCACAGTGTTTACTGCATGAGGTTCATCTATTCAAAGTCTTCACAAACTCCTCCAAAGTCATGAGCATCTGTTTCTTAAAAGGGCAAAAAGTTATAAAAGATTGTTTGGACGTATTTCGTTTTCTTTTATAAAACATATTGACATGTAAACGCGGCTAATCCAAAAAAGCGCGCGGAAATTAATGCAATCTGAGAACACGTCATCAGTACGTTCGTTCATAATTAACACGTATAAATTTTTTTATTTTTTTTGCTTTATTTCTACATCTCAATTATGTGAATAAAATCGATATGTGACTGTTTAAGTGAAATAAAAAATTGTTTTTTAAACTATCATTAAAGTTAAGAACTACACTACCCATAACCCCGAAGAGAGATCCTGTCAGGAAAGCCACCAATGTATATAAAGTTGACACAATGTTAACAGTAGAGCTTATAATCATATATATTTTGATATATTTAATGAAGAACATTGTTTATTATATTTCTTTCCAATATTTTGTTTGGGTAGGCTGCCATGGCAACTGCCCTGTATGACATCATCAGGCATGGTGACATTAGTTTCCTCTGCATGATTTTTTATTTTGTTTGTTTTTATTTTGTTGTTGTATGAAAGGAACACACAGTGTGCATGCAGTAAAACAATGTCAAAATTGGTAACAGTAGATTGTAAATATGGCCGGGCGAATTAAAAGATGATATTAACCCATGCGACCACTGAGATATAACCAGAAATATAGCATGCATGGTATCTTGTTAAGGACAAAAGACACACTTGAGTAACCCAAAGACAACTCGGTTTTATTTCTCCATATAGATTTGACTGTACACAATTCATACCATTAGACAGAAGGCATATAGGACTAAATTCAGTGCTCTTTTTTCAAAGATCCATAGCAATAAATAGTGCTCATGAAACAAGACTGTTGACACTTTGAGACTTTACAAAATTTACAGCCATTAAGACTTGGTAGTTCAGAGGCAACGTATATTTGAAAATAAAAATTTTTCTGGGTGGTTATTTTTCTTTCTTATTTTGATCTTTGTGGGCTTATGTTGACATGTTTGCATATGTCACCTTTCTCTTGTGAACCTTTTCAACTGGTCCAAATTTTGCATTAACAGTCAATAAATGAAAAAGGAATACCTTCCCATTTTTACAATATCACCAGTTTTATGTCTGATAAATATACCATCCCATAAATCACCTTTTAATTACAATACTGACATTGACATGACAAGAATAAATAACACTTAACCTTCATGGCTGTAAATAAAATAAATAAATTACATTGTAAATGTTCCCTTTCACAGGTTTTACTATTTAATCGTGTGGTTTGTTCTGGCTCTGTCAACTTTTAAAAATGAAGCAAACAATGGGTCCGAAATCCACTGCTCTGACAACAATGAAATTCTTACACATATTATGATATCAGTCTTTTCTCATGGAGTAACGACTAATGACATTGGAAACAAACAGAGATCGATATGAAAATTTAGAGCAGTGCATGCGGAATCATCCTTATTAAAAAATAATCTTTATCTTCAGACCTCTGATGTTGCTAATGTGAAGCATCATCTCCGTTAGAGCTGTTTAGAAACTGAGTCAGTCAAAACCATTAAAATCCCAAACCCTTGTAAGTTGGAAAGATACACTTGTGCCACTTGTTTAAATATCTTTCCTTGCTTGGTGCACTCCTCTGTTCTCTTTTATTCAGTCTGCCGTGTGCAGTCGAGGATGAACATAAAGTGCGTTATCATTTCGAAGGCTCCTGGTCTGGTCTCATCCTCAATCCGAAACATGCACATAAACGTGGCTGATCTGGATTGTGTTTTCAGTATACACCCGGGTTCGTCCCATTTATTTTCTCTATTAAGAACTTGACTTTTATGTTGAAGTCATCACCTTTGTAGTTTAAGATAAAAATGTATAATCTCCTACAAACAGAATTTTTCTCAAAAGCTTATGAAGAAAATAAATGGGGAAAACACTTTAGGTGGGCGGTCACCGTTGCACTCTGTATGTGAAAGAGAGGTTTGGGGTTTTCGACACCGAGTTCATTGCGTTTCTTGTTTGAATGTCATTTCATGCTGGAAATCGTCCATTCCAGTTTCGAGAACAATGAAAAAATATAAATAAAAAAATTATAATACAGTGCGAACATTCCTCAACAGCCTCAGTTTTCATACCAGTGTGCCAATGTCAAGCCGGCCGTGTTCAGGTGAGTGCCAGCTGGTTTATTATCGAGGCATACCGAATACCACACATCTCCACTGTGTCCTCAAAATCACATGACCTCGTTTAACCTCTGACCTCAAAACTGAGAGTGGTCCATTTCATCGAGCCAGGAGGCAGGGCTGGTGGGGAAGTCTGGGTAGCCCGTGCTGCTTCCTGTTGACAGGTCAGAGGTTGGACCCCCAGCCATGGCTCTCAGAGCTTGACCTACATTAGCCTGACCGCCCGGACCCATGATGCCGTCTATGTTGAAGCCTAAGTTGTTGAGCAGCGGGGTGTGGCCCGGTAAAGAGGTGATGGATGAGGGTGACTGTGGCAGGCCATAGGGACTTCCTGCTCGTAGGTCATGGTAGGGCTGTCCGCCCCCTTCCAGTGAGAAGCTCCCGTTCAACATGTTGCCGTTGGTGACATCTCCTACGCTTCCATACAAGCTGTTAGTATGACCCAGGTCCGACAGGATTTGATCTTCTGTGGGAGAGATGTGGAAAGATAAGATCAGTTTCAAGATGCAACTTAAAAATCTTTTAGGGAACTCATTCAAACTTTTTTGTTGATGCTTCTTTCATATGACCTGATGCACAATATACTCTTCCATGCCAGGTGGTTCTTGCCCATAAAAACATTTTCAGTAATGACAACAACCTCATAAAGATTCCATTTGCAAAAGTGTACAGGCTAGTTTTGTCTGAAGGGATCTGGAAATGTCTATGGTTGAGTTCCTTAGACAAAGTGAGCTATTCTCTGTATGCACAAGACTCACAATGCAAAAGCACACTTTAGACTCACCTGTGTGCTTTTCCAAACAACAAAGGCCCTGTTCGCTTCCTTTCTAATTTACTAAAAGCTTCACCATTTTAATAGAGTTTGTGCATGGCTGCTTTCATATCTTGTAAACACCGCCTCCCGTTGAAAGTGTCTCGAGACTTTATGAGTTCTCAAAACAGGCTTACAAAAGAGAAATAATCATAAAAAAAACAGCTTGAAATAAAACCTCATTTGAATATTCCACACAATTCTCTTCACCAAGTGGCATATTGAAAAATAAAAGAGAAATGAATACTGGGAGGCAAATGAAAAGTGTTTAATGAGGGAGAGAAAATAACATTTAAGAATAGAGAGTCAGAGACTCACCTCTGAAACTTAGTTCACTGTCACTGAGTCCTGCATCATCTGCTGAGCTCTCCTTTTCTGTCTTACTGGACCCCCGACTACGTTTGACACTTTTGTAGAACTGACCCCAGCGATGGCGACCGGCATCCTTCTTTAGGCGCTTTTCTTTTGCCCGTCTGTTTTGAAACCACACCTTCAACATTGACAAAAAATAACTTAGTTTCAGTCTCAATAGAACGTTCTCCTCATAAAAAAAAAAAAAAAATATATATATATATATATATATATATATATATATATATATATATATAATATAATAATATATATAATATAATATATATAAATAATAGTAATGTTTCATTAAAATATCAACTTTGTTTTTCAGGAGGTTTTCTAGTGAAAATTGATATAGAGATTAATTATGCATATAAAGTTATTAGATGATGCAGATTGCTCACATCATCTGGAAGATTTACATTTAAAACAGTATCACTTCCAGTGTTATGTACATGAGATGTTGGGTTATGGATGTAACATAAAAACATGTTTTTGTTTAAAATACACTGAAATTGAAATATTTTACTAAACCCCTAATAATTAATCACAAACCTCAGAAAAATATATCTGTACATGCACACATTTTCTGTCTAAAAATAGAAATAAACGTATTATGGATGTGACAAAGAAGAACATGGTTTTTGGGGATGACAAACTTAATGTCTGTAAACAAAAATAAACCAGAATCAATAATACCCAACAACTGGACACGGAATTGCTCTTCAGAGAACATAGTAAAGTATTTAACATATAAAGTATATGACATATAAACATATTGTCTATTAAGGAAGAATGTGTAGCGTTATGGATTTGACAATATGAGAAAAAATATGCATAAATGTTTTTTAGAGATTGACATATTCACAGAAATTATTTTTTTTCTTTTTCAGTTCTAAATGCAATCATCTAAATCTCTGTGACTTTGTTGTGATTTCTCCTCAAACATTGGAGGAGACATTTCATTTATTTAAATTTTTATCAAGATATTGATTTATTTTTCATGTAGACTCACCTGCACAACTCTCATGTCCAGCCCTGTTTCAGAGGAGAGCTGCTCACGCACATGTCGTGCTGGCTTTGGAGAGTTCTTATAGGCGCTTTTGAGTGTTTCCAACTGTTTGGCTGTGATGGTGGTCCGTGGACGTTTTGCTCCCGTTTCAGAATCATCTACAACATACAAAATGTTTAAATGTGAAGCTGAATTGATTTGTGAAGTTGTCCTACAAAAGAATTAAAAGTAGCTCATCTACAGTGAGGTTCAAGCAAAGAAGAGTTTGTGAGATGAGTGCAAGCACTCACACATGGCCAGTCGATACTTCCCCTGAAACTGTCACACAGTGCCGGAAGAGGGAATAAATCTCTCTGGAGAATGGCACGCCAGTGCGAGTTATTGGGGCCCTACCGTAAAAGTGCATTGCATCACTTAATATAATCAATCAACAGCCCACAGAAATCTCCATAAATACAGCGTGAGGGGCTTTCAGAAGCAGATCCATGAGAGGTCAGATCACAGAGAGACTTAATACGCCAGACACTGAGACCCCATGAGACTGCAGTTAATGATAATTTTGTCTCCTTACTACCAATCCTGTTGCCTCCTCTGATCTTTCACTGTCTCTCTATGATTGTAAAAGAACGAGTTCATTACACCTCCACACCTGAGCTGTCACAATGATTTCCAATTGAGACACAATTTGATAGTATGGGCCCAATGTCTGTGTACCTACAGTATAAGCATAAGGACAGCATGAGGCGGATGGTCTAAAAGCATTTAAGATGCTAAGTCAGCATCTAGTCACAATTTTTAAATGCACTGTAGTAAAAATTAATCATTGATTATTTTAATTTTAATGGTATCTTATTTAACATATTACCTCAATCAAGAATCAAAAGTTGGGACGCAATCCCATTCTTGGATCATTTTTTTTTAATTCTACTAACAGAAATGTTAATAACTGACCCCTCATGTTGTTTCAAACCTGTATATATTTATTTGTTCTCTCAAACAAAAAGAAAGATGCTTAGAAGAATGTTAGGAACTTAGATTTCTGAAGCATCATTGACTAGCATAGCAGACGTTTTATTAGATCCTTAAAAATATTTTTTTTTGTGTGTTCAAAATAACAAAAAATCAAGTGTTTATTTTCACCCCCTTGTTAGTTGAACTTTCATTTGTTATCATTCTATAAACATCTCCCTTTTTGTTTAATCAAACAAATACATTTATATGGGTTTGAAACACATGTATTAGTAAAATCTTAGCTTTTCAGAGTATAAACTATTTTCCCTAAATATTAAATTGTAACCCTATGAAATCAAGCTAAAGTTGAAAAAATCATATTCAGAGAAAATGTTTTATTTTAACAATTAATTTCACTAAAATTTCAATCTTTGACCTGGTCTTAATCAATATTAAAATTATAAATCTTAAATTATCACAGAATGTTCCTTACATTGTGTAGAGTGATTTTGTATAAAAAGTAAAAAACAAAAAACGTCTTAAGCTGGGTATTCAGAGGCAGGGTGACATTTGATTTTCTGGTACTCCTTGAAACAGCATTGACAAAATTCATGCTGGCTACTTTCCATCACAATCTTTTTTTTTTTGGTTGATTCATCAGCAAACTTTTCTATCTTTAGATGAATGGGTTTTTAACCTTTCTTAGTAGGGCCTTGCTTAACCTGAAACGAATTGTCTACTGGCTTTCAATAGTCAAGATCATGACTTTGTGTGTTTGTAAATGTCATAAATATGCATTCTGAAAGCATTCCTGGAAAGAATAAACTAAAATGTAAGCATTTACTCTAATCCATCCAACATCCCAACTACTGGAACTACTCAGTAGCTCACCATTTTGTTTGGCTGTTTCATAGTCCTCCTTGCACACGAGTCTTCCATCCTCCATGAGGTAAAACTCATCTCCGGTGGCCAGCTGTCTGCTGCACATCACACAGGCAAAGCAGTGAAGGTGGTACACAAAGTCCTGAGCTTTTCGGACTACCTGTGTTGGGGGGATCCCTTGCTGGCACGATGCACATTTTGTCCCGAAACGCCTGCAAGGCACAGAAGTTTTAATAAAATTCACATAACACATGATTACACATATTAGGCTTTCATCATCAATATACAATTGGGATGCTTATTAACTGGATTTCATACCCATCCTTCTATAAAGCAAATGATGAAATGTGTCAAAAAGAACAGGACGCCATAGAATGTAGCTTTGTTTGTGCTTTTTTGTTCCGGTGGTTGACAAATGTTCTAGACCAATGTAGAAAAGGCAGTGATTCACAGGAGAGAGAGAGAGCCCACTTTAACCGCAAACATAGAACAGCTCATAAACCACAGAGTCAGAATAGGCCGTAAATCACAGTGTGAATACTCCTAAATAAACTCTCCTTTTCCTTATCCAAGGTGAAGTTTTTGCAACATGGACGTAAAGCAACCCCCTCCCTGCAACCCTTGCTATTTCCTCCATCCCCCCTTTTTTGTCATGCTCAGCCTTAACATTAAAATCCCTTCTTTAGTCCCTATGGGCTTGCTAATAAAGTTAGCATCCACTCTGACTCCTGCTAGCCTCATTGAAAACCGTGACATTAAAACGGCTCAAACATGATTTGGTAAAAGCCACTACTGATCCTGTTTTGGATAAAAGTCAAACCTAATTTTCTGCCTTAAAGCCACAGAGAAAATCCAATCGTAAAAAGAAAGAATAGAGAAACGGAAACAACAAATAACAAATAAAAGAAACAAGTATTGAAAGACATTAAAACAAATGAAAGGGGAAATGCAAAGTTGCTTTTTTGAGTTCTGGAATGGGAATTCAATTTGGGAACATAGAGACTATCAATAGTTCTATAATTTGGCACAGGACAATGAAACCAAGACATTATTAACCATGACACACTAGTACAACATATCACAAAGAGAACCAACAAATGTGTCCGGTTTAAGATTTCTCATGTCCACTCATTGTTAAATTGTGACATTGTAAATGTGTTATTGAATGACTCAATGATAAAACAGAAATTAAATGAAATCTCACTTCATATATATCATAATGTAAAGTTATCAAACTATCATTTAACCAATGTAATTTCTTAATAATTCTTTATTATTTATAATCATGAATAATACTTCATTTCAATAGCAATAACTTTATGTATTATCTATAAAATCATGTGCTGAAAAGACCAGTGACCAAATAGGTTTGGTATAGAATTATAATATGTAGTGTGGAAATACAGAATGCTGCCAAATTATAGACACATTTTTTATTGCTGCAGAAAATGCTGCATGAACATTGCTTTCTGGACAACAGAGTAATGTGAGAACAGGAGCACGTGTACTTACTTGAAGAAATCGTCTTTGCAGTAGACATTCCCAGCTCGGGCGAAACATTTGTCTGCCAGAAGTGAGTGACAGTCCGCGCACTTGAGACACTTGGAGTGCCAGTGGCGATCCAACACCTTCAGAATAAACTTATCTAAGATGTGTTGACTGCACCCTGCACACTGAGGGATCTCTGCAGAAGAGAAAATGCACGTTTGGTGAATTTTAAAACATTTTTTTAACAAAACGATGTATAGTACAATAAAGGCATGCGATTAAGCGTTCCGTGGTATTCGAACCCACAACCTTTATTCTTATTTAAAAAATGTTGCACGTCAAATAAATAAAAAAATGACAATCACAAAATGTTAAACACAACAATGCTGTACAGACAAAATTTATACATTCAGATCAATTGTAATGTGATGTTTTATGTGTAATCTATATGAAATCAATTAGAAACGAAAAAACAATTAAAACGTAAGAAATAAAACATAATGAGACATATACAATTTTCAACTATTTTCATTTTATGAAAAAAAATATAATATACAAATAAAAACAATCTGATAGTAAATATAATAAGTATAAATAGAATTCAAGGTCATCGCAACATTAATTGTGAATCTACTGTTAATTTTTATAAAACAATTCAGTAGATATATTACACAATTTCGTTCTTTGTTAATTCGTTTTTTTCGTTAAAGGTTGTTGTAAAAGCACACAATCCTTTGCTTTAAGCAAAGTTTCCATGAGTGTAAATAATTGCATTTGCTTTCGGAACAACAATGGATCGGTTAACAGGTAAGTCTCGGACAGGTGAGGAAAGATGTCCATTAAATGGTTCATAATCAATAACTTAGAAAAGAACAGGCGAGGACAAGACGACATTGAGATTAAAATCATATAACTTGAGCATCGATTCTTTAACAGAGATGACCTGTCACTTAAATTATTGATGATCAAGAAGAGGTGCTCCAACAAAACAAATAGTAAATAACTACACAGCAAAGTCCAGGTAAAGAAAATGAAAAAACCTTAATATAAAATTATGCTTATATTTTTTAAATAATTATATCATGACTATTTGATTCGAACGTCATTATTAATATCGATACTTGCCCTATGATCCTCTATTCATTTTGATATGGAATTCCGTACAGTTTCTATGGATTTACTAATAGTTTAGTAATGATAAATAGAATTAAAGTTATTTTTTCAAAGGAAAATGTCGGGGTGGTTGAATGCGTAACCAAGTTAATTGTGTTCATGTAACATTTCACAACAAAAGAAATATTAAATAAATGACACATCAGAATTAGTGTGTTATTATTCTGCTTTTTGAAAAATACAATATAAGTGTTTGATTTGTATACACACATTATTTTCATGTATATCAGGTTCATGTGCTGGTGCTGAATGAACAGCGCCTTGTTAAGCGTCGGTGTTCATAAACTGATTTCTGTTCAGCTCCAAACTCTCATTTCTTCATCACTTTCTTATAACATGTGTGTCCTTACAAGAGCCCTAAAATGTGTTTGAGGTTCTGCTTTATCATCACGGCATGCATCTGGATTATTATGGTCGCCCTGTACAAATAATTGTATTCTTTATTCATATAGTTGCAAACCTTGATGTGAAATATAATGCTCATTTAAATCTCTTTTTGCTCTTTAGGAATGTTTTCTTCCCCTAAAGGATTTCTTTATAATTACCCATATGTTGTATTATACAGCCTTATTAATTTGGATAATAATATTTAGATCCATACAACAAGGGCAGATTATTCTAAAATAATCTCCATTTAAGCCTTCATTTATACTCCAGGGGGGCGTGAGTAGCAATTTATTTTAATCTACTATCATTTAAGGAAATTAAGCTTTCGACAGGCAATGCAGGCCCATGAAATGTCATGTTAAATTTCCTTTTCGTTTAACGGGTTGTTTAAAGTTGTGTCCAGAATTGCTGTTGGATTATTAGGTTAAATGTAGATTTTGCAAAGGAATTTTGTACAGTTTTCAACAAAAACAAAATATTTTCTAGATTTCAAAGGTTTTCAGTTCCATCTGTACCTAGATTACGAATAATTGGGTCAGGAATTTATCCAATTCAAGCTTTATCGTGATTGTGTGATCAGATTAACCAGGCCTAACACAGATTAACCTGCGAATGATAAAGACCAGATGCGAAAATAATAGGCAATTCCGTTCTTTAATATAAAATGTCTGAATTACAGAACATATGGTCCTATAATCTCATGAGCACAGCAAAAACGACAAATCTTAAATTCCATGAAATCACAGAGGTGCTTAAAAACCATGTTTAATTACTTTGCTTAGATTATTGTAATACAAAATGTACAACAATAATAATAATAATACTAATAATAATAATAATAATGTTAACAAACAGTAAAACAACAGTAATAAAAATAATACAAATTGTGTAATAGTGCAAAGGCCTTATATATTTAAATAAACAGCAATATTAATTTATTTGGCCGTTTTTTGAACTTTCAGCTCTCATAATCAAACGAAAGGAATGAAATGCATCACACTTGCAAGTATCGTATGCATCCTAAATACAAATACAATAAATATAATTAACATCCCAAATATTTGCAGTCTTATTTTGACCATGCAGTTAGTGTAGTAACACCCCCCCCCCCACAGGAGTTTAATTAAATGCCACAGTGGTCGCCTGCAGAAGGCCAGCCAATACTCTGATGAATGAATCGATACATGGAGAGGAAAAGCACTCACGTTGCAGTGGCACTCCGAGAATGTCCGGCAGTCCCTTCACCGAACTCTCGCTGGGCAACACCGCCGCACTTTGCATCATTTTCATCCAGCCCGACAAAACGCGCACATACACACGCTTCAAAACAGGGACGACTCGGAATCATTAAATAATAAAAATTCAAAATGGGTTTTTCTCCACGGTTAGTGTCCTCTGGCGTCCCCGTTATCCTGATGAAATGATGTGGCGCTCTCTCATGAGTTCCGCTCGCGACTTCTTTCGCTGTGTGTCACACAACCGCTTGATTCATTCACACTGCAGGGGCGGCCGTGACGTCACTCACGCCAGGGGCCAATGGGAAGCCCGGGCGAGGACGAGAGGGGAGGGACTTGTGCGGAAGGCGCTCTCAGGTGAAGCGGAAAAGCGATGAGGAAGTGATGACGACATAGAAAGGGGGCGGGGCCTGACCTGAGGATGATTATAAATAGAGGGCCGCTGCTGTCACTCGGAGCATTTTAAACCTTTTTGTAACCTGTGAGGACTCAGAAAAGACCTTTAGCATTAAATAATCTTATTAAAATAAATACCTTTTATTTTGGTGTTGCTTATTTTTGTGCACCTCGAGAGGATGTGTGTTATTTAATATTCCATCAAATAATTGACAAATTAGTTGTTGATATTGATAAATGTTAGACAGTCTGAGATGAAACGAACACAAGAGAGCTCTTACTTTGTTTATTAGAAGTCTCGAGACTCGGATCTTGACAAGACTCGTTTCATTCTAGTTTTCCTCCCTCGGGGGGGCAGAGGAGATCAAGTGAGATGAACTCAATTTTCACTTTCAATTCTCTTCAAGGAAACTCTAATGCACAGTGTTTGCTTGTGAGCTGTGAGTCAGTGACAGGTTACAGAAAACAAGCTTCAGAATGCAGCTCTGTCACAACTCTACTATTCTCAGTTCTCAGTCATCCAAACACAAATATATCACTTGTAAATATTTACAATATTATTTACAATAATATTTGTGTACGAAACTGAACTAGTCAAATTCTCTGTAAATGTAAATACACAGAACATCACCTTGTCTTCAATTTATAACAGAAGTTGGACAGAAACGGCTTTCAGCGAATTAATTTCAACATTTCCTATAATTTCTTGTAATCCCATATGTGTGGAATTATTACTTCAATATGGAATTATTCTAAAATCTAAAACACATTTAATTTCATTACTAATTATTTCATTTTTAATGCAACGCATGCATCTCAGTTGCTGATGTGCTTTTCTATTCTATTCTATTCTATTCTATTCTATTCTATTCTATTCTATTCTATTCTATAATTGCTATTGTAAATGTGTGTCAACATGGAATTATTACTGTGTTATGGATATTTTACGTCTAAAATCTAAAACACATTTAATTTCATTACTTATTATTTAAAACATTTGTAATGCAATGCATGCATCTCAGTTGCTAATGTGATTTTCTATTCTAATTCTATATTTATATCTATTTCTATTTCTCTTCTCTTGTATTCTATTCATATTTCTATTCTATTCTATTCTATTTTCTATTCTATTTTCTATTCTCTATTCTATTTCTATATCTATATCTATATCTATATCTATATCTATTTCCATTTCTCTTCTCTTCTCTTCTCTTCTCTTCTCTTCTCTTCTCTTCTCTTCTATTTTCTATTCTATTCTATTTTCTGTTCTGTATAATAATTTATCTTAACGTGTCAGTATGATAGTTTTTTCCTTTGTATGATGTCTGAAACATTTCTTCCCATAGAACACGGGATTGTTGTTTGCTGAGTTGTATTAGAAAGACTAAAACACAGTTTCAGAGATAAACAATCTTTAATGGAGAATGAGCCTTAAACAGACTACTGTCATCATATATCTCGATATATACCACATTAATACATTTTCTATTTATATTCTGATATCATGCAATAATCATGCATGATGTCACCGCAGATTCTGTCAATCCCTGCATTATCTTGCCTGTATAAAATGTAGTAAAGTATATAAATCACGAGTACCCACAGTATAATTCTAGAGATATGTAAATAAGACGTGGATATCATCAAAAGATGATCACGAGCACACTCTTGTTTAATGGCTCCAATGTCATTTTGTGAAATGAAAGTGATCATCAGGGTGATTAAAGAGCACAGCTCAGAGGTGACAAATACCACCACCCTAAAACTTCACCCATACCAGCTTCACCACTTTCACATGAGTGTCATCCCTGCCCATGCTTTTCATTCTCATTTCGATTATGAAGAAGAGTTATTATGCAGATTATTCAATTACACTGATGGTCAAGTGAACAATGTGAATTCAGCCTTAAACAGAACAGCGAGCAAATGCTCTTAAAGCATCACTGTTTTGCCACACGATTAAATAAATTAATCCACGGATAGTGGGGGTTATTGTGCAAATTCAATGAGTCTGATGTCAAATAAAATGGGCCAGCATAAAAATGCAATAACAGGCACCTGTCCGAACAATGGGAGACCTGTGTACTATAACTCAAAGAAGGGGTGAGACTCCTGTGCCATTGAAGCTGACCTGGCCACCTTTAATTACTGTCAGTATTTCACACAAAACATATTCTGACATCACAGAGATGCTGATCCATCATATCAGTAAAGAAGCAGGCCTGCATCATTACTATATCACATTTCAACCCCTGAACCTTCCAAAAATAAGGTCATCGAGTTTAAATTTGGACTTATCAATTATCAAAAATTGTCATTAACAATTTATACTAACAATGTAATTTTTATCATGGCTATTTATATGACTGGTGTCACAAATAAAACGCTATAAAACTCATGCATATTGTATTGAAACAAAGCAAAAACATTAATATATATATATATATATATATATATATATATATATATATATATATTACCAAGAATCTTTGAGTCAGGGTCAATAAAATATTCTATAAAATGTTAATATTTTTACAACCATTGCATTTTTTATAACCATTGCATTACATCCTAATAATGATTTGCACAAAAGCAAAATGCCTTATATATAAACTTAAACTCTTGTAAACACTGATTTTGATTTCTGTTTAATTCCATTTTCCTAACATATTTAAGGCACTCAAGTGATTTATACACATAATACAATAATACACTGAATCCTAAACAAATACATTCTTCAACATTTTTGTTTAAATACATAACATGTTTCCTCAAAGGACAAATACACAATGTGTTATGAATACAACAAGCTCACATCAGGTACCAGAATGTCATGCAAACCTACCGAACTCGTCCAGAAACCGCGCGTGTCAAATTTCAGCACCGGACAGCGCATCAGCTCCCACAGGACACCAGGATTCTCATTTCCCAAATCCGACAAAAAAGACTCAAGTAAACATGTTACCTGCCTTCATCTGTGAGATATTTTCCTCTCCTCGTATGGAGTAAATAAAGCTGGAACATCAATGTCAGAAGCTCTTGCAAGGGGAAGACAGAGAAAGAAACCTCAAGAGAGGGCAACAGAGAAAATTAAATTGCACTTGGGGGCAAATTCTATTAGGGAATAGTTATTGTCTCCTGACAGCTCCTGTCCATTTACGTAATTAGTTGAAGGACGACGTTTGGCATTGTTTAGGTGAATAAAACAGTTTTAAAAGACTTGTTTTTTTTTGTGCATCACAAAACTCAGGTTTCCTGTAACCAATGGCCCTTCAGAACCAGATGAAACAGTAATGGGTGCCTGTTGTCCCCCTTGTTAGGGATGGAGAGGTACGTGTTCATGCTGTCTAATACATTATAATTGGCTAATGGCCTAAATCCTGCTTAAGAAAGAAATTCAATTACAGGCGACTTTGCTTCACCTTAGGCTTACCATTAAACAATGAAAAATCCCTTTTGCCCAGTAATGTTTTTACTTGGTTTAGTAATCGATCCCTGTATTTACGTGTATTTAAGAGTGTAACATAATGATTCCTTGTGTTTTATTGTGTTACTCTAAAGAAATGTGATGCTTTAAATGTAAGTGCTCATGTAATCACATCAGTACTGTAATGACATTAATGTACATGTACTTTTTCATGCATGTGGCCTTATTTGTTTTTTGTTGCATGGGTGTATTTTAATGTGTGACAATCAGAACATAATAAAGCTTTTTTACAAAATGAGGTCAGGTCTAGTCCAAGACAGATTAAAGAAAGGGACGATGCTTAAAGGACACTGATGAGCATCTTTAAAGTGTCTACATGGTGAGCAAAGGTCCAGTGTTTGCTGACAACTCTGTTCATTCAACTTCATTAAGGCATGTTGATGGACATTCTTGGGAATCACTCCAAACTCATCTTTTTAACATCATTCTCATGGCTTTTGTGAAGGTTTTAAGAGTAAACCTTGATCTTATGGTACTCTCAGATCAACTCAGGTTTAACTATAGCTGGTATATGAAAAAAAGGACACTGATCTGAGGTCAGCAGAGATGCAGACTTAATTTACTGCAAAGGTAGCAGATGCCAAAATGCAGCGCTGACCCAGGTGGGTTCTAAAGGAGAGGTAGAAAAATAATCACTGTATATGAATGTGAAAAACACATACTCAAAATCAAGACAAAACAATATAATCTCTTTATGTTAAATACATTAAATAAAACCCTTTTAACAAGATTTGAAGGGATTATAAAATATTTGTATGTAGTAATTGAGGATTTTAAAGTAGTTATTTATGAAATTTTTTAAAACTGTTCTATTTATTGACAATAATAATACAGTTTTACATAAAAGTAAGTGCACTTCTTACTCACTATTAGGTTTAAAATGTTTTACATAATACATGTGAAAATTCTTTACATTTACTCACCCTCATTTTAAACCAATGTGACTTTCTTTCTTCCACAAACCACAAAAGAAGATATTTAGAATAATTTTGGAACCTGGCACCCATTCACTTGCATTGGTTTTGTGTCCAAACATTAGGTGCTATTGCTGTTCGGTTACCAACTTTCTTAAAAATATCTTCATTTTTTATAATTTCCTCAATACAGTATGACCCCCTACAGTATAAAAACTGTTTTACATTAAACCTTCCTTAAAACACAACAAGTGCAGCTAGAATGTAAGGCAAAAAACAACTGCTTTCTATTTAAGATACTAAACCAATAACATTACATCAGGGAATAAGCTGTACATCTACAAAATGTGTATTATGGAAGAGGATGAATTAAAGTAGTAAAATAAGATTAATATGACCTGTTTGTCTCCGTCTTAATGTAACATCCGGCAGGGTCACTGCATACATGAACTATCATACTGTA
The DNA here is from genome assembly GCA_033220385.1 of Triplophysa yarkandensis. Taxonomy (NCBI): domain Eukaryota; kingdom Metazoa; phylum Chordata; class Actinopteri; order Cypriniformes; family Nemacheilidae; genus Triplophysa; species Triplophysa yarkandensis. The sequence continues at coordinate 9,287,240 of CM065656.1, read as the reverse complement.
TACAACCATATATTGAGACTACCAAAGTAATTCACTCTCAGTTCATCTATACCTTGCACGCTTGTGTCAGAGATACTTTATTGTATTATTAAAACCCGAGTGGTATGACAACAAAATCAAACCTGTCTAGCATTTTAATACTACTGTGTGATAGGCCATAAACGTGCAACGTACATGTTGGAGGCCCGGGGCAATAAAACCCAGCATTGTCTAATTTATGGAACACAACACCAGTGCCGCAAGGTGATGTTTTACCCTTGCATTCTCCTGTTTTGGTTGGGGGTGGAGATAGCTCTATTTTTCCATTGTCTTCATGGCAAGGTCCTGGGTACTGAAAGCATATTATGTCTTTTAATGTTTATACAGTTTGATCTGAAGCAGAATTGGTTACCTCAGTGTTCCTGTAGCCAGAGTATTGTGTAAGCAGGTTTGATCCCCAGGGAACACACATTCTGATAAATGTATAACTTGTAATGCACAGTAAGTCGCTTTGGATAAAAGCCTCTGCCAAATGCATAAATGTAAATGTAAAGCATTCAGTCTAGAGCTGGAGTTATGTACACGTCTGCCAATTCCACCAATTTAAGGTGCTAAGGTGGTCTTGGCACTTTTGGGAGAAAGCAATTTAGCTCATCAGAAAAAGTTGTGATTGTATTATCAGCTGATCTACATCATCAGTCATCAAAATTACAATACGTTCAAACATTGGATGCACATCTGCAAGCATGAAGTGAGAGTAAAAGAGAGAAGCGCAACAAACAGACAAGGATGTGGGACAAATGGGCGGGGCTTGGATTTCCACGAAAACCCTAAAGCTCAAGATCAAGCAATGGTGTCCTTCATCTGAGCCTATAATCTGGAACACTTCAAAACCCTTGTCTTTCAGAGTTCCTTCTCAGATCCTTCGGGTCACAACCCCTCCCGGGCACAGGCAACATCCAAGTGTGTGAGGGAAGAGGCCTTGAAAGCCGATTGCGTTTTAATAAAGTTTATTAACGGGTGGGGACTAATCCCTGTGGTAATCTCCCGCAGACCCAAAGGAAAGCAGGATTACTCACTGGCTATAATCCCAATGAAATTGTTAGGATTTAGCCAGCAAAACAGTCCAGATGGCAACAGGCTTGTTCTTCCCCCCATGTCCGCTCGCCCCTTCCCTGAGCACTCCTCCTTCCCTGACACCCTTTAACACAAAACATGATCTATTCATTAAGCCAAACAGACATGCCACTGAAGACACTAATACTAACAGTGATAGAAGGAAAACTTTGCAGACAGGACGTCAAACTTCAGTTTAAGTGTTATTCTGTTTACATTTTCATTATCATAATGAATTTAATGTTGTTCCAAACCTGTTTAAACATCTATGTTTGGCTGAACACAAAGTAAGATATTCGGAGAAATGTTTATCCTCCTAAGAATTTTGGGCACTGAAGTACAAAAATTCTTTAAGAAAGGTACCTTATATGATACCAGAACCAAAATCTCAAGTTTAAAAAAGACACAAGGAAGATTTTAACAAAAATAATTTTATTGGATTTGACGCAAAAAAAAAATCACACAAAGCTTAGTTCTTAATATAGAAAGCATGATGTGTCTTATCCCAATTTTTGTCCGTGCTTGTGCGAAAGGTCATCTCCAAAAATATATAGGGGTAAAATCTATTTTTTGGTCATAAAGGGCACAAGAAATGTACATCAGGGGACACTACTCATTCTCAAATAGAACTTGTGTTCTAGTACAGGCATTGAGTCAGCAGATGTCTGTATTTAAAATTAAAAATTAAATAAAAACACTCGTTAACAGCCTATAAAACTGTTAAGGCTTTTAAAAACAATTTGGTCTGCATTAGCTCAAAAATTTTTACATTTCTCAATGAGTGGTCACATTTCCTGTAAGATGTGCTTCTTTAAAAGAAACTCAAAGGTGACCAAAGCAGATGAGTGGCAAAAAACGAGCTTTAGACCACATTCAGTCCTTCACGGACAAATACAGCATCCATAAAACAGCTTAAGCTATGTGTTCATAATACCATCTTATTTAACATCAAATTAAAACTGAAACTTTGGCTTATTTGGATTTAGAAATCACTAGATGTTAAACTCTAGAAACATTAGATTTGCTTATTTCTGATATAATTAAAATTATGTTTTATGACACCTAAGGCAGAGAAACCTTAGCACGTCGCAGTTTAACCCTCTGTCTAAAATACAGATACATGGCTAACAAACACATGGACGAGAGAAGATACAGCAGGACACACAAGCTCACGTCCAATCTAGAGAATCCCACACTAAGCAGTGACATCCAGTGCTTGCTTTGAGGTCTGGGGTATGTCTCTATCCCAACCCCAACACCAAGGTTCTGTTCCCAACTGCCAAGATCACGCTTCACCCTCAAGCCTCGGTCAAACTGCAAGTCCTCTGAATCATCTTGCTTTTGAAGACTCCTCTGCCGTACCACGCTTGACATAGATGCCACTCGACGGGCTTTAGCTTTAAAGTGTTGACTGACAAACGAGTCCAAGTCTATGATGTCATCCTGAGTCTTCTGGAGCTTTAGGCCCACAATTCTTGGCTTGTGTTGGGACTGCGGCTGCTCTCCCTGTGGCTTCGTCCAAGGTTCCTGGCTAGGGGTTAAGCCCTTTGCATCGCCCTCCATTCCCTCCAACCCGACTGGGTATTGCTCACCAGCCTGTTCTAGTTCTTCCTCTTCTTCTTCTTCTTCTTCCTCCTCATCCTGTTCCTCTTCCTTAGGTTCTTTGGTCGAAGTAGCAGGATAGACATCTCGAGCCTTTCTATCTGGCCCACGTCTCACTTCTTTTTCCATCCGTGCGGCTGTGAGCCGGTTTCTCTGATTGATGAGAGCTTGGGTTTCGTCTTGCAGGTAGTCCAACAGGATGCGGTTGGAGGAAAAGTAGTCTTGGAGGAAAGCAGACACCTCGTCTTGGTTCCAGCTGTGCTCGCCGGTTAATTTCACACTGTGACAGTTGGGACACAACTCTGGAGGCGGAAACTGAATCTTGGGGAAATGCGGGTCCTCACTAAGTTCTCCTGTGCGAAATAATAATAAATAAGACTTTGTTTTCTTTATTTCTGTACCATATGTGTATTTAAAACATGTTATTTATATACCCTGTGTGCACAATTATAAGGCAAGAGATTATTTTGACCATATCCTTTATTTCACACTCCAAGCTTTATAAACCTGAATGTTTATAGGATTAAATGCATATCAGGTGATGTGTATTTGTGTTACAAGGGAGAGTTTAGTCTAAGGAGATTAACACTCTATATCAAGGTGTGCATAGCTATTAGTTCGCTTTTTTTTATCAGGAAAAACAGGCAAAAAATAGATTTAACTATCTGAAAAGTCAAAAAAGATCTTTCACAGGGATGCAGCATTCTTGAAATATCTAAGATATTGGGGTGTGATGACAAAACCATCAAATGTTTGTAGTAAATAGTCAACAGGGTCACAAGAAACGTGTCGAGAAGAAAAGGCGCATATTAACCACTAACCACTTGTTGTATGATAATTGTTGGGATGGGAAGTTACCTTCCAATTGAATGTTGTGTAAAGTCCTTGGGAGTTTTATACCAAAACATAAATAAAAGCCAAATTTAATAAAAAACTTTTAACAAAAAACGACTACACTAAAACGGAGATAACCTTATTCATATAGATCTATAGTAAGTTGCAATCTTTAACTTTAGGTTCAAAAAAGTTTTTCATGTATACACATGAGAGGAAGTGTTCATACTGTGTGTGTTTGTGTGACAGACATGATCAATAGACCGTGGTCTCTCCCAGTGGGAGGATCATGAAGATAATAGATGAGGTTGGAGTGGACAAGATCCACGAATGCACGTGCGACCAACATCTTCTCTTCACCCACTGTGAACATGCCACCATCTCCAAATTGAAAATGAGAGCCGGCACCTCTGGGCTTCAGCTTTCCCTTTAATGAATTACTATTCTTTCTCTCTTCAGATGTTTTGCTTTCCTCTCCCTCCCCCCCGGTGGTACCCAGACGGAGGCATCCACTAATAAATTGCTTGTGGCGGATGTCGTGGGATGCTCCGGTGTTGCATAGTTTACATCCCCCCATCTCTTACGCAGATTAATCTGATGTATATATATGCACGTGTGGACGTACTCTGCATACTGCACTTTACATAAGAGATACATCAATTTTACTACGTGTCTACGGGAACCCAGAGGTCTTCACACGTCGTTCTGTGACAGCACTCATATCTGGCGGTGGGGTGATGCTGTGCCTGCGTCGATTTTACTTTTAATCATGGAGCCGTTCAGCACAGGGGTGACTTTAGCTGTAGCCCTGTTCATACTTATACAAAGGCCTGCCTGAAGAGCACATTAATATTCATGCGCGTAAATAGAGACGGAGCTGTCATGCGGGACAGTTGGGGTGAGCGTGAGTGAATGCGAGTGCCGAAAGGTGGGCGGGGTTGCTGCGTATACAGAAACAAATACTTTAGGAAGGAGGAGGGGATTAAGGGACTGTTTAAGTATCCGCTGGCCAAATAAAAAACAAACATATAGGCTTATCCTATTCTTGGTATTTTGAAGAGATGGTGGTGGGGGATGATGGAAGGATGACAAGGGGAATGTTTGAAATGGCATACTACCATGTTTTTGTTCTTTGCACTCTATTATCTTATAGAGATTAAAATGTCCTACCCTATTGTATGAAAATACAACTGTTTATGCACATTGTTTTGCATTAACCTAATAAAATGTAAAGATTGGTTAAATTCATAGTGGCTTGGGTCAGTAAGAGACTATCTATCAACCTCTCACCCTGACAACAACACAGAACCCTTATCAACACCCTGACAACCACACAGCACAATTATGCAATGCCCTTAAAGCCACCCGGGACCTTTCTAAGACCCTGGCAACCAACCCGGACCTCAGAAACATTATAAAACACCCAGAACATCAATTGAATGCCCTAAAAACCACACAGCACCTTGGCAACACCCTGGAAAAATCTAGTATAACCCCATACAGAACACACATTCAATGCCCTTACAACCACCTAGGGCAATCTAGGACAACCACTCAAAACACGACACTTTCACACCAAATTAATTTTCACATTCTGCTAAATGCCTAAATGTAAATTTAAATGTAAATTTAAATAAAATAATAATAAAAACGCTAAAAGGTCATTTTTTAATAGAATTCTTGATTGATATCTAAAGATACCAACAAAAATAACAATTTAATGATGTGCCCTGTAGCATTTTGCTTACTATTTCTATCAGAATTTTAAAACAGTACACTATTTCTCTACACATGCAAGCAGGTCTGTTTTGAACAAAACCGAAAAAAAGGGAAAAACACAAAAGCTAAGATAGGGTAAATGTATGTATCTGCTGTGCTTTTTCCTTGGCAAGTGGCAGCGGAGAGGCCTGTTGCTTTGGCCCTTGTGCCATTTAAATTAATTGTAAAGCAGTGGTACTAATAAGCCACTATTCATGCCTGGTTAACTGTGTGTGTGTGTGGGAGGGACCTACTAAAGAGGCACAGGATTAGGAGGAGGTGGTTCCCTCTAGGGATCAGTGAGAGAAACAAAGGGTGGGAGGGGGAGGAGGAGTGCCACCCACCTTACATACACACACACACAGATTACAAAGCACTGGATGGCTTGACGCTGCTGTCCTGGCGTGTGCCACCTGCTGTCGTGGACGACTGGGGAATAAAGGGCCGCGTGCCCCTGGCAGGAGACACTGTTGCTATATCAATTGTCAAGCTGAGGAAACGACTCCCTCGGGAGAAAGAGGCACTGAGACCTAATCAGCCGAAGTGACGGGGGACCCTGGGCCACTGCAGACCCGTACTGAGACACACATGTGGGACTTTTGTCCAATTATTCATGACTTGGTGACTGGCAAAAGGGACAGACGCTAAAGAGGCAGGACACATCAAATAGAGACAAACAAATGAATTAACCAAGTGTGAAGAGAAGCAACTAACTCCCTTTATAGCCCTTATGGACAACAGCAATGAGAGTTGTCAAGTTGTCAGAGAGATAACGAAGACTTTATTTATAAAATGTCAACTAAGGAGTCAGTTTCGCATAGACAGTTTTAAAAGAAGATTCTTAGTAAGAAGAAAAATGTATAACTATGACTTCAAACCAACATCTCAGAGGATGTTACAAATTGTGTGGATATAATAGGAAAAGAGACAGAAAGAAAGAAATAGACAGAGAGGGAGAGAAATGTGGAGAAGAGAACAGGACAGCTGGTGTCTGCTCAGAGGATAGCAGAATTAAAGGGATTTAAATGGAAGCCGCTGCTTTAGACAGGAAAAACCCACCCAAAACCTCCTGGTGTGCTCTTCTCTTTTCCCCTTTTGTAAGCTATGAGCAGCAATACTCAACAATCGAACACTGCTTTCCATTCCATTTATTTGTTTATATTATAATTGAATATATAAAAAAAGAGATCATAGGAATTTCTAATGGTAATATTTATATATATATATATATATATATATATAGATATACATACATATGTTATTCAAATATATATGTGTTGGACTTTATATATATATATATATGTGTGTGTGTGTGTGTGTGTGTGTGTGTGTGTGTGTGTGTGTGTGTGTGTGTGTTATTCAAACTAATTTGTGTCCAGTTAAAGGCCTATTAACTGAATATGTTTAAATTGTACAGATCTAAAAACACTCACCTGCCAAGCGGTTGTTCACAAGGTTGTGTCGGGACCACAGCCACAGGACGGCAGCTGAGAGCGAGGTCACCTGACTCATACTTTCCTGAGCCATGCTTTCAAAGTGAGTTGCGCACGGCCTACACCCGAAAAAACTCCTGATGTACCCTCTCATAGCCCGCAACACTTCTTGTGGGTCTGATATTGAGAGAAAGAAATAAAAGGACGATTAAATAAGAAGAAACAGCAATTAAAAAATATCTTTTTTTAAATTATTCATATTAACATTTATGTATCCATTTGGCACACTACTCTAATTATTATAGTTACTATTCATAATTTGAAAATCAAATGGCTACTAATACCATGCTTTTCCGGATACAGATACTGGAATGCAATGTTCTTTGATCTTAGTATTTTGTATAAAAAATCGTGCAAATAAAAATATTTTATAAATTCACAATCAATTGAATAAAAGTGTTAGTAAAATTCAAAAATATTCATTCTGATTCATTTTGAATTGACAGCTTCAGCATTCTGTCTTATTCCCAGAACAACAACAATTTTCAAACCTAATAAACCAAGATTTCCTTACACTAATCTACATGAATCTATTCTTTTAAACAGGTCCCAGGTCAAAGCAGACAGCACTATTCAGAGAGGTCTCAGGATCTTCTGTGGTTGAGTTCAGTGCTGTGTTAAGTACACCGGACCTCCTCTTTTTGTTTAGCTGGTGGACTCGACCATAATCCAGCGCATTCACAGTGGACAGATGGAGACACCATCACTGCCCTCCCATCTGCAGGTTTCGTGACCCCCCTCCCCGACCGAGCGCTCACACAAACACGCATCTGCACACAGATGCCCTTGCTCTTCCACCCCGTGTAAGCTGCTGGATTAAGTGTCAGTTGAGGAGCTGTGTTCACTGGGTCTTGTATTAACCCTTCCAGTTTGAATAATCTAAACAAATCCCCCTCTCTTTTACACATAAACAATTACATCTCCAGCAGCAAAACAGATCCTAAACACAACAACTTCCTGGAATGTGAGGTCAAGACTTTTAAACAAAACACTTGAGACAGCCCTCAACACACACACTCAATACAGATGCATGCCGGCCCTCTTGACACAATGCACAGACTTTGTCTGATTCAGAAGATGTGAAAAAGGACAGCTGATGGTGGCCCTAAAGTAAGAGTTCACAGAGAGGCCGAAATGAGCACATATTTGAATTTATGTGTGGTTAAAATATTTAAATCTATACAAAAGATTAGCCTCTTTGACTCAACAAAGGTGAAAGAAATCAGTCAAGGGTCAGATTCCTACGGACTTTTGTTTCACATATTTGTCAAAACGTAATTTAGGTAAACCTTTCAACAAAAACCTCCTGCATTTTAGCTGGATGATAAAATGCCAAGAGTGTGATATGGCCAACTCTAGACTAAAGATGACAAATTTAAATATGCTTAACTATAAGATAGTTCATATACTTTGGATGCTTTTAGTCACAACAAAGTAGAGATTGTGTTATTCCTGGTTTCCTTCAGCTCAGTGGTTATAGCACGGAGCTAGTAACGCCAGAGTTTGATCCCAGAGAAAGCACATAATCAGATTTAAAATAAAAAGTAAAATGCTATCTGAGTTGCTTTGGATAAAAGCATCTACCAAATGCAAAAATGTAAATGTGATAAGTTCACTACTATTCCAAAATGTCAAAACATTTAAATGATTAGTAATTTTTAACGGTTAATGTTTATGGCCAAGTGAGTTTTCTCACTTTTCTCACTTTTCTCACTTTCTCAGAAAAGAACCCATACTAATTATATTGTAGATTGCCTCTCTATAAAAAGTGCATGCTTTTAATACCTGAATCACCAATTTCTCTAGCTTGTACTGTGAGCACATGGAAGAGGGTCCAAACGGAGCAGGGGTAACCACGGTAATGGGCCTGAGATCCCTGGCAACCCACCCATCGCACACCTTCTGGCAACACAGCATCGCTTGTCTGAAAACATACAAACCAAACATAAAGTTTCAATTATATATATACAGAACTAGAATCAATCAAAGTCAACCAATGTTCTTTCAGTCACCCCTTAAATCAAGTGATATGGATATTGCAATTATAAAAGGTATGATCACTAAAACTAAAATAATTTATGGCCATATATCATATGTGACGAATATATAAACAAACCCAATCAAATAGCATAACAATTTTTGGTCTAGCATGCAATCCAGTTCTCTCATTGGTCAGTTTCCTGTATGGTCACTCAGCAGTTGATTGCTGGATGTGTCTATAAGAGGCAATGAAGTTGATGACACAAGCGCATTTTCTTGCGGGACTCCTTCCTACTTCCTCATTGATTCATTGATTGGATTGCTAAAAGCTAATGATGTGAGTAACTAATCCACAGTGTGTGTGGTGTGTATAGGTATGTGAACTCTTATAACGTCTGGTTAAATAAAAACGGTGTAAACAATCACACATTTATGCATATTGTATCAGGTTGCATTTGATGTCAATTAAACTGGTGGAAAAATGTGCATGCAGTGCCTTTTTTTATTAATGAATGTGCATGATTGACAGTATCCCAATACGCTGAACCCATGACCCAAATCTAAAAGGAGAAATATGTGCATCGAAGTATCGACAACTTTGGTTACCTTTTCAAATGATGAAAGCAATTTCTGGATTTTATTTGAAAGGGGTTTTTATGTTAATACGGGGGATAGAAAACCAAACCTTTGTTTTGGAACTAACCTGTACAACACTGTCCAACACATCTCTGAAATCACTGTATGTTATCTCAGTGTCCTTCTGTTCTTGTAACCAGCTGTCAGCAGCCTTTAATGCACTCTTTACAGATGGGCGACCTGGAAAATACTACAAACAAACCATATTAGCCTATTAATAATCAATTAATATGTTGGTTATATCTAGTTTTCAAAAGCAACATTGAGGTAGAAATGTTAAGAAATGTGTGTGTTTCTGTTATTTCAGTAATTATCAGAGCAACTTCTGTGGCATTAGAAAGCGGACAGATTCAATGGCCATGGATGGACGCCAGTGCTGACCTTACAATTCTGTGTCTGAGCTGAGGCCACAAAGCCAACACTAACACTCCGTCATGGGCCCATAAACAGCCATTTTACAGCAAGCCAAGGTTTGTGTGTGTGTGTGTGTTTGTGTGTGTCGAGGGCCCAAAGGATCCCAGAGGTGCACCTTTCTTTGATTTGTGCCTCTGCGTCTTTTCAATTTTCCTGCGGCCATCTGTTCGGCATGGTAGGCCTTCTATTCATCACCCACTAACAGGATCTCTATTAAAACGCAGCTCACTTAAAAAGGCCTTGTGGAGATTTACTTAACCCCAACGCCCCACTCCATTCTGATTTGTTTCCTTAATCTGAGAGATTCGGCCACAGAGAACGCAGCCAAGGCGAAAAGCTAATCAGAGACGCACAGGTGGGAAAAAGAGAAAATTGACATCGAATACATCTTTGAGCAAGTCTGACCTCAAGCTTTAGTGAAAAGCCCATAGTCAAATACAGGGGTAGCGAAAAACTGTGTTCTGACTTAAACTTCACCCAAAAATAACAATCCTGAAAATTAATCTCAGTACACCGGAACCTTTTGTTGTTCTACATTCTTAAAACAATCTTATTTTAAATAAGATCTCAACAGAACAACTTCCAAATATGGGAGTCAATTAACATTCTTCCAGGTATCTTGCTCTGTGTTCATATTTAAAGATTTTAAACAACTCCAAGGTGAGTAAATGGTGAACTAAAAGTTATAAATTATGTTTTTTTTCCATTTTAGAATGAAAAATTATTATTATATGGATGGAAAATGCAGGTAAACACACATAAACTATAAGTTCAAATAAAAGGAAACGTGACGGTTGTAAATTAAATTTCAAACTATAATTATGAAAAATATAAGCTATTTATTGGAGGCTCTGTGAGTTTAATACACTGAAACCACAGTATAAAACATAGTTTAAGCACATTTTTCATGAAAATTGTTTTAAATGAGGTTTAAAATGATAAATGACACCAAGGTAATGTCTAAATAGTGAAAAACTAGGTCAACTAGGTCATCTAGGTCTCCTATGTGTACTTGAGGGCAACTGACATCATACATCAAAACTAAAACTTACTTTGGCTATAAGAAATATAAGCAAAAATTTATTAAAGAAGAGTTTGAATAGTGCTTTAGAGACTCTTTACAGACAGAAAATCAAGTACCCCAACATTATCTCAACAGAACACAATGTTCTGGCAAACCATTTTTTCATACGAAGTTGAGAGTTTAAATGCATGCTGTCAATCATAAGTATATATAGCCTCTGCATATTCCATCCACCTAAGCAGTCATATAGATCATAAACCACAAACAGCCCTTTCCAATCACTGTCCCGCTTCAGACCTCCACCCTCCTCTCCAACTCCCCTCCGGACCATGACAATCCACTTCACCCGAGCAATATGTCATCTCCAATCCGATTAGTATCAGCATTCTACAAACCACAGTCTTGCTGGAGGTAAAGGTTAAGAAAAGAAGGCATCTGTTGGCCCTGAAGAAGCCCTGTGTTTAATCCTGTCTCACTCGCCCTGAGGGACCCATGTATAAACCCTTTAAAACTGCTCCCATGTTATCGTGGTGTGAAGTTGGTTGGCCATCAGAGTTAAACGAAAAAGTGTTTGATTTTTCAGGGGTCTCGAAATGAGTCTGGCATTTCAGGAGCATGTGAAAGTTGTTGGAAAAAATAGAAAAACGTAGGGGTGCCTTTACAAATCCGTCATGCCTCACTGTCATGAAAAGTCAATAATTTAGGTCGCTCTCCTATAAAATATGGAGCTTGGAATTAAAATTGCCTTCTAATTCCTTATTTTATTCTCCTCCCTTTTCAAGGCGGGAAAGGAAAGATAAAGATAGTTAATCCTAAAACCTCTTTGTAATGCTCTCATGTTTCTAAGATCCACTTCTTAAATCCTGAAAAACAAGTTCTGATTCATTTAAATCCGGATTGTGCCTCAAGTCTCGATGCGTAACCAAGGAACACACAAGCATGTCAGTCAAAGTAAACCTTCAATAGTTTGAAATCACAACAAATTTGTATATCAAGTTCAAGTGAGTTCATGTTCTTATAAAATGATGGCAAAATTAGGAATAATGTGAAGAACAGTAACATTATATATGAAAACAGATAGATTAGCAAATAATCAAATGCATAAAAGAAATAGTTCACCCAGAATTGAAATTTTACAGACACTCTTGACATTTCACACATCTATAACTTTATTTTCTGCTGAACACAAAAATAAGATATTTTGAAGAAAGAAGCACACATTCACTTTTATTGTATGGAGACGAAACTCCATTTTTAATATCGGTTTAATATATGAAGGGAGGTTGCAAGACACAAAAATCTGTCTGCAGTCCAATGATCTTGTTCTTACGTACCAAAACCAGTATTTTTTCAGTTTCTAACCTTCTGTACTGCTCAATCACAAAAACACACAAAAAGAGTGTATGTGTGTGTGTGTGTGTGTGTGTGTGTGTTTGCATGCAAGCTTGTTCCTCCCTGCCATCATTAATCTCACCACGCTTTACTTTAGTGGGGTTAAACGCTTCCTCTTCACAGAGTGTCAATTAATGCAGCTGGCGTGTCTGTTTAACAAGGCAGCTCAAAAGAGCGTGCCAAAAACAGCAAGGACACTTTGAAGAGGCTGGGTTAACGCCGGAATACCAGAGGGAGCTGGAAATATTGACAAAACTAACCACAGTTAATGGGAGGCCAGCCCGGAGCCCCCATCCACTGCTCCGGGCATCAGCGTAAACTTTCCCCTGAGAGTCCTAAATAATCAGAGAGATTGGCAGTGCTGTGCTGGGCAGACACAAAGCCAGCGAAAGGTCATTGTCTTGTACCTCATCAAAGAGATCCACAGCATGCGTCTGGCCCAGTGCAGAACAGAATTATATTTTTTAGTAATTTAGTAGTTAACCACCAAAAAAAGTTCAAGTTTTCGAAATAAAAAGAGCTATGATTTTAAAACATTAACTTTATATATAAATTTTGCCGGTAAGAACCTTACTAGTCTACATTTTCTTTGTTTTTCATATTTTATACATGGCATAATTTTTTCTTTGATTTTGAAGTGAAATACAAACTGAATACTACAAACCCCCTAATTCAGAATGTATGTTAAAATATAATAAATTAGGATACAAATACATACCACATTGATGTAGAGAAAATAAATATGCAGCGTATTTTTTAATATTCAGAAGATTTTCAGAATTATTATAAGCACAGTTTTGCTAAGTGTTAAATAAGTGTATGCTTTGTAAAGCAAAAACATTTTTATGATAGTCATTATAATCAAATTAAAAATAATTATATATATATATATATATATATATATATATATATTTTTTTTTTTTTTTTTTTTTTAAATAATATAACTATTTTTCAGAGTTGCATTGTATTTTGCAGTAATCACATTCTTGATGCTTTGGGCAACTGTAGAAATGTGTTTTTTTAATCATCCTCACATCTCAGTGATCACTTAGGGACACAAATGCTTACAACTTCTGAGCTAAACTACAAGACATCTTGAATTGAAATTATCTTTGAGTTTGATGTATCTCCCTCTAGTGGTTTGACAACTGACAAGCAAGTCAATCCATTTGGCATCAGCAGACAGAATTGCCAAGGAAAGATGTTTAGATGTGACTTACCTTGGCCAGCACATTCATGTACTTTTTAAGCGCAGTCAGATCAGATCCACTAATGGTTTCGTGAGCAGCCAGTTCTACACGCAAAGAGTAGTGAAGTGATGATTCCAGATCAGACATATACACACGTGTCCTAAACACACACACACACACACACACACACACACACACACACACACACACACACACACACACACACACACACACACACACACACACACACACACACACACACACACACACACACACACACACACACACACACACACACACACACGCACACAGAGCTCTTTGTAGTTTGACAACAGTGTGCCATATTAATCATGTGACAATATCTATTATATTTATATGAAAGTATTTTAATATTATTACATTTAATATATATCAATTAAAAATAATAAAAAATTGGTACTTTTTCACTATAATATGCATGAGTGGTGCTTGCTGTGGCAAAACTCTGATGTTTCTCTAAGCCTCTACTAAAATAAGCCAACCCCATTATCTCTATGATGTTCTGATGCAGAGATATAGATCTCACTAAATGATTGCAAGCTAATGTGTTTGCTTGATAGGTGCGTGGCTTGTGACATTTAAATGAATAATATTTCAAGTCACAGGTAAAACAAACCAACCCCCATGTCTCTATGACATTCTGATGCCGAGATTATAGGTCTCTTGAAACGGTTGCTATGTTCTATGTGTTGCTATTGGCGTGACTTCATAACTTTATGAAGATAATAGGGTAGTGATAGATTGCCTGAGTAAAATAAGTCCACCCACTTGACTGTATGACATGATGGTGCTAAGATATCGCATATGGGATGTTTTTTACAACAGAAGTCTATGGACCCACAATAAGTCAATGGGGAATTTCAGGTGGCCGTAAAATTCAGGAATACAATATACAGCCCATTATGAGTTTTGTTTTACAGGGCCTCTTTAAATGTGGTTACTCACATGTTTCTAAAAAATCCTCGCTCTGTCATTGAAGAAGAATTAAATGTAAAGCTTAAGGGTGATGGCACGTATTTCCAAGAAGTCAAATGGGAAAGCACATATTTAATGTGCACATAATATTTTAAAGTACATCAACAATTATTCTGGCAACTGTAATATCTTATGTAATTATATATAAAATAACATATAACTGTGTTTAATAAAGACAATCAAGAGTTTCAGTCATTAGTCTCAACGCTTTCTTTGCACTAACTTGTTAAACGGCCTCCACTCCTCTTGGGTTGAGTTCTTGATGAGATCAGTGATGGGAGTTTTGACTTTTCCTGTCCGCACAACTCCTGGCAGCCTCTGGAGGGCAAATGAGTAAAAGACACGTGCTTCATTGAGCCTATGAGCAGAAAAAGAAATAAGTAAACACCACAATGATGACTTTACAAATAGATCTGAAAAAGCCCTTGTGTTTGCCAGCCTCCAGAAAAGCTCATGGTCCATGTTTACAGAGCTACCACTTGTTGAGTCAGTTAAATAAATATATTTATACAAATAATGTTAAAATTAAATGTTAATGTCTAGGAATGTACATCACAATTCTTTGTTCACTTCTCCACTATCATCAGTCCACTATTTACTTCTGTCTTCAGATGAACAGATGGTGGGTGTGGTGCACTGATGAGATGTCATTTCTGATCATTACCCTCTTCACTAACCCTGACAATCAAACAATAAACACCGCTGTGCATTGCTGGGTCTCCAGCACAGGAGGACACACGGCCCCTCATCTATCCACTCTTCAATCAACCCTCACTGGGGACATACTGGAAGTGAAGAGGATGTGACGCTGGGGGTCCCCAGGGTGAGCCAACACGCTTACGAGTGCACAGAGCAAGGTTTGCTCAGGGAGATTGTGGAGATAGCGTGTACGTCCACGAGCGTACTTGTGTGTTTGTGTATGCTACCCAAGATCAATCACGCATTCAGAGTTGATGAGACGCCATCTGTTGCTCTGTATCGCAGGAAATGTTTGGCAGGTGAAACGTAGAGAAGGAGCACTATTGTTTCGACGTAGAAGATTAAAATCCCCCTCAGCACACGCACACACCCCATCAAGGGGAAATGGAAACAACATAAACCGACCATAAATCATTGCGCTTTTGCATTTGTTGTCTAAAGGGCTTCACGCTCATGCCAAGTTATTTTTCTCGAATAAGCATAACAAAGCAAGAAACGCTCAGATTTATGCCCCTGGTTAGAAACGATTATGACAGCACAGTGATCTTAAATAATTGCATGTGTTAAAATTCTGTTGATTCATTAACGTAACCAGATGTTGTGGGATTCTTTTTGCAATTGCTAATGATTATAAAACTGAGAAATGTGTTAAATGCTTTATATGAGAACCTGTACCTATGAGGAAGACACTGCAGTGTGGAGAGTAATACAAAATAAAAATCATTGCTAGTTTTCATACTTGAAGAGATAGTTTGACCTTTTAATTCTGTCATCATTTACTCACCCTGTTGACATTTCTATTCTGCATGAATTTCTTCTGCAGAACTCAAAAGAAGATATTTTGAAGAATGTTGGTAAACGAACACAAAATTACCCATTCCCTTTGATTTACCAACTGGTTCTGTGTACATGCACACAAGAAATGAATGGGTAACGTCACTCTTTGGTTACCAGCTCTCTTCAAAATATCTTAATTCATGTTAATGCAGAAGAAAGAAACAACAAGTTTGAAACATCTAGACAAGTAAATGATGACAGAATCGCAATTTCATTCATGTTTTTTTCACAACATCAGCCTGGATTTTATTATGAATGAAACATTTTCGTAGAAGTTAACTTACACTTTTAGTCTAGAGATGTTTCCAGAAGAGTCGTACAAGTAACAGGAAGGATATTCAGTAACACCAAATCTGGACACCAAACTCGTCTCTGTGTCCACAACCCTTCGCACAGCTATATTCTCAAACTGCAATAAGTCTAAGGTCACCTAAAAAGTCAGCAATACCACACACACACACACACACACACACACACACACACACACACACACACACACACACACACACACACACACACACACACACACACACACACACACACACACACACACACACACACACACACACACACACACACACACACACACACACACGAATTTGCAATTAGTCAACAAAACAGACTTGACAGCTCAAACACCACAACGTTTCAAAAGAATGTAAATAATGTCGTTCATTGGTGCTACTGAAATAGCAACCTAAAAATACTATTTTTGTATTCCTTTAGTTAATTAAGTTTCACTTCCACACGTTTCAGGAATTTATTTTGACATGTTTTTTAACCTGCTTACTGTTCCTACGTTATCTTTTCCATCTTCACCCAATACTCAAATACAATAAAGAAATCTATTTTGTTACGTTCTTTTCAGACATTTTTACTCCTGCACTCGGGGTTGTTAATATATTTTTTATTCTTGAGTAAAAGAAAAAAAGTACTGGGCTATTACTTAAAGTATTATGTATTAAAAACTCTAAAAAGACTGCTACAAAGCTTTATCTGAACAGAAACCTATTATTCAAACACACCCTGCCCTACGAAAATGAACAAACAAACATAATAACACCACCCTACAAAAAAATGTTGACTTCCCATAGACACGAGTAATTAACAAACCGAAACATATCACACCTTAATACAAAATTACAGTATTACTGGCTGATCTGGTTTCTGTTTTCCTTTGTTACCAAATCATTGATTGCTGAGCAAAACTGCTATCTGATGTGGTTTTAACTTTATAAAACAGGCATTTCATCTCACCTCTCTTCCCACATATGAGTTTTTATTCTCAAACACAAGAGCCAGATGTTTGACATTGTTGGTCTGAAAGAAGCTGTCTATTTCCTCCTCGCTGTAAACACAAAAACAAAACAATTACATCTGCATTCTCTAAGACATTTCAAAACTTGTTTTTTAGTTTTTCTACACAAGTGATACAAAAAACAACTGTAGTAAGTAGGATGCAGCTGAATATTGCACTGTATTCATTTCCTTCCTCATTCTGTGAAAGTGTAGAGTAATAAAGCACAAGCACACAATGCTTTTTACATTATAAATACATCTCTTTAACAGCCTTCTCTATACAAATAAAATAAACTTGTTATTAAAAGACAGTGTTTTAACCTTGTTGCCTCTAAAGGTGGACAAGCAGGTGGCCACATCTGGTCGCGCATCTCCAGTTTATCGATAATGTGGTGCCGGAGTCCTCTCACATCTCTTGGGAATCCTACATTGATATTAAATGCAATGTTAAAGGGATTGTTCTCCCAAAAATAAAAGTGAGTAAATGATGACAGAATTTTTGAGTTTCAAAGCTGTTTACATATCTTTGTTTCAAAGAACACTGTCAAAGATATTTAGAACAATGCAAACAAATACAGGAAAACAAAGACATTTATAAAGATTTGGAACAACTAGAGTTAGTATTCATGACTTTAGAGTGAATTGCTCTCAATCACCTTCCAGATCTTAAGATTAAGAGAAATTTAAAGTTCTACGGACCTTATGTAAAATATTTGTAAGGGCACAAAAGAAAAAAGGGAAAGAATTACATGTTTACCTCTAATCTCCTGCCCTCGGGTTGTATTGCCTGAGTAAGCAGGGAAGAACTGAAAAAGAGAGAAACTAGTAAAATGCTATTTGAGAATATCATCTTTATGCAAGCAGAGCCTTACTGACAGCTTAAGTCAACAGCTCTTCCTTTAAAATGACTTACAGATGTGGATGCTTCTCACTTTTCTCTCAACCCACCTGATTTTCAGGAGAAAACTAAATAGACACATAACATGAATGCCAAAGAACCTAAAGTGATGAGTTTCAAAATGTTGTTCTAATGATGAAAAGCTGCTCAATGGACAATGGGCTGACAGATTCATTCGCATCAGTTAAAACGGAGCTCATATGCATGTCTGAACAATTCCACACATCATGTGTAAAATACATCTTACACAAGATGAATTCATTTGTGTGAAAATCCTCACTCACCAAACTTTTATACTCTGGATAAATAATGCAACCGGCCCATTCATAAATCCTCCAGGAAAGCACTTTGTTGCGCACAAACATTTATATAAGAAGGGTTTAATGAATGGTGTACACAAAATGTGCTTTGGTAATTTTTCATGAATGAGGTATAATGATTTAGAAACAGAGTTGCCAGTTTTTAAGACAATCCCTGCATCCTTGTAACAGTACATACCACATGAAATGATAAAGGATGTACAGTACCAAAACAAGACCACAAATATAATTTTAAAGCATAGTTTAACACCAAGGAATAGTTGTACCGGTTTATATTCATACGTTAGAAAGGATGACCAAGTCACAGTTATTTAGTATTTTTCTTTTCGAATATTGTGACACATCAGCTTGCTTGGCATCATGGGATAGAAAAGGTTTATGCTGATGCATACTGAGAATTTTCGGTAGAACACTACAACTTAAAGATATTTCTTGGATGCTGTTTTGTAAACCCTGAGAATTCAGACATATCAATCATTTAGCCTAATATATCACATGGAAGATGGTGATTCTGGATGCAGGGAATACTTCAGAAGAATAACACATAATAACACAAATGACACTTAGTGTTATTTTTTTTATTTATGTCTATAGGTAAGTTTAATTAAGTTTATTTAACTAAATTCGTGAAAAGCATGATAATGTAATCCCTCCAATCAGCTTGAAGAGTAGAGCCTTTATAAGGCCATCCTTTTACTTTGTTCCAGGACAGTTTGTGTGCCGCATCCCTCCTCCACCCCATCACCTCACTATCCGCTTTCGTCATTCTCTGTTCGTAAAAGGGGGGGTTCTCCGGGTTCAGGTTTAATCTCTGAGCTTGTTGCCCTCGGACAACACACCGTATATGCCATATTCTTATCTGATTACATGTTAATACATACTTTAAAAACAATATTTGCTAAAGGATTGGAGAAACACACTACCTTTAAAGACGGATATCCAGTGATTCCAAATCTGACACAAACAGGTCGGTTGTTTTCATCGGCACAATCAATAGCAGCGAGATCCACAGCAGGCTTCCATTCTACATTAACAAAACACAAGACATAAAGCATTTTAAAGTGGAACCAGTGCACAGAAAAGTGAATTTCCAGTGGGAAACCGTTTTCCTTCTCCAGTTTATATAGTTTACACATGATAACAGATATTTTCAGTGTCACATTTTGTACGCATTTTGAAAGGAGTATAAGGGTCCAAATTGTGTTACCACTATCTCAAAGTGCACAATAGTGCATTTTGGAACAACAATGAAGACTTAAAGTTCTCAGTTACATCACATGCCCTAATAACCTTTGACAAGGGGAACTTTCCAAGGGGGGGAGGGAGAATTGACTGATGTTGCTACCTGAGATCATACAACCTCAATACAACCAGACATCTATATAATCTCAAATCTAGGACAACGGTAACAGGAAAGAAGCTGCAAGCATCTAGTTGTGGCCGTTTCAAAACCGAAATGCATCTCAAACTGCATCTCAAGAAAGAAAAGTGTTTTGAAGTTAATAACACGACATAGGATCCATACTTGCGGGATTTTTTTAAAAACTACAATAAAATTTAATATATCAATAATCATGTAGTGGTCGACCAATACGTTTGTTTTTTATGGACGTTGGCAATTCAAATATTAGTGATGGTTCACCCAAAAAGAAACATTTACAAACCCCCTTTTGTCAGGTTAAACTTGTATGACTTACCTTCTACTTAAGAGCACAAAGAAGATATTTTGAAAAATGTTGTTGACGATAACCTTTTACTTGCATTGGTTTCGTTTCCATGAAATATTAATTAATGGGCGCCACTGCTGTTCAGTTACCAACTTTCTTCAAAATACTTTATTTTGTGTTCGCAGAAGAAAGCAACTTATACAGGTTTGAGTTGACGAGCGGGTGAATAAATGATAATTTAAATTTTTGGATGAACTATCCCTTTAAGGAGGCACTGTGGCCGATTATAAATCAACCGTGTAACCTGAAAATGACTATATAAAGTTATTAAATTGAACTAAAGGTTAAATTAAGCCCTACATAAACAAAAGTCATTGTTTATTGAAAATATTTTTTTAGGGGGGCAGATGAATACACCATTTGTTTAACCATAGTTTTACTTTTATCTCATGGTTGAATGTGTATTGTAGTAGGCCCACAATAATGTATATGTACTTTATGAATATATAAATACTCATATAGTACAACCACGGTCAATGTTTCTTTTTCGCTCTTAGTTTAATCAGATGCAAACGTAATAATTCACCCAAAAATTAAAATTCCAGCCATGATTGTTGGGTATCGATTCAGCACAGAGAAGATATTTGGAAGAATGCTTGTAACCAACCAGTTCTTGGATCCCTATCGGAGTAGGGAAAATGACAGAAGTTAAAATACGCCAGAAGTTTTTGTTGCCCTACATTCTTAAAAATATCTCATTTTGTTTCTAACAGAACAAAAAGTCAAGTCATTTTTTCTACAATGTTAGTCAATGGGATTACACATTCTTCCAAATATCTTTCAATGTGTGACTCACACTAAATACAATTGTTACTGTGGTTGAACTATCTCTTAAAGTAAAATTCATCAGGGTTTAATGTAATCATATATAGAATGTACACACAGGTAACAAACATACTTAAAGGATTAATTTAAACGGAAGCAACTGTTACCATGGCAAAGTAACGGAAGTCCATATGTTACACGGGAGCATCAGGAGACTGCACGACACATAAAGAAAAGTAAGAACCAAACCTTTGATATCTCTGGCGAGACTCTTCCAGACGGGAGAGAACGCGACACAGTGTCCGCACCAGGTCGCGTAAAACTCCACCAGCAGAGCCGCAGTGGAGGAGACCAGCACAGAATCGACATTATCCGGAGATAAAAGCGTGATCTGATCGGACGAGGAGTACAGACCGCCGGCAGCAATGAAAGGAAAAACCCACAGAGAAGAAAGAACAACACAGAGGAAAGAGTGAACAGAGTTTAATCGCGTTCCTGTCGCAGAACAAGACGTGGCACGGCCGCCCCGCCGCGCCATCTTTCCTGATTTCAGCTCAAAGTAAACTATTAGAAACTGATAGAAACTTTACTACACCCTGCTAATCTCTCTCTCTCTCTCTCTCTCTCTCTCTCTCTCTCTCTCTCTCTCTCTCTCTCTCTCTCTCTCTCTCTCTCTCTCTCTCTCTCTCTGTGTCAATAAAAGTTATTTCACTCTGGAAGCAAAAGTATGTTTTTTTTATCTTTGTCCATTTTTTTATATTTTAATTCCCCCCAAAACGTCACACACTTTAAATTTTATTTACTTACTAATTTAATTATCATATAATAAAATATAACAAATTACATTTAAGTTTGATATGCATGTTTTTAATATATAATTAATATACACAATCCACAGGTTTAACATGCATATATACATACATTTGACTTTTGATCTCTTTATTATTTTTCTTTATGGATGTTTTATGTATATATTCATGCATTTGATGTTTTTATGCTCAGGGATTTACTCAAGCCATTTCTTTTATTTGTGCAGTTGGTGGGTCTGAATCCATAATCTTGGTGTTGTCTGTGCCATTCTTTAACCACAGAACATGTATTTGTCATATATTCATGTATGTGTAAGTCCCCATGGACGTTTGCATTGCCAGCCTGTGCCCCATTCCTTCACATTCAGGCTTTTCTCAAATATTGACATTGCTCATCTGCCTCTTGTCCACAGTTTCTAATGGAGCACATTCAAGCTTGGTTCAAGTTCATGTTTGTACGGTAAACCTCATTTTACATAAACAAGATGTCAGAAGTGTACCACAGACACACACCTCTGAAATAAGGAAATAAAACACCCAGTCTAACTGAGAAATGACATCTTTATTTACAATTTCCAAAGGATCAGTTTGTTAACAAATATATCTATAGTATGTACATGGAAGCAAAAGGAAATACCCATTTTCACAGCAATCTTCTATGAGTCTGCTCACAGGAGATTAGCCCTGACTTTATTTACATGGGTTAAACAATTTACAAAGTGCACCTCACAGTACGTCATTATAAATATACATACACACAAGGGATGCAAAATATTTCTAAGACCTATCGATTTAAAAGTAAAAACTGATTATCAAACCCTTTGTGACACACAAATACTAACTGTCTCCAAAGCCCGAGAGTTACTTAGACAATGGTTAAAGTTTTTAAGTAGCAGCGTATTCTCTGGAGGTAGAGATCTGCGTTACCTGTGTAAATCCCTCTGCCCACTTGGTGATACAGACATGCTTTGAATCAGTGACATTTTAACGCTGGGTTTAAAAAACTGTTGCTGCATAGATGACACCACAAACTTCTCTACATTTACCCAATACAAGTCACTATTACACAGACTGGCTCTGGAAGTACTGCTGTAAGAAAAGTGAGGGCCATTTTCTCATTTCATTACAATCCCAATTCACAAGGATCATCAAAAATTCAGACCAGGAACGTCATGGAGACTAATTTACATACACATATTTACATCACAGTATAGAAAATTCGTTTATGAAGACGGTCGGTTGTGACGAGGCCTTAAGATACACAATACGTAAAACAGTTCCTCTTCCAAAAGTTAACCAATTGTCCATGTGCCAAACATAATCTACCATTCATCCTTCTCTAGCACAATTTTTTTAAATAAAAAAGACATTTTACTTTTAAAAGGTTGTGAGGTTGGACATGCACGCAAAGTAAGGCAGAAAAGTACATCTTACAGCATTAGAGGTTTAACCAGCTACTGTACAACAAATCAGATGACTATGTTGTCAAGACAAGATTAAAGCCAAAAGAACAGGAAGGCTGGGAAACGTAGCTCCCGTTCAAGCAAACAAAAACCATGGAGGCACTTAAAATTAATGGAAAAGGCCAATGTTAAGGCTAAAATCCAGCATGACCTTATTGTTATGCACAGTTAGGCTTACAACATCTGTTGTCAGTACAGTATTAAATTACAATGTTCTAAAATATCATTTACATTTTTTTTGCATTCATTCATATCTTGCATCAAATTTTTTTACATTGTATTTCCACTTAGACATTCAATTCGACTAATTGTGCTTCAACTGCGTAGAACGGTAAAGTAAACTCTTGTCTTTACACTATTCATCTTTACTTTAATTTTTAAATGTTATTTGCAAATAAATTAATAGATTTAAATCTCAGTATTTTTGTTTTAATACAATCTTAAACAAATAAAACAACTGTTCTTTAAAAAGTCTGTAAAACTTCAGATCTGTCCTGATTTGATCTGACCCTTTGTTTTGAGACAGGAGGATGGCAGAGCCAGTTTTAGCAGCAACCGTGAACAGACACAGTATGGGGAATTTGGACCCGAGCGGCTTCTTTTTACACAGGACCGCTAACAGCAGGATTCAACAGTCTTCCCAGTAACACATTTAATATATGCATCTTTAGAAAGATCTGACTTGCTGATGAGATGCTGTGGTGTGTATTTGAAATCCAGGATGTCTTGCAGTGGACTTTGGAACAGACTCAAAGTAAAATCCCCACTGAATGTCTTTTTATGCCAAGACCTTGCCTGACCTTGCCTACAACAGATGGTACCTACAATGAGTTATCTGTATAAATGATATCAACATCAAGTTCTCTTGAATCTCTTCTCTTGGATTTGTGTCAGAACGTCAGCTGTGTCTTTAAGCAAGGCATCGAAAATCCCATCAGCAAGCTGCATCTTCACATAAAGTTCATCTTCGTCATAGTTCACCCACTGAGATTCCTCCTCATGCAACTCCTGGACCTAAAGATATATATATTTGCATTTATTTGATAACATCTTTAATAGATTCAAATTATTCCCATTTATTATTTATTTTTGTAAAATGAGGTGGATTTATTAAACGTACCAAAATGTGGTCAACCCGGTCTCGCTTCTTGCGTCCAAATTTGATCATCTTTTGCCAGTCTGTTTTTTGATTATGATCTTTCTTTAGACCACACAACTTTAATACCTCGGTGGTAACAAATTCCTGAAATAAATACATCAGAAGAAAAATTTTAATTATACATCAAATATTATGATAACTTAATCTACCGCATGCCACAGTCTAAAAACGCAAAAACGTCATCTTCGTACCTGAACAGTTGTAATATCATTGGGGCATTTCACTCGATGGAAGTAGCTGGAATTAAGGCGCGGGGGCTTCATCCATTGTGGCTGATCAACTTTGGGATCTTCTGCATAGATATCTTGAATGACTTCCCATGATAAATCAAAGACGGCCTGTAAATCACATGCCACAAACATTTAGCCTTCCAAGAAATGCCTTGGTAAAAGTTAAAGCTAAACCATGGGAGTTTGGTACTAACCAGTTTGTAGCTTTGTTTGCATTGAGCTTCCTGGTCATTAGCTTTGACTTCTCCCAGAAAATTACAGGACGGTTGAGGTTTAGGTACCCTAGCCAGACTTGGTCTACCATGACCCAGCTTGCAACTGTTCCAAATCTCTAGGGTGGCAGAGAAGACTAGTTTCTCCACCTCCTGGATGGTATGAGGAACAATCATGACTGGCTCTTCTGGTTGTTTCATCTGCAAGGGAAGCTCAGGCCTCGGTGGAGTTTTGGCCTGCTCCCCTGCGCTCAGACTTAGGGAAGTAGAAATGCCATCCTTCTGTTGTTGGTGTTTTTGCTTTTGTTGTTGTTTCCGTGAACTGAGACCGAAATCCTCATCAAACCAGTCTTGATCGTCATGTCCGAGGACGTCGAAGAGCTCACGGCTCAGCTCGAGCTCTGCTAAACGTTTTGCTAGCTCTTCCTGTCCATTCGTACCCAAAAAGGGACTTTCCTGTTGGAAAGACATAATAGAACACTCAATAATGTCTACCCTTTTATCACTTTGACTTTAAGTGTAGCTATGTTTAGACTTTACATCTTCACCTCTAGACTTTACCAACAGGACGCTCATTGAACTTTGCAACAAACTGCATCCATCAGTCCATGGATTAGTCAATACAGCTCGATATGTCAACAGGCATTACACTTTAGGCAATGTTATCAGCTTGCTAGGTAATCATTCACTTGTTTTTAAGAAAATTGCGAGGACTGGAGGATGAGAACGTTTTTTAACTTGCTAAACTGTAACAAAGAAAGCGTTTACATAAACGGAGATCTAACAATAAATGCCACTTACAGGTCTGTTGCAATGCTCAGGAGACGAAAGTTCTTCCTGGTCTTCATCAAAGAAGGTGCGGAAGCTGTCTGCCCTCGCTTTGGATGGAGATTTTTTCTGAGACTTGAAGTTATTTCCTCTAAGTCCATCATCTTCATTGATAAAGTCTCTTTTTAACTTATTAGCAACAGATAACTTTTCTTCTTTTTCTTTCTTGAGCTTCTGAAATTGCTTCACAGCATCACTCAAGAAGTTTTCCACAAGCTTATCTGCAAGGGTGGTCAAAGTTTGTTTGGGTTTTAGGTCCTCTCTGGTATCAACACTGGCCTCTTCAATAGAGATGTCTATAGATTTTGGAAGACAATCAACTCTGGATTTCTCATCATCTTCAAGCAGGTCCAAAATGACTGCTGTTTGTTCCTGTTTCTGTTTTATAGACACACCTATATCCAAATTATTTTGCGATGAAACCTGGTCATCAACTGATGCTTCCTCAAATTCGAGAATTATGTCTCCGCCATTAGGAACCAAATGTGGACCTTTGTCCTCAACGATATTGCAATCAATATCTGTCAAATCTAGCCTGAGCTGTTTGATGTTTTGTTCAAAAGGCTCATTATAAGGTTTTCTGGTCTCGAGGTGCAAATTTAGGTCAGATTTTTGTCTTTTCATGTTTTGCAGACTTCCATGCTCTGCCTGCTTCTCAGAGTATTTGGGTTTCTTGTTAAGTTGGTCATCAAATGAAGAATCTTCATCTTCTGTATCTGCACTGGCCTCAAACTTCTCTGGAAGATGAGAGATCTTGTCTGGTGGAGCAAATATACCATAGTTTTCTTTACATTGAAAGTAGATAATTCCGTCGTAAGTTCCATTGTTACTTCCCTCAGGGTTGTCCAGTTCGACCCCAGCCCAGAATCCATTGGCAAAGTTGGTTTGACCTTTAAATCTTAGGCTTCCTGGTTGAACGTTACTCACCAGAACCCTGTCTCCAATGCAGAAGCTTGCCAACTCATCCTTTATTGGCAAGGTTGGTGAAACTGGACATTTTGAGGAGCTTGAGAAATCCTCTTTTGAGATCTTAACAAGACCATTATCTGCTTTAAAGCTGCCCTCACTACTTCCTGATCGGATACTTAGTTCTTCCTTAATTTCTTCTTCACTACCACATGTAGGCGACATGTAGGATTTCTCCTCGTGCTCTGTTGAAAAAGGTGATGCAGGTTTTGATTCATGGATATCCTCCTTGAATGATTCAAAGGAAGACTCAAAGTCATCATTATAGCCATCAACAGAAGGAGACTGTGTTTCTTCGATCTTTGGTGAATCCTCTTTCTTAGCCAACAAGTCAGGGGTGTTAGACTGATCCATGACTAAAACACTGTTCTCAGCTACTGGGTACGCTGGATCTTTTGATTCCTTAATAGATGCATTCGTGTCCATAACAAATTGGGAGCTCTCACCAACTTCTACATGAGCTTGAAATGATGGCTTGTTATTGGCATCCTCATCCTTCTCAGACAATCTCTCCTCTTCAGACTGAAATTCCAAATCCTTCATAGATGAGATCTGTGTCTCAATACCCAAATTAAATAGAGGATCAGAATGCTGGTCAGAGATGTCATTCTCTGAGATCTCTGACTTCACATAATCCAATTCCTCCACAATATCAGACCTCTGACTAGAGACCATGCTCTCATCTCCTGAGAGATGGTCACTGGCTCCTTCCCTAAACGAATGCTCCATAAACGAAGGTGCATTCTCTAAATGGTGGCTATGCATCTCAGGACTGTGCAGACTCAAATTATCCATATGTTCTGGGCTCCCCATGACTGGGGTTGGAGTAACAGTAGGAGGATCTTCATCTGAGGTGAAGTCGTCATGTTGTGATGTGTATTTGTGAAATTCTGATGGTGAATCATGATCTACAAACAACAGAAAATGTAATATAAAATTTATGTTTATTTTGGTTACAAGCAATATTGCAATGTCAACTTTTTATCCTTTTAAGTCAAATAGTTAATGAACCTTTCTCAATTGATGTCTCTGTGGGCACCTTCTCAGATATCTCAGACTCTGTGACGATCTTCCAATTTTTGCTAGTCTCAGGTCTGTCAGATTAAACAAGTACATTAAACATTAGGAAAATAACTGGTGAAGCCGAAAAAAAAAGAATAATAATTTCAATACTAACCTCTGAAGAGGGGGAGGTTTTATTCGAGGCTTTTCAGTGGCAGACGTGGGAGTTTTTATCTGGGGTTTAGTTGTTGGAGTGTTATCAGGCTCTTTACTCAGCTCAGCCTTGGTCTTCTGAATGAAGTCATTATATGACTGAGGAACAAACAGACTTGCACATAAATACACTGAGACCTCTCCATTATAGTCAATTGTAAATCAGATGCTTGCACTTAATACTTGACCATCAATTATAATAAATCCTCTACAGCCAATAGGCTGCAAAAACTCATCCAAAACAAATTCTGACAGGATGGGTTGCTGACCTCGAGCTGTTTCAGAAGACTGGCCTCCTGGGCCTTTAGCCGTTCTTTGTGTCTCTTCTTCTGCTCTTTCTTCAGCTGATACACCACCGTTTTGCGCTTACGGAGCTCGTCCTTGAGGGCACGAATGCGGCTCTCAACATCACTCTGATCTGATGCGGTTTCTAAGACAACACATTACAAAAAAGCAATAATGAGCAAATATAAAGTAAACTGTCTAATGCAACAATCTCCTTAACCATTATAAATGCTACAAGACAATAACATTTATAACGAAATGTTACCACAAAGGTGGAGCACAACATCTTCGATCATACAGGCTTATCTGGTCTTCAATAAAATGACTAAGCACTTTGAGCAAAGGAAAGTGCACTCAGTGCTCAACAGAGCATTATATTTTGCTGGCACAGTGTTACTCTTTCTCATGTATACACACAATAAAATTTGAGGGGTAGAACAAACAATGCATCTTGCAACTAACATAGCTCGGACAGTGCTATGAAACAATGCTAGGCATTTTACATAACCATATACAAAATTATATGATACAGATCCTACAACAGATCCTAAATCTTTAAATCAAGGCTTTAATTAAGCTTTAAGGCAGAAGCCTTAAAATATGGTCATAAAACACTGTCCAACAAGCCTGGAAAGATCTGATACAGCAAAACCAGGTAAAATTTGCACCTTTTTTTGGAATCAGAGAGAAACGACTTACCAGATGGAGCGGCTGAATGGGAGTCACTGTTGTGAGGATGACTGGTCTTCAAACCAGATTGAACCTGCATCCTACTGCTGCTTCCGCTGGTGCCGGCGACAGTGTTAGTCTGACTATCGCCTGGATGTTGACCAGAGCTGAGGCTGGCTTTTCCTAGAGACTAACAACATTCACATGAAGAGGAATCTAATGTCAGGACATGTAAATAAAACTTACCAATCAAAGCAATAATTATCACTCTGTGATGTCACACCTTAGGAAACACAATGTGACACAAACACGACTTTTAATGTCAAATGTTAGGGCTCTCACCTTTTTACTGCCTGTAGTGTGAAACTCAGGTGAGTAGATGGCATCAGGGGCAGGGCTTTTGGCCATATGTACGGAGTGGAGCTCAGAGACAGGCTGGTCTGAAGAAAGGCTTGCTAAATGATCTGGAACAGACAGATCTGTGTGCACGCTGGACACAGACAATGCCGGAGAGTCTTCTTCACTGCCTGCTTCTGTGGGGAACAAAATTACAGATGTAATACATGCAAATACAGTTGCTGCTTTAAAATTACTTTCATTTAGTTTAAATCTTAACCTTGTCCTCTGGAACCTCTACTGCACTCGTTCTCATGGATATGATGCTGCAGCGGTGTTCTGATGCATGCCTGCTTCTGTTTCTCCCAGGCTGCTAAGGCCTGTTTCTCCATACGTCGCACCTCTGCTTCCTCAGCATCCAAACGCTGTCGCCACTCCAACAGTTCCTCTGCATGTTTGCGTCTCTGCATTAGCTGTTGCTCTCTCTTAGTGAGAAACCTGCCAGAGAGCGAGGGAGTAGGGGAGAGATAGCAAGTAGAGAATGGGAGAGAGAGCAGGAAGAGAAAGGGAGAACGAGACTGTTTAAAGAAAAGAGAAATATTGAAGATGCACCAACACAAAAGCAGGCAAAGCAAACATCACCAACTTCTTGTACCCACCCAGTTAGTCTTACTTACAAAGACCATGAACCAGTATCATACTCTCATAACACACACACACACACACGCACGCACGCACGCACGCACGCACGCACGCGCTTTCCTTGGAAAGCTGCATTTTATCAAAGAGGGATAAACAGGCAACAGGCCCTCCTGGGTTTATTCAGGGTAAAACACATGCAGGTAAACCAGCTTATGGGGGACAAACACAAAGAAGACCATCTGACACACTTAAACCAACCCAGGGTTTGACAAACAGTGGTACACTTTTGTCTCTATTAGTGAAGAGAAAACAGCTTTTTGCAGTTTTAATAAATAAAACTATTTACGAAACAATTTTTAAAGTATTTTTAAAAACATTAAGTACATTATTTCATTAAGTAGAATTTTAAAGTTGCTTTTAGTTTTTTAATATACAACAAATTGGACTACAATATAGATGTAAAGCAACACAATTATTTAATATGCAAATAAAGTCCAAATTTGAACATTTAATTTTATGTCATTGACTTTTTGCAAGCTGTGCTGATTGTATTGCTTTATTGAATCCAGATCATTTTATAAGAAAAACAAAAACTGGAGAATCCATGCATCACTGCTTAAGCATGGTTGATCAAACTTGCCTGCCTTTTTTTATTGAAGTTTAAGATCATTAAAAACATCTTAGAAAGAAACAGATGGCTTTATCTAAAAGCAATTGTCTTGCCATGTGAATACAACAGGCATCTTCATTGAACCATAAATTCTATTATGTTTGCTTCAGTCATATATACTCATTAGCTCATCACGGGCTACACTTATTTAATCAGGGACTGGAGTTAAGATTTACTGTGGCCATTGGCCAGATGAAGAAGTCCTAAACTAGCATTATTCAGGGGCGCATGATACATCAGTCTGCCCGGCCTGTCTGAAGTGAGATATTCCTCTCAGTCTCCACTCACCACAACACCAAGTTGGAGAACTGATTAAACGGAGTCTGTTCTTTGTTTGTGGTGTATGGATGAATTATACACCCCAAAATGAAAAAAAAAATTGATTTTCAAAAAGACAAATGAAATTGAACCTATTGTTTTTCTGCTAAATTTGATATGAAATACGACTTTGTGGGAGTCTATTTAATTGAGACCGACCAGCAGATATGACGATGACTAGATTTGAAAGGATCCCACGACATAGAGACAAAAGATAAAATACCCCCCA
Source organism: Triplophysa yarkandensis (assembly GCA_033220385.1). Classification (NCBI taxonomy): domain Eukaryota; kingdom Metazoa; phylum Chordata; class Actinopteri; order Cypriniformes; family Nemacheilidae; genus Triplophysa; species Triplophysa yarkandensis. The sequence goes on along the minus strand of CM065656.1, from coordinate 9,256,232 downwards.
AAAACACTCCTTTAATCCACCATAATTCAAATGAGTGGATCTTTGGCTTTGGGAACTGTAACAAACCTGATCTAAAGTACAAGCTTACAACCAATGGCCAAATGCATTTTAATTCAACATTTAATGCATAATAAACCTATTAGCTTTAGCCAAAGAGCTCATTTCAACATGGTGTAGCTGGTTTTCACTCATCCCCGCATCCCACTTTTCCAAATTTTAACCACAGCAAACAATACCCAACACGCGGCATCAGTGGATGAACAAAAGCATGCTCCATGGGAAATGGGTGCTGTGAAAGATTAGGAGTACAAGAGGGGGATTGTGGATAACTGTACCTGACCAATTGGCTGTAGATAAAGAGCTGGAATTTGGGATGGAGTTTTGGGAGACAGACAGACAGATAGGCCCAATGATGAGCCGTGAAGACAGAGAAGAAATAATGGACAGGAGAGCAGTGTCTAAAAACAGACAAGGAAATATCACCAAAAGTGAATAGAATGGGATAGATTCAGATAAATGTGAATAACACACAAGAAACACACAAATATGGAGGGAGAGAGAAAGAGAGAGTGTAAATGTGTGTTTACCTAGCTAAGCAAACAGATTTACCAACAGTGACTGTAAGCCGATAACAACATGCTGAGACTTCTTTAAAGTATATAGCAACATACATAAAACACATCAACATCTTAGAAATGATCAAAGGCATTCTGCGCTTAAAAGAAGAGTTTATGAGAAAGCTGAAAGGTCTGTAATTACAAGATTCCCTTTCATCTGCACACAGCCTGGAAATGTTAAGAAGCTGAGAATGCAGTCTGGTGTCTTGTGAAAAATTATATATTAGGGCTGTCGATTGCAGGATAAAGGCTTGTTTTTACTTAATATATGTCTCTGTACTATTTTAATAAAAATGTGTGAATGTGTTAATAAATACATCCATATCTTTAAGCAAAAATATGATAGACTAAATTATATATGTATATATATTATTTAAATCGTAAGTAAACCTAAATAAATGTGTATATATTTCCTAAATATACATATATACACGTGAATGTGTACTGTATATCTTTATTAATAGAAAATTATAATGTACAGCACACATACTATGTAAACAGAAACCTTTATTCTTCAAACGAATTATCGATTAAAGCAACTCTAATATATATTAATTATTTATATAAACTATAAATTATTTATAAAGATTATTAACACATTGATTGTTTATTCAAATGTAACAGTCTCCCCAAAATATACTTTCTATAAACTATTGTTAAGTTAATTAAACTATGGTCATCATTCAAAAAAATAATAATACATTATTAAATGGACATCATAAAAAAATACTTCACCAAATGTATATATTGGAAGACTATTCTTTGAACATCACAAAGAACGCAGTGCAAATCATCTTTGAGTTTGCACAGAATTCGCTGAATCGGATAAGAGTAAAACTCTTATTGGACTTTATTGATGCTGTGTGGAAAAAGCACTTTTAAACAATAGTTGAAAGTTACACAAAAGGATCCATTTGATGTTAGTGCTATCAGAGTGAGAAAAGGTTAGAAGAAACATGTTAGGGGCGCTTCGATCACAACTTAGCATGTGATTAGTTAAATCAGTCAAGCGTGAAATCCATCCCTAAGCGTACAAATTTTATAGACAAAAAAAAGGTCAGTGCTATTAATTTTTTACATACAAAAGCACAACTCTCACCGGTTGCAGAGCTATGTAGTTGCAAAAAATATGTTGTCAAATCAGCTACAGTAGCTGAACATAGAAGAATGAAATCACATAAAAAATGAGCAGAGAATTGAGAGAACATGTGGTGGTTATGAAGCACATTTAAACATCCTAAGATCACTGAGGGACAATTTCATAAGGGTGAAATAAAAAACATTGAATCAGTTATCACGCTATGGATGGCATTTTTTTTTACTAGTGCCATAAGGATGTTGTTAGTTATTTTTGGTCTGAAACAAAGAGGGAGAGAGGTGTTTCCTACAAAGAGCACGCTTGAATTCAAACCAAAGATTCTGCACACAGAAATGAACACTGTTATTAAGTTAGCTGTTAAAAACAAGACAAAATTTAGGTTTGAGAAAGATTAATAAAAAGTATTAGTATAATAAGCTGGTAAAACCCCCTGAGCACATCAAAAAAGGATTCTTTTTTTGGATAAGGGTTTGAACTCCAAAAATACACATTATGAAATATTCAGGTTCGGGTGAAGCGCAATCTTTAAAATGTACTCAATGTTGTAGATTTTAAAGAGAGACAAGGTTTCGAATGAAGTTTCAAGAGGCATAGTTCACCGTAAATGAAAATCAATCATCAAAACTTAGAAAACGATTTCTAATTTGAATGGCCTAAGGAGACATGCATTAAAACATTTATTTTGGGTGAACTATTCCTTTAATGTAATCGAACAATAATTATTCTTCAAAAAAGAAACATATGAAATAAATAGCAAAGGGACATGATAAAGAACCAGTAAAATGAGTGTTTATTTACTTCTCATCCATGTGAATGCGCATCTTTTTCAGTTTCTGCATGATGCTGCTGGTTTCACTGCCAGACACAGACATGGGGGAGGGGCTCCGGGGCTCTGCATTTGTTGCTATGATACTTGGCGGCGCTGACTCCTCTGCCACACCTGACACAGGAGATTCCTGTAACATGCGTTAAACAATTAAATACTGTGCTTGGAAAACAGAACAACAGGTATTTTGCCATTTCTTAAAAGTTCTGGTTAGGACTAGTCTTCAATCCACAGAAAATATATACATTTCGGATCTGCAACCTCAACACATGTCATCATCAAACCCTAAACTCATTCTTTACATAACTAACCAGGTTTGTATCTCCGGACTTTTTGAGTCGCTCTTTCAATCTAAGGGTTGTGTGTCTCATTCTCTCAATCTCCTCCTGCTGTTTAAGAAGCAGCTGTCTCTCTTTCCTCGCTGCTTTATTGGCCTCCTGCAGCCGTTTGATCTCAGCCTGAAAAACAAATATCACAGAATATTCTTTAATTACAAAAAGTAGTCAATCATTGTTTAATATTCATAGATATGATCTTTATTCCACCCCTAGCGTACAAATCCGTCAGATTGAAAAACAAACCAACTAAGCATACTTTACCTGTTCCTGTTGGAGTTTAATTATTAGGCCTCTCTGTCTCTTACGGAGGGGTGGCATCTTATCATCTTCTCCCTTATCTCGGAGACGCCTTAAATTAGGAGCAAACATTAAAAGAATATAAACAAATTAACATTTATGCTAATTTCAAAGCAAATGCGATGCACTGATGAAATATTCTCAATAAGGCCATTGAAATTTATAAGAAGAGCTAATGAGAATGAGAACAATAAATCATGATGAATGTGTTCAATATTGTTTACTGCTATTTAAAGTCTATGCTGGACAGTATAATGACAGTAAGAACATAACAACATAAATGTCCTGCCTCTTCTGATGTTCCAGCCAGGCCAGCTCTGCTTTGGTCTTTTCTGTGAGAGCTTTTTGACGCAGACGGAGTAGTGAACTCTGGTGCTGAGCACGAACCTCCTCCTCTTTCATATACTGACGTACCAGGTCCATCGTAAACTTAGAGAAGCTGTCCTGGTTGGAAAAGGGTGTGTTGCCATCCTGCTGTGCATTGTGTTTAGAAACACACAAGCAGAGAGTCATATATTCATGAAAATAAAACGATAATTAACCAAAAGGAAACAAAACAACTTTGAGCAATAGTTAAAATACTTCAAAAAATAGATGGAAATGTACTAATATTGATGTCAACACTCATCCTGTCCATCTCACAGAACCTCACCTTTGAGCTTTCTCTAGGGCTGGTTCTGTCATGGCTGTGGTCATCATCAGACTCAGGGCGAGAAATGGGTTTTTTGTCCAAGGATTCACGACGATGGGCCTCCGATGGCAGAAGAGAGCGGAATGATTTCTCCTCTATATCATCCTCAGTCATCGAATCCTCAAACTTGACAGAGTACTCTGTGGCAATTGAGGCACTGTCTGCTGATTAGAGGGAGGACACATAAAGTGATCAAAACAAAACCTTACTATGATTGTTTTTTAATTTGCAATCTATTTCAATTCATATTTTCTGATTCAACAATGACAAGAATTACCTTTCTCCTCATAAAGGCTTTGTATACTATCTGAGTGCACGGACTCATCGACAGCTGTGTGAGCCAGATCTTCCACTGAACTGCTGCTTCTGTCTTTCCCTTTCATCTCCTTTTGATCGGAATTAGATGGACTCAACTGGGCACTACTGCTGCCACTACCACTAAAAACAGATGATATCCCAGTATTCAATCTATATTTCTAGAGAAAATTTTGCTAAAATGAAGAGCACGTGTGTGTGTGTGTGTGTGTGTGTGTGTGTGTGTGTGTGTGTGTGTGTGTGTGTGTGTGTGTGCGTGTGTGTGTGCGTGTGTGCGTGTGCACCTATAAACAATCTGTGAAGTTACGATTACCAAAATTTATATATTCTTATCAAAAATCAGATCTACAAAACAACAGTAGACTAGACCATCAGAGCACACTGGGGGGCGGGTAATAAAGAGTCAGGAACAAGATACTTTAAGGCATGAAGAAAGATGCGTAGCAACAAGGTAAATAAGAAAATTAATAATGTGTTCGTTGAAGATATAATGGAAATAATGTATAGTTGAGGAATCAAAAAATAAAATTTGTAATATGTTCATCACTATTCTTGGGGTACTTTAAGGAACAACTGCAAAAATAAGTTATGAGTGAGTTGGTTACCTGTCTGTTTGAGGGTTTGGCTGGGGCTGTTTCTGTTGGGTGTACAAAGGCGTCAAAGAGGCTGCAGGAACACTCAATGCACCTGCAATCTGTGAACGAGCCAGTTCAGTCATCTACAGAGAGAGGGATCCAGACAATCACATACTTAATCTTTCAAACTAAGCCACAGTGGCTAAAGGAAAAACTTGTTTGTAACAAAAAACTCAAGTGTTTTACAATCATCTAAAGAGAAAGCACAGTATTGTGTATAGTTTGATTAAGCTTACTTCTTTAATGTGTCGTGCAGTTTCAGCTGTGTGCCGTGCGGCCTCAGCTTGCTGATGGACCATTTTGGTTGTGGATTCGTGTAGACCTCCTAACGCCTGCTGCTGAGACTGAAGTAAACTCTCCTGCACCTCAGCATGGGCCTGCAAGCAAACGCATGCACATTAACTAATGTTACACATTTACATGGTATATTCAACAGTAAAAATCCCCAAACTTGAGCCCGAGCTTCAGGGGAAAACGTAATGCTATGTAAATACCCGTGCCGCTCTCTGCCTGCTCTCCTCCAGCTGACGTTGTGTTTCCAGAGTTTCTCGCTCTGCCTTCATCTTCAGCAGGCTCAGCTCATGCTCATGTTTCTGCTGCTGGGACTGAGAGAATCAAAGGTTAAAGGTCACACACTTATGCCGCCTGACAACTGCCCTTAAATTGGAGAGGTCTGTATCACCTTCAGAATCTGAGCAAGTGAAACGGTTTCCTGTTGAGCAAGAGATACGCCTCTTACTCTCTCCACATCACTGAGCTGTCGCACAGACTCTTCCACCGCTTCTAAGTAACAGAGCTCAGCAGACAGACGTTGATGCAGGACCCCTGGTGCAAACTGCAGTTCCGCCGAGGCTGTCAAAATGGACAAACATTTAAAATAATGTAATTTTTTAGAACTAGTAACTCACAAACAAAGAATCAAAAATGGAACAAAGATTAAAAATTGTGGGATTCTTTTTACAGGGCTGTTTGTATGTCTATGTTCCCCAAGTTAATATAATGCGTTAGGGCCTTACTGAAAAGGTTGTAATATACTTTTATAAGTTCTCAATGTTATATAAAAACCCCACTTATTTTACCTGTTACAAAATGGCTCTGTTCTCAATAAGCGATATCAGATGTGATATGAGAAGAATGTTTTACTAAATTAAAAGAAATCTACTGGGTCGATCTTTCTAGGATGCTTGTGTACAGACACGGCCAACACACGTTTTAGTTCAAACAGCTTGTGAAAGTGCCATCTGACCAGTTTCCTGTTAATATGATTAACATGTCCAGAGATTAGGTTTACCTGGAGTCCTGTGTTCTGCTCTGGGGCTGTAAGTATGAGCTAAAGGGTTGGATTTAGGTCTGGCAGCTGAAGAGGAAGATGAGGATGAACTAGGAAGGGCAGGGTGCGGGGAGCTTGATCCCTGGGCAAACCCTCTGATGGGGGTACGGTCCCCTCGAGACAGCCGAGAAGAACCGGAGCCAGCTGGAGATCCAACAGCAGGAGTCATACTGGGGCTTCTAGGAGATTTTTTTCCTTCCAGAGAAAGACTAAAGCGAGAAACAACGATTTGTATTACTTTGAAATAAAACAACAACACAAACAGAAATCATATAAAGAATTTAAACTAAAAAAGACATCAGTTATATGTGGACAGTGGACACAAATGTGTCATATTGATTGGGGCACTTGACAACTTAAAAGAAATTCTAAATAACATTTGTTAAAACAAAGGTTTTGTGCTTTCAGAACAGAAGAGCGTGCAATAACCCTTGAGCCCAAATTAATCAAGCTAAATCTGTCTGCTGCTGCATGACCCCACCCAAATACCACATATCTAGAGATTAAGGCTCTCTGATTGCTGAACAGGCAGGAAAGCACAAGGGGAATCTAACTCACGTCTTCAACAAATGCCACAGGGAGGCTCGAATGTCATACTGGACGAAAGTATCTTCTTGGCAATGAGCCTGACCCACTGCACAGAAAACTAAACACAACTAACAAAAGAGCCAGTGTGTGTGTGTGTGTGTGTGTGTGTGTGTGTGTGTGTGTGTGTGTGTGCATGTGAACATTGTGTATGTTGCCTCTCGATTTACCTACAATAGAACCCAACAAGACATCGAAGCACAAATATTGATTTTGGTCCCTCTTCACTATACACCTTATAATTATGATAAATAGGGGGAGTGTAGGATATCATGTTTAAATACATTTCCTGAACAAAGTAAATTTCTGGTGAGTTGGAGTGTAGCAGAGTTAATAAAAGATGACTGCAAAATGTATGACTTAAGAAAACTGGGAGGGTATTTGGAAAAGGCTTATAACTTTAAAGGGATAGTTGCCCCCCAAACATTTCCTAATATGGTAGTCCAAGGTGTCCCAGAAATCTCAGTTACAAACATACTTCTTTCTTTAGAGTATTTTCCACCTAGATACATAAATTTGTTTATATGAAGAATAGGGACATGGTTGACAGACATACCTATGATTAGAGTGGACTGAGGCGCCCCCTAGTGTACCGTCTGTATCTATGCTTCTACTAGAGGTGCGACCTGATTTCTTTGAGCCATTCCTTTTAAAACCCTCAGAGGGAATATCTGATATTGCCGAGGATGTGTTCCTCTGCTCCTCCAGCAGGCTCCTTGAGGCTGTAGGATTGTATGCAGAGATATAAGCAGAGAAATAATTTCAAACTGTGTTGCACTTTAAAAGTTCAGACCCACAGTTGCACAGTAACTGTATGAATATATCTAACCTCTCTTATTTCCTGAGCCAATTGAATGTGGGGAAGACATGGGTGTGATTGTGGGTGAACGGTAAGATCTCTCTGCCCCTCTATTATCAGTTGCAGACCTGCCACTTAGCATCTCATCAGGGGGACTTAACAGGCCGTTTCCATTACTGTGGAGGGAACAATAGTTCATACACACAGACCTAATATCATTAGTAAACATCCAATCCTAATACTGCAGATACTGTACTTAATACAAACAACAGCACCGTTCTTATTTTATGCAATACTTTTATTTTTACAACAATGTAAAGGTTTATGTACAAGATAATAAGATGTCTCTCAAATGTAATTTGGTGGGATCAAGTGACCACAACATGGCATACAACTTTTTTTTTTTTTACAACACTCTATTAGATGGTAGTGCAACACTGCCCCCTGACGGTTGCTTTCTAATTCATCTTGCTTTACAGTTTGAACTAGAAAGGTGGCATGTAAAACTGCACAGTTGCACTGTTTAACCTAAATACAAGGCAAAATGACAAAAAAGGAAATCAATATAATTACTGGTCATAAAACTGTTATACCTGAGGCCATAAGGACTTCCCTTGGATGCTGAATGGCTACTTCCATGAGAGGAAATGAAGTCATCCTCGTATGCTATACCATCTAATGAGTTGGCACAAGAGCGGGGGGCTGGGGAACTCTTACCTCCCCTCTCTTCAAGAACTATACAAAGATAAAATAAGCATTTGTGATCGTAATCAGTCTGTAATTTTTAATATAAAACACATTTGTACAGTAAAAAATGTCAATTAAGCTCTCACCTTTTCCATAACTGTGCATGTTCTTGGTGAAAATGTTAATAACACTGTGTGGGCTCCCTTTGGCAAGTTCTTCCCAGGGTCCTCTGCTCTCTCGTAACAAAGTGGATGGACTAAAGGGAAGGTGCTTTTCTGCAGCTTTCTGGAATCGTGAAATTGGATTCAAACTTTCACCATTCTGAAAAACTTCACTGTGAGTGTTTCTTACTCTGTGACTGGAATGAGGCAGTTCTTGTAGGTCTTCCTCATCTGCCGAAATACTTCCTTCACTCAGAGGACCTTCACTAATAGAACCTCCACTGGAATCTAAAGCAACTTCAGGCTTTGAAGAAGACATTTTGATTTTGTGATTGTTTCTAAAAGCAGGACCAGAGGTCGTGAGTGTTGAATGGGGTTTGCCCACAGGTTCCATCCTCATCCTAAAGCTGTGCATGTTGCCTACACCAGGTAAGGCATCTTCATAGGTGCTTTGACCATCAGCGAGCAGTCTTTGAATCCTACCCACCAAATCATCTGAATCAGTTTGGTTTTCCCTGACAGGAGGACTAACAGGATGTGCCCAGCGGTTATCGGGTAGGGCCGAAAGACCTATGCCCATGTCTTCGGAACAACCATAGTTGATTCCTGTACCGGCAAGTTTGCGTGCCTCGCTCTCTATACGGCTAGACAGAGAGGCAGCAGTGGCCTTGAGCGCCTCGATGCGGCTCATTTTGCGACCTGTTTCTGAAGGGTACGTAATCGGCGCAGATCTGGATGCCCTTTCAGGTCTTGAAGGGTCTGTGTCGAGGTCCAAAAGATGAAAGATGTGAGCAGAGGAGGGTGCCAAAGAGCTGCTGCCTTTTATTAAAGGGTTATGGTGGTCAGACTGGAGCCATGCTGACCCTGCAAATCCCAACTCATTCCTAAAGAATCAAACAAGAAGAAGACCATTAGAATATAATTATAACAATATGGCCCAAATAATAAACACATGCCCATTAATAAATCAAATAAGCTTTTGCTTTCTACACATCTCCACAAAAAAGCTCCCCGGTAGCAGCTTCAGATCTCCAAAACTGATTAGATATCATTTTGTCAAATTAAAACCAGTTTAGAACTTTTCCAGTAAAAAGGAATTACGTCTGTTTAACCTAGAAAGTGGTGGCTGGCGTTGCTCCGGAAGGGACATATCGCTGCTGGAGGTGGTACTGTGAGGTCGTTCATGTCTTTTGTTTTCTTTATCAGACTCTCCAGACGGCTGGTATGCTGGTCTACGCTGTAATGGCAAAACAAGCAACACTTAAAATAATCAATCTTTAACACTTTTTAACTGCCCGATGCCAATATCCTGACAAAAGGGAGTCTGTGGCTAGAAGTGATGAAAGCAATCATACCTGCGGGCTGATGTTGACCGCAGCTGCCTCAGCCGCATCAGCTGCAGCGTTGATCTCTTCCACCAGCTGAGTCTGTTCTAGCAATAATCTAGTGTATGTTTCCTGAAGCCGTTTCTTTATTGGCCCCGCAGGTGCCATGGGACCCCTGACGCCCCCTGCTCTTTGTCTCTTGTAGAGCTCTTGCAGTCTTCTTTTCCTCTTCTCTTCCTCCTCTCTATGAGCTCTTCTCTGCTCTGCTTGTAGTCTCTTGTGCTCTTCCTGTTTTTGAGCGATGTACATGCGTACCACCCCTGCGTCATAGTGCCGCTTCTTCTGCACAGGCTGCTCAGGTTGTTCTGTTCTCTTGGCAGTCTTGGCTGGACTAGTACTTCGGGACATGCGTGTTGAGGCCCGAGCCCTGGGCTCCACAGTCCTGGAGTTTGCCTCTTCTAGCTGCAGGTCATCCAGAATGCTACGGATATCAGCGGAGAGCAGGTCAGTATGAGGAGACTTTTCACTAGCTCCCTCTGCTGGTCTGATCGGCTCCTTGGAAAGAACGTGATTGCCATGCCTATCCGTGCTGTTGGGTCTAGAACGACGGCTGCGCTCTAGACGAGGATCCAAGAAAGAGTGAGGAACAGCATCTACAGAAAAAAAGTATACTGGAAGTACAGGCTGGTCTGTGCAATTAATATTTAAAATTCAAAACCATCTATTGTGAGTAATTGTTCAACAATAGTAATGGTAATATTTATCGTAATATGTTGAATTACATGTGCGGCAACAACATTAAAATAGTATAGATTAGTGTATAATGTTTTATACTGATTTTATAGTTATTTGACAAATTAGATTTTTTTAAGTAACGCAATATTTACTTTCCCTGGTGATTAGTTACTTTTATAATATTGTAACTGAGCTAGTTACTTAGTAATTAGAGTAGTAACTAGTTACCATAACAAATTACTTTTTTAGAGGAACATGCCCAACACTATTAACTAAAAAAGATTTTGCAAAACACAGAAGGGGCAATTCCATGGGATATGTGTTTTTAACCTTCCATTGGAAGAGAGGTTTTTTTTGTCAATTGATATTTGCAAATCAATCCAAGGCATTGAAAAATGCCCATTTTTGTTTTGTGATCAAATAAATCCTTTGTCCCATAGGGCCTCTATTTATATATTTGTACTGGAAAAAAACATTCTCTCTCAGCTGTTGCTTGCATATAATGTTTAAATCAATAAGGTATCAAGCATTTCGAGCTCGGCAGTCCAAGTAATCAGTATTGGAGTAAAGTTATTATGCTGAGCCCTTAGTGTAAGGAAAACAGCCAGGCTGTGGAAGAAATCAGGCCCACTCACATTGTGTACTGAGCCAGAGTGACCCAGTCGAAACCTATTCATTACTGTCACTAGGCTGCAAAGTTTACCAATGTAGAGAGGCTTTCAAAATCCTTATTTATTAATAGACCCAACACTTGGAACGCGCGTTGCCGTAACGCAACACTGGAGCACAATGCAACACATGTGATATTCAATAACTGGCATAAATCTTATCCAACAGGCCAAAAAACATGAATCATGTGACATTGAGGGCAAAAATAACGAACATATTTAATGAGAGCATAAGTGTTTTGTTTCCTATTAACAGTTTGAGCTGTTGCGATGGTGATGGGGTGGAGCCTGACATATATCTCTCCACTCACCTGTTCTGATCTGTCTCTCTGTGGACTGTGCTCTAGGCTTGCAGGGTATCTGTGGTGCAGGCCCCAGCATCATCTTCACCAGCTTCTGCCCATCTCGCCATGATGACGTGCTGATCGCTATGGAGACAGATTACAGATGCCTTGAGAATAGAGTAGCTCCAGGGTTTAATTTAGATTTTAACAAGACTGATGAAGACATAGTGGAAACTATGACAAAAGTAAGTACTGAAAAACTGAGAGAACAGATGTTCTTAATTACATCTATAGAAATATAATGACACAGAAATTTCTGTTAAACAACTCATCACTCAAAAAACTGCTTGCACTCAATGTAACAGGCAATATGAAAGCAAATCAGACAATATTTACTTTAGAAATAAATGTTCCTAGTTTGTTTGCATTAGTGCATTCACTCGAAGGGAAAAAGAAGCTTGCTTTTATAATCTTTAATCAAAATGTAATGACTTTCTGTTGACATAACTAATGCAGCATGGAATGGAAAAAACATTCACTAATAACATCAATGCCCGTTTATCACAATCCAATCAAAACCTGTCCGAAAAACAAATCCCTACATTTACTATGACTTGTTGGCTCACTTCAGAAATACACGCAATTACAAATGTGATGTTTTGGCCAATCCATTGCATGTATGCAAGATCATTGTTCATGATATAGTAATGTTGTAAAGATTTATTAACATGCTAGACAAAAGTCTATTATTTTTGTGGTCGACTATACTCAGATTTTACATTCAAGCATAAATGTGTTTTCCCCAAAAACAAAAACAATGCGCTAAATAAGCTTTTGTAGATACATACATGCACAGTATGTTTTTGGTTATTGGTCTAAAAAGGGAGACGAATTTTCGGACTTCACTGAACTTCTATGGAAAATGTGTGGGGGTCGGTAGGTCCGATTTCACTTCTTTAAGAACATACAAACAGCATTTGTGACATCTCTCTAGCTGTCAACGTGGCCATGGCGGTCTGCGCCGTGACACATCAGGCATTCCTGCATTCTGTGGCATAGAAACCATCCTGCTAATCTGCATGTTAGGCATACTAGAAATTCTGCAGGGATAAGAGTTAGCTTGTGCTAGCAGAGATTGGTTTAAATGCGAGTTGAGGCTGGCAGGCCCAAACTCACACATTGTTGCCAGCTAATTACAGTCATAGCTTTTAGACAGGTATGTGTGTGCGTTCAGTGGTACTTCTGCATGATTTCCAGTGCAAATAATCATTTAACTTAAGGAAAACTTCGATTGACTCTTCTAAGTGCTGCATTTGTATATCATTTGTTCAAATTAGTTACAGTTGTCTACATATAAGAAAGCGTGAAGGACAGCAGGAGAAAGAAGGAGAGCTCAGACCTGGTTTAGCATTTGAGTCGGGTGCTGAAGAAGATCGGTGCACTTTCCTCACTGGTTTGGATGGTTTCTTTTCTTTTGTCCTCTCTCGATCAGCAGGTCTCTGCTTCGTTTTTGTGCTGTCTGCTGTAGAGAGATGAACAAACATTTTAAAATTTAAAATCAAATTTAAAATGGACTGATTTAATGCCATTAAATAACCATCACAATAATCTCAAAGAATGATCAGGTTAACTCGTGCGTATGTGTACCTGTAAGACGTTTTGTAAGATCTTTATATATTTCCCTGCTTAAGCTCTGGAAGTCCCCTTCTGCCCACACTTTTCCATCAGGTGTGCGAATCTTGGTCTCACTTGTATTAAAGCCTGGATGACAAGAGAATCAATGAGGTTCCTCTCACTCATGATCTTCATAAGAAATGTACGTGATGCTTGTATAGTACATTTACAACAGAAAGAGTTTTAGGTTAATTGCCTTGTTCAGAAACACAACTGGAATCCCTTGTGGGGTATCTCAGTTGAATACTAGCCACATTCCTGTAACAAACCAAGATCTTTTCCTTCAGTACTGCTTTGATCCTCTACATTCTCACCTTTATAAATTGGCGCAGGAGGAGCTTGGGCCACTTTCCGAACTTTAACAGTAGGTACAGTATTGTGTCCTGTTCCCACAGGCTGCTCCAAGTATCCCAGTTGGTTATTTCTGTTTCCTGTTTCTTCCAAATGTCCCATATGTCTGCTGATTTTTTCATCCAGCTTTTCATGGGGTAGCCACCGTCGTAGGTTCTCAAACCGCTGTGAGACAGAGCCCGTGCAGGAGGCAGAAGAAGCACAAGATATCTCAGCCTGCAAAGGAGTTTTTTGCGTAACCTCTGACTCCGACTTGGATGGGTCTGGCCGATGAACAGCGTTAAGAGCGGAAAGATCATTGAGGTAGCGAACAGATGTGCTGTCTAATGCTGAAGAGTGTGTGCTGTCCTGATCTGCAGTCTGCATGTCTCTGGTGTCCCGCTGATAAACCAGTTGGCTTAAAGCAAGGTCTGGGTGAGAGACGCCCACCTCCATTGGTAACGACAGGGCGTCTGGTTCAGAGTAGTTTTGGGACGCTGGCAGTGGAGATGCTTCCCTATATAAACAAGACAAATTAAGTTCACACTGAAGAAAATTTATCGATGAAAATGAAAGATGACTTAAAGAGGAAGTGTCAACTTCAGAGAATGCAGAAGTGGTGATTCCATGTTTAAGTCTTGCTGGTTTTGTTTAACAGCTTTTAAGAGCAAACTACTAAACTCATTGACTTCTGCTGTCCATAACCTGTTCTGACCACCAGTTCCTTCAACTTGATCATGTTTTGAATATAATCTCATGCAGTAATCATATACACAAATAAGGAACTAGTGATGCAGGAAGTCTCTTCTCTTTGCAATCCTTTTACAATTAACATATGAATCATTGTGTCTTGTACCTGTATGAAGCGAGTGGTTCTCTGAATTCCACAGCGCTGGGTCTGAGGGTGTTGTTGTCTAGAGTGCTGTTCCTCAGGGGACTACGAGAACTTTTCTCTGGACTGCGTCGACTCCGGGTTCTGGACTTTGACCTGCTTTCTTCCATATGATGGCCATCTATAATAAATGTACTTATATTTGTTACTGATATTTTGATACTGCGCAGAAATAATCTATGGCAAATACTGTGCCACCTAGACTTATAACCAGCAGTTGCCCAGGTGCCCTTTGCAGTTTTGTGCAAACATTGCAAGGAACTACCGCCACAAACAAAAAGAATTTTTTCACGTGTCATATCTCATGAATTTATTCATGAATTATGTATCATCATGAATTTAAACAACACCTAAGAGCATAATGCAGGGCTTGGAAAATATTTAATTACAACCAAACTTAAGAATAGTTTAATCTACAATACTTAAATTAATAGATGGAGGATAATGATAGTCTGATTCATATTACAATTTAATATTACAAACACTTAGTTATGGAACGCAAAGTAATGTCAAACCAACAGAGAATAAAAAACATGTCTGTCTCACCCCTGCGGCTTATTTTCCGTGTGCCACTAACAGATGATTTCTTTGTGTCCAGCAGCGAATCCAGAAGCACTCCTGTACCCGGTGATGCCTCCAGACGATTCTCAATGTGCCGTAACTGATACCAGAACAAAATTAGCAACACACTCATGGGAATATTGCTACACACAACAAACCTACAGGGTGAATCTGCAACTTAAATAGGGTTGATCGTTGGATCTCTGAAAATTTCTTGAAGTCTTGATCAATTTGATCTGAAATTTTATTTTTGCATCATAAATTGCTAACAACCTGAAAACCAGGTAATACTCACTGCTGCTTTGGTCTGGTTTAGACTAGTCCAGGCATTTGATATCTCTGTAGAGAGACAAACATTAACATAAACCAGTGTCTGCACATCTTACATAAGGCCCTCATGTTGTTCATTATGTACATCATATGTGTAGTAGGACCAACCTCTCCTGTTCTCAAGCCCAGAAAGAGCAGACTGGGAGGAGACACCGGCTGCCGGGCCTGCCTCATTTTGCAAGCGACTCCACATCGCTATGCCAACCTAAGAGGAAGAAAAACAAACCATGTAAGAGAACCGATTTTCTTGTCAACATATGCTGTCACACATTGTTTCCTTTAGCAGTAGCTTGTTGCTGGGGCTTTAACCTTAAGCAGTACTGAATGTGCCTCATCTTATTTTGGCGCGGCCTTAGATTTGGACAAATGAAATAATCGGCAAACCCTTAAGAAATTTGCAGCCCCAGATTTCAACAGAATCTGAACTGAGCAAAAACTTTTAATCATCTCCTATGCATGTTCAGCTTAGGTTTAGCTTCTGGTAATACCTTAGTAAGAATTAAAAATTAACTCTCAGACAACAAGTTCCTCCAAACCCTGGGTTCAGGCTATGTCATAGAATTATGTATTTGGTATATGCCCTGCAGCTCAGGCATGTGATGGTCACAGAGTTTTTCAAGATGTTCAGATGACCGTGTCTTCCTTCAAGCTGTACCATTATAACACTGTGTTCTGTCCTTGCAGATCTCCAGAGAATGATATCAACAAGATTCAATGTCTAGGGTAAATAAAGAATTTTTGTAAATGTTTTTTGTAATGACAAGTGCACAAAACCTTCAAAGGGGAAGCTGAAGTTACTCCCTATGTGCACCATCATGAATTATTCTCTGTAAATTAAGGATGCACCAGTATGGACATTTTGGCCGATAAGGATAACCAATAACTCTTTTAAATTTGGAGGTTGATAGATAGATATATAGGCCGAAAAATATATTTTTTCTAAGCATGAAATATAAGGCAAACACTCAGTGAACAACTGATATTATTTCAAGACTTAAAAAAAGTTTTAACTGATCTCTGAACCATAGTTACCTTACATTTCTATGGCCACATTTTTTATAAAATCTTTTCTTGACAACAAATAAAACATAAGTCAAGCACAGATTACGATTAAACCCCAAACAAGCAAGAGAAGTGGCTTAAAGATCAAACTATATTTATAACTGGACCAATAACAAAAATAAAAAAAATTGCTATTATTAATCCCAGTTGGCCGATATTGATAAGGCTGCCGATATATCGACCCTCCTTAGTATAAATAACGCATGCCTAAGACACACTCTTTATGCATATATCTTTAATTGTTCAACATATGCTAGAAATGTGTGAAGAATCAGTAAAACAGGTTTGACCGCTTTTCTAGCAGCCTTGAGGTATGAGGTAACGAAGAAACTACACGTCTCTGGAATGAGGGAAACAACATTATTAAAAATTATGAAGGTCTCGTGTTTCTCTCTATTAATACCTGTTTTGTATGATGACTCATAGACTGACAAAAGACCTGAGTAACTATGAGGTAGAAAAAGCTATTTACCACAATGTTTTATTCATAACTAGTGGAACACAGAATCTCTGGGTATGGAACTCTACAGTATCTGAAGATTACTGGTACATTAGACACATTTTCCTCTGTATTTTGTAAAACATATTAAGCTAATCTGAAATGCTAAAAAATGCATGAGCAATTTAATATTCTACTCTCAGTTTACATAATTTTACAATGTTAAAATACAATTTAGAAGAATTTGGCATACTTTTTGTGAAATTAGCCCAAAACAATTAAACATCTGCTAGTCTATTCACAAAAAACAAACATATATTTATATATAAAATATCTTGACAAGAACTTTGAACTGAAATCTAGAAACCTAAACCCCTTTTCTAATTCAACAGACATAATCAGATGGGATTACGTGGGAGGTTGCCATGGACTCTTATAATTTAAGGAATAATGAGTCCACCTGCGGCCCTCACCTGTACATGAAAGGGATTCACAATATGCTTTGAGCTGGCAATATTTTAAATGATTATTCTACACCTTAAATTGAAAGATAAGTGATTGAAAAGAGAAAGTGTCAAAGCTTTTCTGTACTTAAAGGGTAAGAGAGGTATATGCCACTGAAAACACCATTGCATCTGCATCATTATACAAACTCTATATCTGGTTACAAGTGTTCACTACAGGACAAACGTTTTCTGAGTCTCACTTGTGCATTCATTCTTTCCACAAAAAAAAAAAAAACACAACGTTATTTCTGATCATTATTATTGTGGCCAGCTCTATATATCTCTCAGTTCTATTGATCTTTTCAGTCTATTCTGTGCTCACTTTGGCTGTTCTTTCTTCAATATTCAGCCAAAGTTATCCAAAATCATAATAAATTAAATATATGTTTTGTCATGAAAAATCATGTGTGTTGACTAAACTAAATTCAACCAAACTGGTATTCACTTTCTTTAATCCTCAAAAAAAATCGTATTCCTACATACAAAACGATAAACAGCCATCGTGTACATTTATCGCAGTAAAAAGTTGTCAAAAGTTTATACAGGGAACGCAGGCCTACATACACGAAGCAAAAAAAATGAGGTGTGACTGACCTTCCAACAGCTTTATTCACAGATACATATGTGCACTTCCTGACTGCTGGACACATCGATCAGCTGCAGATTCACTATAACACCTGCAATGAGACCAGAGGAAAGTTAAAAACACAGCAGAATGGTTTAGAAATCATTATACAAATACAGAGGACTATAAAGTATATCACAAGCACTAATGCTGTTACTGTCAAACCAAACATCAGGATCAATAAAGCTAATTATAGCAATTGACTGTCCTCCCAATAACTATCCCTGAACTAGATGTGCAGCATCAACAGAGTTTAAATCCCAGTGGACATAAGACATAATGTGGTTATAAAACACACATTATAACCACACATTATAAGCACAAACTTGTGCAATCTGGACCTATTCACATACACATTAGCACAATCCACAAACATGACAACTAGCCATAAGTAAATATTAGTACAAATGAGACATTTATGACATTAAATTATCAAACTGGAAAGTAAAATAAACCATAAAACACATTACACATGATGTCAATGACGCTTTTGTTACATTACATTTGAAAAACATCAAGCACAATGTTACTGGGGTGAAATTTAAGAGCTAACATTAAGTTACAGATGAGAACCGAACATACCAACCGTGTGGACCACCAAATTAACGCAAAGCCATTAACTTTAACTCGCTTTCATAATGATAAACTGTCATATCGGCTCATCTTGGTAAACTATCTGAGGAAACTTCTTGCTAACAGTTATTGCTAACCGGCTAATGCGTTAAAGCTCGCTAACAAACTGACTTTTGGGTTCTCTTTGTTCCAATTGTTCATTGTTGAACGTTCAGTTGGAAATGAATCAGTTAAGTACTTACCTTTAAGTATATGGTGCCCGCTACCCGCCTTTCGGTGTCTGTTTCCCGGCTTTAACGATTAGTTAGAACGACCGTTGGCTAAATTTGACGCTCCGCCATTATCCAAACAACTGTTTCCGGAAGTTCGCGTCGCACAAATTCAAATCTCGCGAGACTTCGGTGAGTCACATCAATGGCTGTGTGTCTGGCTTTGATTGACATCTAGTGTTCAAAAATAAAACTGCAACACTGTAAAATATTACAGAATGCACACGTGGTAATCTTCTGAGTTATAAGAGAAATATGATGTTATAAAACAAATAGTTTCATCTTATAGCTTGAAAATAACTTAAAAATACTGTATCATAGCGATACTTGCCTCAGAATGAGGTTTCAGCAGAAGTTAAACTTAAATATTTTATATTTCATATTTCTATTTAAAAAACATTTATATTAAAATGCCTCAAACGAGAGACCCTTAAAATGGCATCAATTAATCCAAATAATGCAATATATTGAAAATATTTCAGGATTTATACAAGCACAAATCAACACAGGTATAAAATGAGTTAATAAAAATATTAAAAAAGGCTGATTTAAAATAAACTATGCTGAAACTCATCAATATAATAGCAATAATTCAGAGACAAACCTGCTTAACTAAATACATTATATAATTTTTTTAAATAAATGATACATTAAGTCTAATTTACATTGACATTTAGTCATTTAGCTGACTCTTTTACAAACAAGATTTACAAAAGAAGCAGTTTACAACAAGATGTAACAAAGCAAACATAAGTGAAATAATACCAATCTTAATAAGAAAAAAACACAACATACCAAGTGCTAAGTATTTTTGTTTAATTTTGTTTAAAATGCCAAGTATTTTTGTTTAATTTTGTTTAAAATGCCAAGTATTTTGTTAAATTTTGTTTAAAATGCCAAGTATATTTGTTTAATTTTGTTTAAAATGCCAAGTATTTTGTTTAATTTTGTTCAAAGAGCCAAGTATTTTTTTTTTATTTTGTTTAAAATGCCAAGTATTTTGTTAAATTTTGTTTAAAGAGCCAAGTATTTTTTTTTAAATTTTGTTTAAAGAGCCAAGTATTTTTGTTTAATTTTGTTTAAAATGCTAAGTATTTTTGTTTAATTTTGTGTAAAATGCTAAGTATTTTTGTTTAATTTTGTTTAATTGCCAAGTATTTTTGTTTAATTTTGTTTAAAATGCTAAGTATTTTTGTTTAATTTTGTTTAAAATGCCAAGTATTTTTGTTTAATTTCGCTTAAAGTGCCAAGTATTTTTGTTTAATTTTGTTTAATTGCCAAGTATTTTTGATTTAATTTTGTTTCAAATGACAAATATTTTTGTTTAATTTTGTTTCAAATGCCAAGTATTTTCGTTTAATTTTGTCTAGAATGCCAAGTATTTTTGTTTAATTTAGTTTAAAGTGCCAAGTTTTTTTGTTTAATTTTGTTTAATTGCCAAGTATTTTTGATTTAATTTTGTTTAAAATGACAAATATTTTTGTTTAATTTGTTTCAAATGCCAAGTATTTTTGTTTAATCTTGTCTAGAATGCCAAGTATTTTTGTTTAATTTAGTTTAAAGTGCCAAGTATTTTTGTTTAATTTTGTTTAATTGCCAAGTATTTTGATTTAATTTTGTTTAAAATGACAAATATTTTTGTTTAATTTTGTTTAGAATCCCAAGTATTTTTGTTTAATTTTGTTTAGAATACCAAGTATTTTGTTTAATTTTGTTTAGAATACCAAGTATTTTAGTTTTATTTGAATTTGACCATGAAAGTCCCAGCACCACTCACCCAAAGTAATTTATTCCAGATTGGACACACTTATAAACGGCTGCTGGCACAACCATCACTTACATTGGATATACAATGTGACACGTTTAATAATTGATGATCCTTAATTACCGAGACAGCGACTCTCGAACCCCCTCTGGTGATCTAACCTGTCGCACTCAGTTTGAACTGGGCATTGTGTTCAGCACCCGCATCACTCCCGTTATAAACCTTTCTACAGCTATACCAGACAGAGAGACAGAGAGAGAGAGAGAGAGAGAGAGAGAGAGAGAGAGAGAGAGAGAGAGAGAGAGAGAGAGAGAGAGAGAGAGAGATGTACTTACTCATCACAGATGAACAGACATGTGTTTCCTGTATGGAAGAACGACATCCAGACACCGGGAGACGTGAGGAACAGTGAGGATAAACTCTGCGTGCCTTTGCGTTATTGCGGTGATGGAGCTCAGAGCACTTGTAGCTGCGCTCCGTCAATCTCATCCTGGTAAGCATGATTTGTATTCATGCACACACATTCATTATCATGCAAATCTTTTAAACATAGAATATTTTTTATAGGGGTAACTTGTTTAAGTGTGTTATGTATGTTTGCATTCTATAGCAGATCCTCATGATCAGGTTATCCTTATTATCTAGACAAGGAATGGGTTTTGACATGCATGTTTCTGTGTTTATTGCTATAGTTATGCATCTACTATTACACATATTAAATCAATGCATTTAATTGAGAACACAAGTGAGTCCATGATTTGTTCTATTCTTTATTCTTTATGTGGGCTTTGGGATACCAGATCCATGCACAAACGTTGTATGCCCAACACGGTGGATAAAAATTTCAGTTAGTGCCAAGGTTGGAGGTTTGAGCTTTTTAAGTAATAATCATTGTTTTGCTTCCAAGGGCATGAAAAGGAACCAAATAAAAACAGTTTGATTAAGAAAGAAATGTTTTAGACCGGTTGGTAATGGCAAATTAATACCAGTTGGCATAAAGGTGGCATTTGAAAGAGACAGATGGAAAAGATGGTTCTGTAAAAAACATATCCAAAGAACCTTCCGTTGGCCACAAAGCTCTCTGTAACTCACAATTGTTCTTTTGAAGCCTATTTAACTAAATGGTTCCTAAGGTACCAAAACTAGTTTTAGAAACCACACTTGTTAGTGACCACAGTTCGGTCAATATCCCTTTCAAGATAAAATGAGCAAGGGCCTCTCAGTGCACATTGATTCTAGAAGAAAGAACAGGTTTAAGTCAATACAAGTTCTCAATTGCAAAGTAGATAAACCATGCCCATTTATAACAGGAACACCCCAGGCAGTAATGGCCATGTCCAGGTATATTATACATTCCAGCTAAAAACAAACAAACTAGAACACTGTCACGTCACTTTTAAATTGTATTGTGATTGACAAGCAGTATTTCCCCTTCTCGTATCACTGTATAATTTAGTAGTTGAACTGTTTTTATAAAATATTACGTGACCTGCATATTAGAAGTTATCCTATTATGTAAATAACTGTGGCATTCACTACTTATTTGTAGTTCAATTGAAATGTCACAGACTATATTTATAGTTTACTAAAATGTTGAATGCTTTATAAAATAACTGTACAGGTAGATTACGACCATATAAGTTCCAAGATCTGTGTTTGACCGTTCTGTTTTTGTCTCTTTGCACTTCTAAAGCACTCAGAACACTGTATGTGACTTAACTGATTTGTAAGAGCCTTTGTGTTTTTTTAACATAAGTCCTCTAAACTTGTTTATCAAATTTTCCACATAATATCCACATATCTCCGTCTGGTCTTAGCAAACACACACCGCACTTATACATTGATCCAGATTCTCTACAGCGCATTGCACTGGGTATAAAGCAATGTGAATGGCACTCACATTTATTCATTTGAGTGTTGGAAAGAACTACTTATTTGTTGTCATGGAGATAAGGGGTTGAATCAAATTACATTGTTGTGGTCCTCTTAAGTTTTAATTATTTCTTTTACTAACAGCAAACATTTAGCACAGCCTAAGAGTAGAAATCAAATGAACAATTTATATTTCAGTGGGTGGTTAAGCATAAGTGATGACATGACCTTATTGACCTTTTTAGAACCCCAAAAATGTGTTTAAAGTAATATTCCACCTTCAAAAAATCACTGGCATTTACTTGCCATTTTGCCATTTCAAACTTTTAGGACTTTGTTTCTTCAGCGGAACACAGAAGATCTTTTATAGAATGTCCGTTACAGAAAACTTACGGTTTCGATATCTTTCTTCTAGGTTTTCTGTATATACAGTAGAAGTCAATAGGGTCCAATGGTACCAGCATTTTTCAAACTATCTTTTTTAGGTTCTGCAAAAAAAAATTCATACAGGTTTGAAAGTATATACTTGAATTAGAGATCCAAATTAGGAGGAAGACTGCTCTATACCCAATTCTGACTGTTATAGTCGTTGCCCAGACCTCTTTTCCTATTCAAATTTGACATATTTTATCATTTTATAATATGGGCCTGCACTACAATGTTTGTAGCACTTTTGACGCTTTTTCCGAATAGGCTTAAAAATCTAATGCAAGGCATGGAGCCCAATAATAAAAAGTAAGCCAGAGAGTGGCAAGTCATCAATTAATAAATCGTTTCAGCATAATTAGCCTTTGATTGGTCTGGATCCATGCGTAGTTTTGTTCCATCCATTCAGACATGAATGTTTCTACTTTGTAGCTAAGAGTAAGTCAGACACGGATAAATCATAATTCAGTTCTGAGTTGTTCAAATGCACCTCATGTGTTTAGGACAGCATGTGAGACAGAATGATGCACTGAATCTGTTTTTCAAAACTGAAAAAGGCCACCAAAGAGACACAAACAAATTATTGTGCCATCATGTGACTTGATAGTGCTCTTCAGCATTTAAACATCCTAGGTAAGTGTATTGTTTTTTAAGGTTAAAATGAGTTTGCAAGGCTTTTCTATGGTGTACTCACTGTAATTAGATTTGAATAATAGGCTTTATCATACTGAATGTGATAGCAATCCTTTCATTACTACACTCAAAAATGATAAAGATATATTGGTACTTGTACCATACCATGCCATCATAACTCTATTTTGTAAATAAAGTATTAGAAAGAATAAAGAATTAGGTAGAATCTTTTTTTTAAACATATTTCAGGGTCTGAAGCTTTTGTATGCATGTGTTCTCTGGAATCCATTACTGTTTCAATTGGCATGCTTTACAATCTCAGTAACAATTTACAACACCAGAGGGAAAGGAATAGTTATCAAAGGATAACAAGATCTGTTTGATTGAGTAAACATATTACTGTAAATATGCTGCATAACTCAAACCTGCATTGGTTTACACCAAGCCAGATCCTGTTGGATCACAGTGCACACCGTTACATCACAAGAGCAAAGCATGTTTTCTTTGAAGCTAACAAGTTTGACACTCAAAGCAGCCGCTTGTAAAATCAGTATAAAGATTGAAGCTGACACTCCTGCCCTGATATAACACTCTGAAAGAAAACCTCAGTGCTTTCAGCTTCTTTCCTTCCAACCCTGGGTCACGCCAATCAATACCCACGACTTCGGCTGGGCCAGAAAAAACAATTCACTTTCTGCAGGATATCTTGGGGATACTCGATTTAAAATGCTTCACTTTTGGACATCAAAGCTCAGATCTGCTTATCAATGAACTGTAAATGACATCTGACTGATCATTATGGAGCCACAGGGAAATTACAACATGCTAAAGTTGATTGGCTAATGGCATCACAGGGATGGACCTTCACTAGCAAACATTCCAAGCTGTGATGTGAATAATGAAATTAAATGTCCTAGTTTTTTTAATAAGTTTTGTCAAAATCAGGCATCTAGTGTTCTATACCATAAATAAATCATGCACATGAAGAATTTTAATACTGTACAATTTTCTGATAACAGACTGCTTCCTCTGCGTTCAAATTTTTCTCTAGATACTTTGATGTCATACATGGATGAGTCTGTCGCGTGAAGTTGAAAACGGTGAACATGAACTGGTTAAATGTTGTTTGCTGCAGTGTCTCTACGACTACGCTTACACCTTGCAAACATTCGGTTACTTTGTTTTGGATTACTCTAACAAACCAAACTCTTGTCAAAGTAAAGGTTGAGATTGATTTGCAATTTTTTCTTCAGAAAAGTTTATGTTTGTTCTTCAAGGCATCCTGGAAAGATTGTGTTCATGGCGATAATTAAAAAGCCAGCAGTGTAAATGAGTGTCATTTTCGTGGTTTATATAGACCAACAGCAAGCCTGCAGCAAGTCTGAAATCATGGGCAGATTTGGACATGGACCTGCTTAGCTTGACCATCATTTTCTATCTTTCTCTGTGCAGTTTACATTGTGTTGTATCGTGATACTTGTACTTTACAGAAAAGTTCATTCATAACACTAAAAATACAATAAAGTTCCTATTTTTATCATGAGAGAGAGAGAGAGAGAGAGAGAGAGAGAGAGAGATTTAGATTGACCAAAATTTTTAATAATAAATGAAAATGTATAATTTTATATAGAATTTTTTTGATACATGGATGTCTGTATAAACCCATTCACATTTTTAAAAAAACCTTAATTTGGCAATCAGTAATCTATTACAACTGCCCTATTGTCAATAACACCTTATCTTTTCATGTGACAATATTTCTGTATTCAGAAATGCTTAAATTAACATAATAATACAAAATGCGGCAAAAGTATTGATTTTTATATTTTCGTGTTAGCTAATGAATTAACTAATGTATACAATACCTTGTTTTAAAGTGTTACCTTTTTTTTGTTCAGTGTCATTCGGTATACTTATTTCTTGCCCACTAGGCAATGCGTTTGAGTGGAAACTTCTTTGGCTCTTTCTACAGGAATCAATAAACATATTTAGCATCTCTGAATGATGTAATTCATTTTCTAAGCAATCTTTCAAGGCAGCACACAGTGTCACTGCTGTGGGGCAGACTTCAATAGACTGAAAGCTGTTGAGGGGTATTAAAGCATTTGTGCCTAACCGAAACTCTGTGTCATGTAGCTTTCAGCAGACATCTGATAAAGTTTTAAGGAAAAAACAAAAAAACTAAGAAGAACTCTGATTTGGCATTGGTGAAAATATGTATAATGCTCTAAAAATATGGGTTGTTGGAATTACCTAATTTTATTATGTACTGTATTTAGTCACGTTAAACCAATGTACATGATAAAATTAAGTAATTCCACAACTAATATTTTTCAATGGGGAATGAATTTTATTTTTTATAGATATGTGATGAAACAGTGTCTTTAATTTATTTTATTTGTTTACCTGGATGCTTATCTGTAATAAAAATACATTTTAAAGGTGGGGTAGCTGAAAATGAAGTAAGCAAAACAAATGTGTAGTCAATCAACAGAAAGGGTCGAGAAGAGAGCCTGTAAAAGGGTTACATTTTGTTGTCGATTTCAAATAAAACATCAGAAATCGAATCCCCATCTTAAAGCTTTGGCATCTATGTACAGTATACATGTCTATGGGTTTTACACCACTAATGTTGCTTCATTTTGCAATCCAATTACATGGCATTCATATAAAAATAGCTACAGATTTGCATTAATATTCAACAAAAGGTCCATACATTTATGTTTGTTTTCGGAAGATTTATATGTAATGGTCAACAGGATGTATTATAGATAGAGCTGTCAGTTATTTTTTCAGGGGTTTGAAAATAGAAGGATTTGAGTTTGAATGGTATTGTATCTTCTGCCTGCCTGCGGTTTGTGCAGGCGTACAAAGAGATGTGTTTGAGGCCGACCAGAAATTAATTCAATCGCCACTGCTGCGCAGTGAAACGGCTACTGTAGCATGCGGTGAAAGTTTCATCGGCTATTCTTATCTCCCATCACAGCGGCCTTCATTCCAGCTGCTCTTACGTGACAATGCCAGTCTGCTTTTAAGAGCTATTTAGGGTTGGAACAGGAAGTGACACGTTGAGTTTCTCGATTTCACCACGTTTGACAAACACGCAGTCAAATAAAAAAAGCAGAGGCTTATTATATTGCACTTTTTTTATTCGCTTTGTAAAACAGTTTTCTTTTTATCTGTAATTGCTTTAAACCCCTAGCTCCTTTAGCGTCTGTGATATTGCTGCTTTTCATTTTATGTATCATTTTCATTCATTGTTTACCTTTCTTTGGAGCAAGTTTGTTATTTAGAGTAAATAAACCGCCTTCAAGAAGGAGTAATGTCTTCCAGCTTGGCAAGATACACATACTCTTCACTTTACTACCATGATTATTAGACCCATGGCCGCCGCTGTGTCATTTCTCCAGGATACATTGTTCTCAGACTGACTGGTGACTTGGTCCAGGTGGATCCTAAGGTGATCTCCCACAGCTGGGTCATTCTCCTACCTCCGGCAGTCAGGCTTCGATTCAGCCTTATTTCTGCTGGTTTGTTTGTCGAACAGACATCACTGCTTACTGCTTGAGTCCCTCAGCCATGAATCATATTCATTGTGAATGTGGCACAGAGAAAAAAATCCTGTCCATGTAAGGCTGTTTAGTACCCTCTTATTGAAAATGCGGTTGTTAAAGACAAGAGCAAAATTGCATGCTGCTGCTTTAAGGGCATCACACTAGTCATGCTGTAAATCAAAATTATAATATGTGCAAAGCATACACTGTATAAAACCTCAAAATCCCAAAGATGGGCAGCTGTTTACGCTCAAATTTATTTTGTGTTTTTACGTGAAACAATTAACACTCAAAAAGAAGAATGAATTCAAAGCGATGAAATTAAGTTAATATACTAATTTATATAAAAATATACTATATAAGTTTACATTTTCTGTACATGTAAGTAAAAAAATTAAGTGAATCTGATCAATTAAAGTATTTATATTAGAATTCACCAAAACAATTGGTGTATATTACAAATATATGTTTGTCAAATACTTAATACTTTCTAAAATTCTCTAACCACATGAAAACAACTGATCCACGTTTACTTACCCCATCTAACCATACACTAGAAATCAATTGGGATAAACGGTATTTGGTTACCAACATTCTTACAATTACTAAAGGGGTCAGTCAATGGCTGGTCTTTAGAGAGTTGGACTTGTCAGCAGAAGGTTGTGGGTTTGAATCCAAGTGTCAGCAGATAATGACTGAAGTGTCCTTGAGCAAGGCCCCTAACACCTGTTTGCTCTGCAGTGATAGTTTGTAACTTCATAATACTTGAAATTCACTTTGGGTTATGGAACCATTTAGAAAAATGATTATTTTATGGCATTGTAAAGAACTGTTGTTTTTAGTATTGTAGACAGCTCCAAATTTTGGAACAGAGCTCTTATCTTTCATTTCCTATTTGAATGTACAGAAACCATTTGTCAAGTAGTCTTTTGACACTCTTTCATTCTTGGAGATGATGTGAATGGTATTAATCACGACGGATGAAGCTATGATTAATCTTTCACAGTATAATGCATCAGACAAAAAAGGACAAATTCAATACGCAATTCAATAATTCAGTGTTCAAATGATAAGCTTCTCTTTTCACAACTGCTGCATAACTGACAAAAGGCAACCAAAGCGGATTGTATTGTCTTCAGTCACTCTGGGGTATATTTTCAGCTCCTGCCATTTGTAGAAATTGCACCAACACTTAACCCAATAATCTGTACAAATCCTGATGAATCTGAATTTGCTATTATCACCTCAGATCTGCATTAAAGTAATGTGTTCACTAGAGCTGTTGTGTTTTGTTGTATTGATATTATTACAGGTGTAGTCATGTACATGGTATGATGCTGAAGTGGTTATGAAAATGCATGTATTTTGATTACAACACAATAGAAAACAAGTATCTTTCAAAGCCAAATAAAATAAATGGGAGATATATTTTAAGATGCTTTGGTCATGTTGACATTTTTTATGACAGTTGGTTGTCTTGGCAAATCTGACGGTATTGTTCGATGTTAGATTCAAATTACTCTCTTAAAAACATTTGAATTATTTCTTTCTTTCAAGTGGTGAGTATGGTGGAATAAAAGCCTATTGGTGTGCATAAATGCTCTTTTTTTTTTGTAAAACCAAAGTCCACTCTTTGTGTTTTTACTCAGCATTTGTTAGTTAATTATTTGACCTGCAGAATAGTACATTTGTTCTGTTAGTACTGTAACCGGGAATTCAAAATTTTTTCCCTTTTCCCACATCCATGTTCTTCCCCGCAGATGAAATGACTCAAAAAGCTGTAGAGGTTTTCATTAATGAGATTGAAACGGTCGACTGCTGATGTTCTCTTCCCCTCCTGTGGTAAAGCAATAAAAGGAAATCAATTTCATCTCCTGTATTTCAGTCTGTCTCTGTTGACTTCAGCTCTGATAATACTTCCAGACAGGCTTGCTAAGTGTCGAAGGTGATCCGGAAGGGAGGGAATAGTGGGGGGGATGAAAAATAACTGTTAAAAGGGATTTATTCAGGGTAGCAGGTGTTGGCAGAGGTTATGCGCTCTTTGGACTGCACATTAAATTGTCCACCACAGACGGATATGTGTTCAAATTCTTTTGAAAAGCATGGGGTCATACTTCAGCACCTGTGCACACGACTACGCCAACACATTCGGTCCACTTTCCAACACATTTCAGACTCCGCAAAGGATTTCTTTTGTCTTTCTCACATTTTGTGTCATTTTGGATTAAACTTAAGCCAGCACACCTGGGACTTTTCATATTGTCTCGCTTTTTATTGTGATTGATTCACCTGCTGCTTACGTGCATTCCTCTCCTGCTGATAGAAAACTCTGAAAGATGCTGTAACCTATAAATGAAAGAGAGAAAATATATGTTCGATTTCCTAATGGATTCTGACTCACATTTCTTGTCTCTAAAGATGTCAGGTAAACAATAAGCGGTTGAGGGAAACAAGTCTAGCGGAAGGCAAACATACTGATAAAAGAAAAAACCCTGTAACATATTGCTGGTGCTTAGATCTATTGCAGGTGCTGCTTGTTTGCTATTTGAATTGAATGAAGGATTTTTTTCAATGATTGATGTACATGACTTTATTGCAAGTTGGCGTAAAGATTTTTTTTGTAGTGATGTACACTGTAAAATATTTAATGTGGCTTAGTATATATCACAAAAATAAATATGTAATATTAACTTAAAAAATATAATAAATTAATTTAATACATTAATTAATAAAATTAAATATTTTTAAATGGGAGAATTTACAATTAATTTACATAGTTTATCTATTGAAAAAAGTCAGTATTTATTTAAGAGATATTTATTTGTAATGTACACCAATATTTTGGTCAATTCTAATAGAAATATTTTCCGATTATTACTTCTTTTTACACAAAATATTCAAACAGTATATTAACTTGTTTTTTAAAGCTTTTAAATGTACTCATTTTTTTATGTAAATAGTTTCACATTGAAAACAAAATATATATAAATTTATTTATTCAAGTGTAGTAGTATTACAGTAAGTTTTTTGTATTTTAAAATATGAAATGTTTTCTTAACACTTGCAAAAGTAGAGTATCATCAAAGTTACGGTGCACAAAGAAACATATTTTGGAGAATGTTGGTTACCAAACACTGAGGGACCGTCTATTACTCAAAATATCTTCTCTTTTGCTCTGCAAAAAAAGAACATGTGTTTCTCTTTAAGCAGTGCAAAAATCTTTTGTATTATCTCAGTGACTTTAGCTACTTGGCACAGGTTAATATTTGTTTAAAATCTAACCTCTTCATTAACTTATTTTTAAAGTTTGACAACTAGCTCCAGCTAGATGGTATTTACCATCGCTGTACCATGGTAACACCAAAGTCCCTTTAATAGAAACTGCTTTAAAAAGCATGTCTGAAACTTCAATTGATGTCACTCATTTTTTTTATATTATGTGGCTGTGCCGTGTTATTATTTTGATAATATCACGTCGGCATTGTTCGGACATGTTTTGCTTCAAGCTCATTTACAGACATCTCCAATGGTTCTCTGATCAGCGTGTAAGAAATGGAGCCATCACACCCATAATTAACTGACAGTGTGAACCCGGCATAGCTTTTGTTGATGCAGAAATGCATTTTTAGTTTTCACCCTTCTTCCCTTTCATTTATCAGTACACGGCAGTTCCTCAAGAGTCTAATTAGAGCCGTTGGCCGAATCTTGGCACAGGCAGGTGGATGTTTCTCTCTTGCTGGAAGCTTGGATTCATTATTAGCCAGCTGCAATTAATCGGCCTTCTTCCGAATAATACACGACCCTTCATTAACTCACTATGGCAAAGGCTACAGAGAGGCATAGGGCCATAACATAAAGTCAATTACATTTATTTACAGTGCTCTCAATCTATACATTGTTAATCTGTATTGAATTTCTAAATTGATCAGTCAACTTGAAATAGATATTATTCCTGCATAGGGTACTATATTACTGGGATGAAACATGCAGGAAACATGAATTTAGCTTGTATTTCCCAAAAGCTGGAATCATACCATATTTCACCCCAATTAGTCTATGAGATGATGTTGGATGTCGGCCATGGTAAATATAGTCTAACAGCATCCTCCCAACATCTGCCCCATTTTCAGCTGGTGTATAAGCTGCCACACTGTTTCTGCGTAGATCTGCGTGATGAATCGCTGTGCTTGACGCTCAAGATTTGTTTGTGTTTTTCAGTCACATTGTTTTATTTGGTAAGGCTTACCAGTTTATGCACTGTCAGCTCTTGTTTCATGCTGTCAATAATTTACCAAATAGGTAAATAATTATTAATGGACCATTTAAACAAGAAACAGTGTTAAGCAGCTTGCTGTGTGAGACACCATCGGGTATCAACCTCTTTTTGCACAAACAAGAACTGTCTTATGTTTTTTTTTATAATATATAGAGGAGATTTAGTGAACTGTATTACTGATGTGTGTTTTACAGATGTGGATAGAGATACACATGAATCAAATAAGAAGGATTCTGGTCTGTATTACTGCAGTAGCCCAACTGTTGTAGTGCACTGTGCACAGAATACTAGGCAGTGTCCTGTTTTTTTGTCAGCCAGTGGTGATAAATGTAATAGGGGTGATCTAGTTAACAGCAAATTCCAGATAAAAACAGGTGCAACTATTAAAAAATATGACCTTAAATGTTTTGATGGTAGTCTATGTTGATGTATTTCTTATTAATACTTGGCAAAATTTAGGAATACTTGGTAATGTAAAATAAGGAGTCTTTAGGAATACTTGGTAATGTAAAATAAGGATTCTTTAAGTTATTTTGTCCAGTGGAATAATATGAAATGCACAAATGCCGAACTTTACATTATGCTGATTTATATTTATATTTTTAATAAGCTAATATGCATATTCAGTAGAATATAACCAAAATGTAGAACTGCACTTAATGCAACAATTGTTTGCATTGTAATTCATGGCACCGTAGATCATGTTCTCATATAATCTATATATTTATATATAGATATAAATATACACATATATATGTAACATTTAATAACATTTAACATTACAAGTAACATAACATATATAATAACATTTTGATTCAGTTCTAATGTTTGTATATTGTTATAATCCTAAAATAATCCAAATACCACTTATATAACTATAGTATTACTAGCAGGGATAAACTTTGGTTATTGTGGAAAGACCATTGTAAATGTGTGGTTATTATGCTTTTACAACAAATAAATAAATAAAGTAACTGCTGTAGTAAATGCTGATACATGTTTAGTAATGTTTATATGAGAAGTCAGGTTGGATATGTCATTTATTCCTGAATGAATAATTTCTCAGTTTTTAACAGGGTCTTTTGAATGATTTGTGAGCTTTGCTGTAATTTTATTGAGAATTATTTTTTGTTTTAAATTGATTGACTGTTTAGATTCATGCGACCCAGCTAGAACATCATCATCACTTTAAAAGATTATTACCATTTCAAATGTATTTCAGCACATAAAACACTTCATAGCAACATGATTCTCACTAAAACAATAAGGACCGTCCTTGAATGAATCTCAAGGGCATATGTCATAAATTTTGCTTTGTGTTTAGCAAAAATTGCAGCTGCAACAACTATTTGTCCTTTAATGTTAATGTGAATTGTAAAAGTCTTACTTTACATATTCCTGACCTCATTTATTCGCAGCTATTCATTTTGAAATGAAATTGAAGCAAATTACAAACAGTTAACATGTTGTTTTAACCTTTTCCCCATAAACAGAACAATGCTGAGAGTCTGGCTTCAGAATGTTGGAACTGGGCACCTCGTCGGTCAGCACTCAGAGCCTTTCTGACCGCAATGCCCTGGCAGTGCCGCCTTTCGCCCATGGGATGTGCAGGGGAAACCAGTCTCCGCGATGTTTGCTCCTCCAGCCTCTGGACCCGGAGGTTTGGCACAAGCACCGTGGTACGCTGGAGGAAGGTTCCCACACGCTGGAGCCCCATAGCCTGGCTGACAGCTTCCTCTCCAATGCATCCAGCTTCGACACCCTATATGTCACCCACGCCCGCCCTATTACCTTGGCACCATCTTCCCTGGACCTGGGGGGGTCGTGCGAGGGCGCGTCTTCATTGGGTTTGGACCCGACTGCTGTCAGTCCGAATGTCATTAAACGGCGCAGGGGGGGACTCATCGAACAACGGGACATCATTAAAGCACACCAGGCACACAAGATCCAGAGCACCCCACAGGCCCGACGCAAAGAATGGGAGTAAGTGACGTATGCAGTGTGATAAGATTTGCACATATTTTGAAAAAAATCAGTGTTTTGTGGCTACTTTTGATGATACTTAAAAGGGTGAGGAAGTCATTCAATAAATAAGAAAGTTATTCTTTTATTTCAGAAATAACAATACATTTACTTATTGTGTTATTGCTAGTATTTTAAAGGATCATTTGGCCCAAAAGAAATTCTGTCATCATTGCTCATGTCAATGTTTGACTTTCCTTCTTCTGCAGAACACAAAAGAAGATATTTTGAAAAATGTTGTTAACCAAACAATTATAAATTTTTATTGATTAACATTCAATGGACATACATTTCTTGAGGTTTTAATCAACACACAGGTAAATAAATGAATTTTTTTATCTTTAAGTAGCATTTCAAAAAGGAATTCAGTATTAAATGAATATCAGCTTTAAAAACTATGATGTTTTATAAGTGTATTATGAGTGTGTGTGTCAGCCAGTCATGTGTTCCCATGGTGATAAGATTTAAGAGATAATACTTCAGGCTAGAATCTTTATGGAAAGTAGTGAGTCTACTTTTGTGATACATGCTTTTGAAGTCTTTAAAGTCTTCAACCTCGGCATTTGATCATTTTAAGAAAATGTGAGCATGTGTAGATTTGACAGATGTATAGCCAGTAAAAGAAACTGCTTTAAATTTAATAAAACTTATGCAAACATACTTATTAGCTATTGGTTCTTTATATATCACATGTCATAACACTGGGAATTATAGGTGAGCATGAATCATACATTTTTCTTAAGGGAAGTCAAAGGTATGAGGTTAAAAGTGATTTAAGAGGTTATATTGTCAATAGAAAGTTACAGTTTCACAATGAATTTAATTATAATTCAAGATTTGATCTGCAAGTAGAATAAGGCTTATTAGTTGTTCTTGCGATACAAAATTTTTACATTCATATAGTAGATCATTGTATATATTTTTGTGTTGTTGAACACAAAAGTAGATCTTTCAAGGAATTTAGGAAAACAAACAGTTCCGGGGCACCACTCACTACTATAGTAAAAACAATTTAAAGGGTAGTCAAATAAAACATTGAATAGTTTTTAACCCAATGCATTGATGGAATGACCTGGTCATGCAGTATATGTCATGTCAATCATGTTGTCTGCTGACCTTATTCTCATTTCTAGATCATAGCACTGCCCCCAGATGCTTGTAGGGTTGGCATTAGGCATGAAGGGTGCATTATTTTATCCAACTCTTTCCTAACCCAAAGCTCTGGAACAATGTAATTCTGGACCATGGTCCCTGGTAATTTTTTAAAAACACATTTTTTCATCAAGATGATGGTTTCTATCCCTTTTTTCTTACAGTTTAAAGCTTTTGCTAGTTACAGCAATCTCCTTAGATGTTGACTTTGTATGAGACTAGGGAACTACAATGTTCAACATATGATGATCATCAAGTTAAGTTCTTATGTTGGGTCTAATTGAGATCATACGTACAGCTTTTCCCGCTTTTGTTTTATTGTAGATCTCTGGATAATTTCTCAAGACTGCCTTTGATAAATAAGTTCATTAATAGAGTGTTGCAACGTGTTGCATAATCTCTGTTAGGCCAGAGCTAAGGGTATGTTGGAAGTGGCTTTGCTGAAATGTGTAAAAGAGAGAAAGGGAGAACTTCATCCCGCAGCGCTGAAGCATTGCACTTCTGAAATGATTACCTTTCATTTGGCTTTAAACACAGTATGAGGGGGTGGAGGTATAACGACCCCATTACCCCTTTGAATGACACACACACACATACACAATCTCTGCAGATTCAATTACATGATGGCATTAGGGGAATCAGAAGTATAATACTGGGCAGCAGTGTAATGTAGGATTTGTCTAAATGAATAATGTAATTAAATTTAACTTTATTTTAAATCAATAGATGGTTAGTGGAATGTCCTCACTTAGACCTCAATAGATAAGTTTGTGTGGCATTTCTGTTCTTGAGTGCATTCCTATTTTAAATCATTTGTAAGATTGTTGCTTTGAAAGAAATGTATTAATTAATCATAGGGTTTTGACACATTCATTTATAAGCCTGATGGGACAGCGATTAATGTGTTTTAGCATTGTAAATTCTGTTCTGCCTTAATTGCTTTTCTATTCATTTATAACAGCTCATAGTGACACAACAGACGTACCAATTTTAAAGACTAGTGCAAACTTTTGGGCTTTTAATATTGTCATATATAACCTCAATGGTTGTGTAGCCTTATGGTTTAAGTAACTTTCAGATATTTTAACATTTCTAATTTCACATTTCTCACCTCATTTTACTTTTCTTTTGTGTGTTTGTGTGTGTGTTAGTATCTTCAAAAGAAATGTGGAGTTACAAATCCCAAAGTTCATGATAAAGTGAGATAGTGTCTTTAACAGAAATCAGAGGACTTTATCTATAGAAGACCCCATGATTGCAGTTACTTCTGTGGCATGACATCAGAGAGCTGTTACGGAAGAAACTGGATTCACATGATGTCGCCTCAAAACTGGTTATATAGAATAAACCGTTTGACCAATCAGAGTACACAGGAGACGGATCTTAAATAGTCAGGAATTAAATGTGGGCGTTATTTAGACATAAGGAAATATGCAAAGCAATAAGGTAAATAATAAAACCAGTATTGCGTTCTTTGAACAATCAATGGCATTTATGTATTTATGTTAAGTTGAATACTCAAAGAATACAGTTTTTAATATGTTTATTACAATCTGAGAGGCACTTTAAATCAAAAGCTTGTGGTCCTCTGGGAAACGATTCCCATAATGGTTATCCACTTATGTACCTTGGAAAATGCAGCTCAATGAGTTGATGTTATTTTTGCTGAAACGGGAGGTTAGTACGTGACATTAAATTGCTCCGCCCACTTTAAAACCGCCTTTGTTGTTTACCTCACAGCTGAGGTGAAGAATGATGTCATACAAAAAATCTACATTAGTGGAAGTGTGAGACTGTTTTAATATCCAAATTGGAATACATGTCTTCACAAGGCTCTGGTAAACAAAGCAAAAGATATTTTGAAGATTGCTTATAACTGCTATATTGGAAAACTTACAAAATAAGATATTTTGAAGAATGTAGGACAACAATTTTTGGTATCTTTTGGTCATCTATTCATTTAAGAGTTTGTTGTGCCTCTTTTTAAAAAAAAAATTCCTATCTATTTGGTGCAGTTTGCCTGATGCTGGAGTGTTTTGTTTATGTGATGTGACTAGGTTATTTTGGTCACATAAAATATAAAGATATTTTAGATTTATTAAGCCAATATAAATGTGGGATGGGATGCACCTTGTAAAGTTCTTGTACAGGAGGCAAAGGCTTTCTGTTTTTTAAGCAATTTTCATGATACATTATTATAATGTTAATTTTTTTTAAATAATATTAATAGTTTGGGTTTTGGAATGAGTATGTGCAGATGTCTGGTAGTATAAATCGAAAATATGTGTACATTAATAAGAATGGGTACAGAAGGAATGCTAAGATCGATCAGCCGGATTAAAATTCGATTGGTACCTACAGATCTTTATGAGCCAATCTCAATTGATGTGCATGATGATTTTTTTGTGATTATTAAGTAGCCTGTTAAACGTTAATTTCATTAAATACATTAAATAATTACTGGAAAATTGCAACAAAAATGTAAAAAATTATATAGGTTACATCTTGAACATCAGTATAACTTTATCTGAAAAGTGGAGAGTTAACATATCAGTTGAAAAAACGTAGTATCAAATTTAAGTATCAGTATCGGTTGATAACCATGACAGTACTCGGTATCAGTACTGTATTGTAGCATCCCTATTCAAAAGATCATTGTGAATTCAAAGGATGCTCATCCATCCATTCAGCATATTATGACAGTGTTTCTGTTGGACTGCTGTAAGCTTGGTTGCTGTGTGACTCACTGCTCAATAAATATAACAGGTTTGAGGATGTATCTAAAAGTATCCATGCCTTCCTGTCAACGAATAATCATATTCATCTAATTTATAAAGAAAATGTCTCTTATTTATTTATTTTATCAATGTTATTTGGTTTGAAAATGGATAGTTTTTCTATCTGCTATAAGTACAGTGTGCGCCATAAAATATAGGGCACACGATGGATTTATATGCTGTCCTTGTCTCCACACACTGATGCAGAGCTGCTATTGAAGAGGACAAGGAAAATGTAATGGTTAACTTAGTCATAGATTTTTCCACCTCTTCAAAAATTATTCACAGACAGACGTGTACTGTACCTAAGCATAAACCTGATTAAATGATAGTGTATTGTATGACAGCAGTGGGTTTGTGTGTGTTTGCTTACAGTATTTAGGGATTGTGGCTGCGTGGGAGACCCTGGCTTTGTCTTACATGTCTAAACAGAATAACAAACATTCACTTTCACAAACACACAACCTCACATGCCACCTAACAAGCAGAGACAATGGCACTTCACAGTATGTCACGTACAGGCCTGTTAACGTGACGTCTCTAAGGATGCTTAATGGTTTGTTTATGATGTTTGATTAAGCACCGGCGGGATCATCCAGCGAATGTTGCCAGACAAAAGCCCAACAGCAGCGACACAATGTTTTCATCTCTCAGCTGACTTACTGTGTTTAAAGGGCCATGTGTCATCAACATCGCCATGGAAACCTAGTCACTGATTGCGCCGAAATGCAGAGGAAACTCTCGAAAAGCGTCTGAAACTGATGCTGGAGTAGTTAGTCTGTGTTGGGTCACTTTAAGACCTTATTAAATCTCTCGATGAAAGTGACCTTTTACCCTCTTCTTGTCAAACACGGCCAATTTGTTCAAGCTTTCTCCAGTGTGGATGCTGGATCTCTAGACTATTTTAATGATTAAGTACCCAAGTAATTGTAATTCTATTGTTGGCATTTAGAAGGTAATAGCATTTAAAACATAGTCTCTTGCTTCCGCCAACACAAACAAAGTTTTTATGAGATTATTTGACCCTTCAGCCTCTCATCAGATTTCATACAATGGGGTTGGACCCACTAAATGTCCCTACCTTACTTTCCAATTCAGTTGACAAGTAAATAAGCTATCAAGTTAAGTCTTGCCGTATTCTGTTGTGGGTTACCAGTAGAACCAATTCTTGTCTAAACTTAAACGTCGAAATTAAATATCACATTCAAAAATTTGTAAATTTCGTTTATAGGGCTATTAAAGCTATTAAACGTGAAAAATTGCTTCCAGAATAAATGTGTGTTTATAATATATGTATTTGTAATGTGCATATAAACTTATTTATGTATATGTGTATAGGATATATTAACATTTATTACATTTTGCATTTGTCTTAAATTAATATGCACAATCCACTGACATACCTTATCTAAACACATATTAATTTCAGCCATAAAGTATTTAAAATAAAATATTTAGTACAATTGTTATTCTAATTGTTTAAATTGTTATATTATTTGCCACTAGACAGCAATGACAAACAGAAGTTTATCTTTGGGCCAGGCTTGTGTATCCGATTAAACAGTCTATAGAAAAGAAAAGTAAAATTTTTATCTATTAATAAAAATGAGTGAACATTGAGCTTAATTACACTTTTTAATATTGATTTATGTTAAATCAATTTTCATTTCAATTTTCCTTCAATTTTTTCACAGTTAGTTTTTTTGCTCAACCGAAATCAACGGGATCTTGCTGATCTGGTGCAAATAATTTACATTTACATTTCTTGATTTGGAAGATGCTTTTTTCAGAAAAGACTTGTGCAGTGGCCAATTTTCACTGCAAGCAA
Organism: Triplophysa yarkandensis; assembly: GCA_033220385.1. Classification (NCBI taxonomy): domain Eukaryota; kingdom Metazoa; phylum Chordata; class Actinopteri; order Cypriniformes; family Nemacheilidae; genus Triplophysa; species Triplophysa yarkandensis. The sequence goes on along the minus strand of CM065656.1, from coordinate 9,217,274 downwards.
ATGAAGGTAAGGTTTCATCTTAAGGGCCCTTCAGTCATTGTCTGCTGCCACTGGGATTCGAACCCACCACCTTACAAATTCAACTCTCTAACAACCAAACCACACTGACCCTACATGCAACTTACTTTTATCATAAACCTCCACATGATTTAATTAAGTAGTTTTAAAATGTAATAAAAATTATGTTCACATAACATAATTTAATTAGGTGCAAACAATACACATGATAAAATTATCATGTACAAAATGATCATTAGATATTCCTTCAACACATTTTTTCAGTGTAGTTTAGAGGAATGACACTTAACTCTCAGGTATTTACGGTTTGAAAGTTTTTACTTTGGGTCTCCATAAAGTTGAGGTATGTCTATTTTGGGTGTATGGGTAATTGTATTGGTATCAAACTGTTTTGAAAGTGATTCACACTACCCCCAAACATACTATTGAAAACTTACTATTTTAACAGTTGCTGAGTAGGTGCTTATTCAAATACGGTATGTACTGCGAAGTATGGTAACGTTTTTTTAAATGTGCTATATGATGTATAAATTCTACAACATATAAAACTTTAAATATGAAATGTATGTTTATTTGCTATAGTTAAGCCTTACACATTAAATAGGGACATCTGCTGACAGACAACATGTTGTGTTGTCACAGGACTATACCACAATGAGGAGATTATTCTTAGTGACAAGGGCCTAGGAATTATCAATACCATTTGGAATTTTCTATATGATGGTAACATTACATCCCGAACGTCCAAGGTTAAAAAAAATTGTAAATTTAATTTTTTGATTGTCAAATGATTAATTCCGGAATTAATTTTTTAAAGCCCTTCTTAACTTTGTTCTGACTGGTTAGAAAGTCCAGTCAGCTGTGATTGGTTTTCTGCGGACAGTCCAAACAATATGGTGAGTGGTCTTAGTGATGCAAACCGGTGATGGAATTGAAATTAGAAAATAAATGGTTGATTCAAAGACTTTGTTATTCATGCACTTGTAATACTGCTTCAATTTATACACAGCAACATTACAAACATCCTCTTTAAAGTGATCATTGTTTTTTGGCATTAAGTACGTATGAATCATAATTTGTACATAACAAGTCCCTACGGTCAGAACTGTGAAAGAATTGAGACCCACTGTATAACATTCAGACTGCTACTAAACACATTGGGCAGGAGCTGTTCTGAGCTCAGTGCTGTGTAGAACAGAGAGAGTAAATGACAGACAGGCCTATATTTAGATATTCATGAAGCATGGACACAATTTTACACGCATATGCTCTCATGACACATACTGTAGCTGCAGAGATCCGCACCACTGGTGCAGAAACAAGGGTGGGCTGTGATGCTACTACATTGAGCTCATGAACGTAACATGTAGGATATTTCCAAACTATCCAAACTAATGAAATTAAAATTCAAAGCTATAATATAAAGTGTTATAAACTCTACAGAGGTCTCAGTTTCATCCAGATCACTATAGGACAACTTATGTTGGCTGGTATTAGTTCTGTGAACTGAAACTGACTCTATCCAAACTGAAAACACACACACACACACACACACACACACACACACACACACACACACACACACACACACACACACACACACACACACACACACACACACACACACACACACACACACACACACACACACACACACACACAAACATGAAAACACTCACATGGGTTTGTATCATGAATCTCCAATGGGAGTCAGTGCTGTTCATTGATAGTAAGATAGAGGTGGGGTCATGGTTGTGACGTGTGGAAGGCAATGGCCTATGGCACTTCACTGTCTCTATCATTTATCATCATCCAACTGTAGAAATTCAGCTGGTAGCTTGTGCTCTTATGGGTTATTTTCTTTTATTTTGTGTAAATGACATCTGTATACAGGACATCTAGAAGTGTAATAAAAAGGACAATTATACAGTAGATCTGCTGTCAACTGTAAAGTCATCAATTTCCTACTCTCTAGTTGTTCTAAATCTGAATAACTTTCTTTGTTTTGTTCAACACAGAGAAAGATATTTGGAACAATAGCTGTAGCAAAACACTTATCAGACCCATTGACTACCATAGTAGGAAAAATTTGAATGTTAGTCAAAAATACCACTGAACTTTTTGTTTTCCTACATTCTTCAAATATCAAAATGAAGCATAAGTATGTTTTTCTTTTAATGGTTGTCAATGGGGTCCAAGAACTGTTTAGTAACAAGCATTCTTCTAAATATCTTTCTCTGCGTTTATCAGAGTTAAGAAATGTATGCAAATTTAAATCACCTCAAATGTCTTTAAATGATGACAGATTTCTGTTTAATTGTAAGTGCAGTATCTCTTTAAGATCTTTTTAGATGGTAATTGTGTTCAGGGGAAAGTTTGATAGGCAGCAGAATACATAGCATCTGTGTTTTTTTCTAACCACAAACAAAAATTCTCAGCCAAATAAAATCATTTTCTGACATAAACAAGGTTGGGTGATAATTTACAGTAATGTACATCCAAATCCAAATCCTTGAGTACATAAAACAAGATCGGTCCAAAAATCTGTTTTGTAAACCTTTTTTACTGTAATTTCCATCAGGGAAGAGACTTTCGTTGTACAGTACTTAAAAGAGGAAAATCTGCACAACTAAAATTATGGAACATTTACTATGAAAACAAGTCAAAGGAAATAAAATTATATGAGTGCCACTGTTGTTTCGGTTACCAAAAATGATTGACATCTCTCAAAACTGTCATGATACCAGGAACATTTCCATGTGACACAATATTGTAAAATTGCATTGTCTTTTGGTTTTATTTTCTGTATGAAAGGTGAGGGTTTGAATGGTGATGCTTCAAGCATTGTTGTCTCCAAGCAACGCTTAAGACACATTGAGATGCGCTTTCACCTCAAATTGTTCTCTTCAGCTTATAAATGTTTTTCCTTCAACAGCCAGCAGAGTTTAAATGTCAGACTTGTTTGTCAAAACTGAATAATTTATGTTGACACGTTGAAAAGGCCTATTCATCAGGCTGGTACGATGCGTCTGTCAGTCAAAATAGGAATATGGGGAATGCTCTATGTAGATTAAAGAACACAATCTTCTATTTGTAAACTTGTTTATGAATGTAGCTCGATGCAGCATGCATGTGTAGAGGATTTTTATTTGTTTAAGGTGGTTGGGACCATTCATGATGTATTACTGTCATTAATAACATGAGGTTCAAAAAGTAAGGTATCAATAAAATACATTGATCTGCAGTCTGAAATTGTGCTGTGGGTTCCCAGTACTCAGAAGCCTCGGGTTAAGAACTGCTGAGCAAGTCGATTCCAGTGTATGCTTTATTATTTAAGAATACATTTATATATAAATATATAAACATTCACTAGGGGTGCATTTTTCTAAGGAAAGTGTTATTTTTTGTCATTGAATAATATCACAGAATTGTACATTTTTGGATTTGTTGACATAGTCTGTTTAATCACTCCCTGTAGCTTTGTTATGTGCAGAGTAATGCAACAGGCCTTATTTACTGCCGTGGCTGAAAGTCCAAGAGTGTTTTTCATTCCTAACATCAAGATGTAATAAAAAACTGAATGATGGGTTCCTCTGGGGGTTGGTTTCTAAAATTGTTGTAGTGCTCCTTACTTCTTTCCTATTACAGGTGCTGTTATAGGTTAATATACTGTATTAATGTAGTTCACAGGGTTGCAACTATCCAGTGATAGAGGGGTATGCAGCAAATATTTGGCGCCCCCCCCCCCCCCCCTTTTCGAGTTTCAATTACAACTCGCTAACGTTATTGCTGCTCACTCAGCGCTCACGGCGCCCTGCCCACTCACGATATTAGCCTTCTATGTCTAAATGCTATAATGGAATCTTATGAGGGCACCGGGCCTACTCTAGCCTGTTAGTCCTCTACAATTTATATAACTTTTAATATTTAAAAAAAAATTAACCATCACTTAGGAACCCCCCATATAGCGCATACCCACTTTTTGCGCCACTGGTAGTTCATGCAAGTGTGTGTGTGAACAAATATTATAATGTTAAGTAAATTTAATAATATAGACTCAGATTTGCTTTGTCGTGGGGGTTACTTTTTTGGGGGGAGGGGCTGCATATATTTGTTTGATTCGAAAGCTCATGTAAGTGAAGTAAAATAAAAGAAGCAAACACACTGACCTTCTGTTTAGAAACTTCAATTACTTGAACAATTTCACAATTTGGCAATTTCTTGCCATATTGAGCCCTTTCGCTGAACACCTGCTGCCATTGCAAGAGATGAAGGCCGCTTGCCTTTGCTTTAAAGAGATTTTTTTCTTCTTTTTCTTTCAGTAACAGTTTATAAAAAGGTGATATTTGTTACGATTAGTAAGTGGATTAGCCAACATTAGCTTACAATAAACAATCTAGTTTTTTAACATTAATGACCCAGCCGGTGTTGATCGAGCCCCGACTTGCATCCCTGTAGATGTCAATGGATCAGCTCACTTAATCTACAGCCACCCTATGGCCTTCTCTGCAGCTTCGCTCCAGGATCGAATGGCACTTTCTGCTTTCCCCTACAAAGCCCAAAGTGCTGTGGTATTTATAAAATGATTGTCCAGCAAAGCCTCAACAGCCACATTTTTATGGACTCGTAAACAGTCCTCTAGTTCCTGGTACCTAACACGTTTTTTTCATTTGATTAATTTGATCTTATTTGATTCCTCAATACTGTCTTCTCAGGGCATCGTAAGTTCCAATATGAATACCCTGGAGGAAAGGATCATATTTGGTCAGAGGTCAGTTTTTGCCATGTACTGACTAATCTAGCTGTTTTCCCAGGTAGACATGTTTGTGAAAGGCATTGTGAAGGAGACCTGTTGTTAATTGTTTAATCACCCTGGATTTTAATCCAGCTTTAATGAAGAGGAATAACTTCTTTGCATAATGCTTGTACCTGCCAGAACCAATGGCTGTAGCTAAAATTGTGGCAAATGGTGCCAACGATGGTAACCATCAGCCAGGGCTTTTGGACAGCTGCTGAGAAGATTTTCTGTAGAGCCTCTTCCAGATCAAAGATGGCAGGAAGGTGTCTCGCTCTTCCCCCAGACATAGAGGTTTGCTTGACTTAGCAGGACATCTTAGACGGCTTGTACCAGGAAACGGATCTGCATGGAAAATTGTGCTGCAGTGTACTCTCCCACCTAGTCCATGCTCCCTGGTGCTCGAGTCCCACAACCCTGCTAACTCGCTCTTCCTCTATGACTGCTCTTACCTATTCCAGGATAGATGGTGTCTTTCTTTACTGTGGGCCCAACCTATCACCACGGTGCGTACCACGTTGCCTACTCAGGACAAATCTGCCAACTCCACTGCTCTGCCAGCCGTCCATTTTCTTCCTGTTTTCACCTCAATGCCAACTGATGACACCTTGCTGTGTATGGAGTCCCTGTACGTTCATGCATGCCACCATGAATTCTTCCCGCAGGCCATTGAAAGGCAACTGCAGGATGTTACTCGTCCCATACAGACAGCGTGGAAGACCCAGCAACTTCTGTAGAAAGCCACTGATTTTTCTTCCCAGTTACTCAACTGGGTAAGACAGTCTCCAGTTTCTTTCTTTGCCTTCTGGATGGGGATGGAATATTTCAAGCTAGAGTCAAAGAACTTCCTGAACTTTTGTTCCTTGATGGTTGGAATGGCTGATCCTGATTTGGAAAATTGGAACATGTCAGCCACTTTCACCTTCAGCACCATAGATATTGATTTGAAAGGCTTAAAACTAATTTTTTCCAAAGTATTAAGTCTCTCGAGTCCTTGTAAGATCCATGTGCTTCCTGGGACCGATGTCGTTGGGATGGTAAACTCTTATGGGGGGATGTTGTATGCCAGACTTGGTTAAGGGCCCTCCGCATTCCACTTGAATTGAAAATAATTATTGCAAAAGTAACACTGGAAAAACGGACTTATTCATCTTATATAAGCTTGTCTTAGCAATTTTTTCCTTGTTAATAAAAGTTGCTCACTATGTCCTCAAAGATTGTTAGCTCAAATTACGTTTTATCATCACAAATGTTGCTGTGTTGATGCAGTTGGTACAGATGACTTATCCCTGTTAATAATTTAATTTTTTTTAAATTCTGTTATTGCACTCCGTTTCTGTACCGCCCCTTTCATTGTAATGTTGTTTTAGCTTTAATAGACTCAGTCTCAGAGGACCAGCATGTGAAAAATGTCTTTTCACATCACAGTCTGACGGGACTGTTGTACTCCACCACACAGTCTGTGTGTTTTTAATTATTTATGCACCAGATTCATTGGTAATAAGGAAGCTGCTGCAGGGAAAATCATAAAATAACATGTCAGTCACTTTGTTTGATGATAGCACTTTAGTGTACATTGTCTGGAATTTGCTTTTTGTTGTTTGTCAGATGTGCAGTAATTATTGCATGATATTAAAGTTATAGGTCACAAAGAAATGAAAATTGTGTCATGTTTTATTAACTCTCTTGTCTACAGGAATTTCTTTGTTCTGCAGAAAACATAAGAAGATATACTATAGAATCTTTGCAATGTGCCCCCATTAGCTTGCATTGTTTTTGTGTTCATGGAAGTGAATGTGTGTCTCAGTTGTAAGTTTAACAACGTTCTTCAAAATATCTTCTTATATATTCTGGGAAAAAAAGAAATTACTGGAGAGAGAGTTAATAATGACAGAACTGTTTTTTTTTGTAATTTTCTTGAAAAATTATGAATGTGGAATATTAAGATTTGGAAATATTTGAGTGGACCAAAGATTCATGTAATAAAAGGAAGTAATTTTGTAGGCGTAATTACATTAAGGACGTTTTTCCGCCATAAGGACATGATGTACAGTAACAAAAGCTGAATCTAAAAGAAACTCCTACATAATTCCCGTTGTCAAATTGATATTTTTCCCTCATTAGAAAAAAATTACAAAAGGATAAAAAGTCTGTTCATTCTTATTGTAAATTCAAAAGAGTTTTTTTTAAGTCAGAACAAATTGACAGTCAGTGCTTTGCTGTTTTAAAACGAGTAATTAAACTTAAATGATGTGGTATTGGTAGAGTCCAGTGTGATACATGGATTGCCAATAAAAATCTATTTCTAATTTTCAATTATGACAAAATTAAAATCAGGATTATTTTGCCAAATGTTGATATTGCGAGTAATTAAGATGGTTGGTCTTTGGAAAAATGTGTTAATTTATATATTACAAATTTCCAGTTTAATATTCAACTCAATAACAAAAAGAAAAATATGAATACAACAACTTAAAGAAATATTAATAATTAAAATAAATGAAAAGATGGATGTGTTACAAAAACTGTTTTATCTTTTTGTTTAATTATTAGTTTTTATAATTGTTGGAAGACAAAATTGACATTTAAAATCAATTACAAGCAATTGCACAGCCCAATTTATTAAGCTTTATTTCTAAAACACGTCTCAAATTGGAAGCACACTTTAAACAAATATTCTCTATCATCAGAGACATTTCAAAATTCACCTAAATTAACAAACCAGCAAATAACATTTTCACTAACTCGAATTTCCTCTTTGGTTTGTCGGGTAATCACACTGTGGTTGTATATGCATAAGTTTCTTTGGGTCATTGATTTCCAGTGTAAAAAATTCATTTGGTGCTGATTTTAAGAAGAAGTACAAAGGCGAGCGTGGGGTGATTGTAGGGAGGGATGGATATGGAGGGATTGTGCAGACCTTTATAGCAGTAAATGCTTCATGCTCTAAGAGATAAAAGTGGTGAGAATACAGCAGGCCAGATGAATGTCAGATCTTTCCTTTGCTGTGGAATCATTCACACCACATTAAAATATCAAAGGTAACAAGCCGCCGGAAACCCTCGGCATACCGGTGAAACAGTCTGCTTTGGCAAATGTTGGGAAGAAAACCTGTGGCTTAACCTTTATTTTGGTCTGACATACCAGTTTGATAAATACCAAGCATGCTTTTCTTTAATAGTCATCAGAAATTTGATCATAATTCATGTGGCTGACCTACCTGTTGTTTCCCTGGAAAATTGTGGCGGTGAAAGATTGTGTGGTTACTTGTTCTCTGTGGATACTACATCATTTATGCTTCTTCAAACCTCTGTTGGGAGACCACAGTAATTGCTGGTATGTTGTGAGTAATGTTTGTGTTTGAGTTCAATGAGAGATGGAGACAGCACATAGGTGTGTTGTATGGAGGCATTGTGCACCTGCTACCTCTCAGACCTAAAGTGGCCCATCAGCGCCTCCTTGAGCTTCAATCAAATACTGCGGTGGGAAAATGCTTGTGGTCAGATATTTAAAACACTAGACTTTTGAAATTACAAAAATATGATAATAATGTTTATTTTCATGCAATGACATTTTATTGTTAAGTAGCCTGTTGTATATATTGTTCATGATTTAATTGAAAAAATTAAATTGGGTGTTTGCTCTTTTGCTTTTTTATTGTTTAAATATGTAAAAACAATACATCCATTGTAATCCACATCTACATTAAGATTAGAAAGCTATGATATTGACATAATAAACTTCTAACTGGGCAGCATGACAAACTTAATGTAAAATTATATTATGTAATATAAAAGAAACATTGTAAGTAAATAACACATTGCATTTTTATATCGGAATAGCTATTATGTTTAAAAGACATTAAAAGCAATAAATTGGCAATAATTCGATCATCATTTAGTCACCCCATTTCAAACCTGTAAAATTTTCTTTCACAAAACCCAAAAATATATTTTTAAGAATGAGGGGATCTGGCACCTATTCACTCTAGTTTTGTGTCCAAAAGTGAAGTGTCACTGCTATTTGTATACCAACATTCTTCAAAATGTCTGTTTTTAAGAAGATTAAGTAATACACGCCTAAACATATCCTTTATTTTGAGTTTTGTGTGTGTTCAGAACTTCCATAAATGAAACTCCCTTAGTCCATATAGACTTGTGTGTGTATGCGCACTTCCAGGTTGCTTTTCCACAGCCCCATCTTGAATCCCAGCACCTGTCACCTTTCTCTCTGCCAGTGGGGTAAGAGCCAGACGTCCGATCCATCCTCCCCCAGCATATAAACCTCCAGTAAGCCCTGCCAGAGCCGTCCATCACAGGACTTGTGAATGGTCACTGTACTAGAAGTGTAATTTACAACACTGCTCTGTGCAGTATTAATCTTCTTTGTAGATGCTTGTATGCTTAACTGCATTTATTTATTTTATTTTAATAATAAGTGCTGTAAGATGGATTGCTTAATATCAGAAGACCTGGTGAGCCGGTTAGAACTTATTAGAATTGCAGATTTTTATTAGCCTTTCAGTTTCAAGCAGTCCATGTAATTAGAAATAGCCCAAATGCAAATGTGCATGTGTTATTAATCTAGCTTTTTACCAATGATTCCTTTCTAAGTTTATTTATTTATGTATTAATATTTGAAATCTAAGAATCTGTCCTTACAGCCAAGTACAATGAAGTTTTATGGTATAGAGAGGGACCATTTGATAATATACCACAATAGTTTAGTGTATTTTATATACAGAATTATCATCATATCCATACAGTGTTTGTACAGTACAATGTCATTACCGTGATTCTTTTTTGTACTTCTCCAATTTTATAAAATAAATAATTTTCTATTCATGATGTTATATTGGAAACTGCCACCGCTAGATGGAGCCATTCATGCGTTTACTGGCATCAACTCAACACTGATTTAAACAGAACTAATTCACACACACAACAAGTGTCTGAATGAATGGTGTAACCAAAATGTACAGAATATACAAGTCAAAAACAGATGTCACTATTTATAAAAAAGGTTTAATTCAAATAGATATTTGTTCTGTGAACTTTTACTAACTTTTATGTTGTTTTACATTAAATATATTCTTTCATATCTCAAACCCAAATTATTTATTATTACATAAAATGACAAAATGAAACTTTAAAAATGGGTTAAAATAACAAAAAAGATCCCAAGACCTCAAATACTGCAAAGAAAGGAAGTTTATATTTAATTTTAAACGTTAAAATAGTCATATTTGTACACATCTATGTAGGAAGAAGGCAATCTCAATGCCGGCTTTCATGTTTCTTGTCAGTTTCACATTACTGTTGAAAGATTTATTCCTGATGTTTATTTCTTTTTTTTATTTATCACACACTGGACTAAAATGAGAATCCATACACTTAACTATATATGGTAATATAATATATCGGTAATATGTGAAAAGAACTGGGCAGGATTGAGCATTGTTTTGTGATTGTACTCACTTTTGTAGTTTGTCTTTATGTTGGCTTTTCACTTTTATTTTATTCCTGATATGTTATTCTACTCATGGGAATGAAAAGCATTGAAAGCTTCTCTGAGTTTGAGTATAAACATCAGTTTGAGTAAAGATTGCAGCTGTCACATGATTATATGTTATGAAGATGATGTTCTCACTGTGTACAACAATTATTATCTTGTTTGATGATGTTATTGATAGTCCTTCCTCTTGCTCTGTGTAATTAGGTTGTTCTGCATCAGTGCTTATAAGTAGGTGAAGACTGGGGTGTGCAACTTCAACCTCTGGCACCTCATGAATACAAACACACATTTCTACGTTTATGGAAATCTGAAGCGAACGTCTTCCAAGTGACAATCAATAATCGTACACAAAAAAGACTCATTGTCTGAATATGCGGTTTATGTAAGCTTGAGTTATGGTTACAGCCCAGTTGCTTGAGATGAGAGGAAGAGGCTGTTGCTAGGTAACAGAGCACAGAAAACACAAGCCAAATCGCTTGAATTAGGGCTTGGTTGAGATGCCGCAACAATCCCATGGATGGGCTTTATTTAGTCTCAGAGTTGTGATCAAGTGCTCTCGATGAGGCTTGTGTCTCCGACACTTGTGGTGACATTTCTGAAGTGATTATTTTAAAAGGTACCCAGACTCATTGTGCATGAGCAAAAGTGTGTCATTGTGACACTAGGGTGTCTTACATTTACACATTTGGCATTTACATGATTGAATCCAAAGCAACTCACACTGCATTCAGGCTACAGCATATGTACGTATATACTGTATGTCCTAAAGTTATGTATATGTTTAGTTCAAAAAAAGGGTTTATATCACACAAAACTATTTGTAGCTGTCTTATTTTGTAAGGTTGCTTTGTTCTGCTCTTTATTTAAGTATAACAATTTATTTATGTAGTTTTTGCTTGAGTTAGATTAGATAACCAGGTCATTTTGATGTGCCTGAGAAACGACCTTAAGTCTGTTACTCCCAAGGCAATCTCCATCGAAAAGGAGTGGATTATAACACTCTTACATAATTTGCATTTTCTGATGTCATAGTATGTATAGAACACATGTCATATCCTTCCCAAATATTGGTTAAAATAATTGACAAGTGTTAAAGTGAAACACAGTGTTTACAGTGTTACATCCAAAATATTTTTGCATATTTAAATGTGGAAATTATTTGTATGAAAATGTATTTTCTGTGTAAGGGTGACATGTTTAACAATGTCAACTATATGTCACTGTCGACTCAGTCATTCAGTGATGTAAAGTATAAGGTCTCTTTTCTTTATGCTTTCATGGGAAAATATTGTTTCATTAATTTTCAAGGTTTTTATCGATTTGCTGGTAAATAGACAATATTTATTTAGCTTGAAACTTCTAAAAGAATGTATTACAGCTGAGAAAAAAAGAATATGTATCGATAATATGCATGTGGGCATGGTAAAGTAAGCAAAGATGCCAGTTGTGTCTCTCTTGCCCAGTGTCAATTGAGTTTAACTGTAAAGGCAATTTCACCTTTCAAAGTTTGTATAGTCTCTTGAGAGACTTTTGTACATTGTTATGGTAGAACATTTATTTGGTTATTCATATCACTTTCTTTCGAATCATCGACTACAGTAGATGCTGCCACGGTTTATCAGGATGTTCCCTTGTTTGGATATACAGTAAACAGAATGTTGAGATTCAAAATGGAAGCTGGTTGTCTATAAAGTGTCTATAGATTTGAGCTGGCAGTGTATCAGGAGAGCTCTGTGTTGAAAGATCACAGCTGGGAAAGGTGTCGGTTTGAGAGCAAACCCCGCGCAGGCAACAACGGGAGGAAGGGATTAGAAATTCAAGGGTGTACAGTCACCATGGAGACCACTATTAGGATGACAAGGACACTGCATTATGTGGGAGCAGAGATGTCTCGCAGGTTCAGATCGCTTTTAATTTGCAGGAATTAAAAAGCTTAAACGGAGAGGTCAGGGTTCATAGATTTATATCGAATTAAGCTCTAAAAGATTTGTTGTATTAAATTTAAAGAGTGATCAAACACAGACCTGGTAGAAAGACCTACCTGTATAGAAACAAGCTGTAAGAGGGAATATAAATGTATAAATAACTTGTCACATTATTAACATTATTATTTAGTAGCATTATTTTTGACAGGCGAATTAAAAGGAGTAAATTGCTGCTCCGCCCCTACCTTGATTCCATAGTCTTACTCAACAGATTATGAAAACGTGTTGACGTCTGGTGAATGCATATGCTACAGTAATCGCTGTCTTTTCTCTGTCATCCTTTGTCTTTTTCTCTCTGACACACATTCACACTAACAATTTTTCTCAATCTGTCAGCTGTGTGCACACGTACACACACTCCTGTTCCACCTCCTTTGTGAGGGAGAACTATACTTTCAGATTCTGTGGCATAATTGGCCATTGAGAATGGACTTTGGCAGCTCCACGGGGAAACTGAGTGTTGTTTCGTTTGCCTGTGTGGCTCTTATTTATAGAAGTTCTCAATATAGGGCACCTGGTGATGTCTTCTTCCTCACCTGCTCATCTCACCTGGAATGAGGTGCACTCTAATTGGGGGTATCGAAGGGATTCAGATATGCTCAGAGTCATCAACTAAAAAACTCTCTTTGTTTTTAATCAAATTGTATGTTTTCGAAATCATTTGTTTGTAATTGCTTTTATGAGTAGAGGAGAAAGATAGCTTTATTTATTCATCTCACTGTGTTGATTTAACTTCAGTCTGGATCTACTGGGTCATTGGACTGTTGCAGTTAACATCATCATTCATAGCTACATCTGTTTTTCGCTCGCTGCTTGAGATCTCTATTTTTGCAGTTGACTATTATTAGCAGGTCCATTCTGGCCTTAAACCATACTGCTCATTAATTTGAACCAGACCAAGTGACAGATACGTCACTCTCCCACCCCATATTTGGACGTAATAAGTGACAGATACGTCACTCTCCCACCCCATATTTGGACGTAATAGACCCTGAATCTGTTTGATCATGTGATGATTTATCTTAAATCCCCCCTTCTTGTCTTTTGAAACCTGTTGATTTCTTTTTTCTTCTTCTTTCAGAGCACAAAAGAAGATACTTTTAAAGAATGTTGGGAACTGGCACCCATTCACTTCCACTGGTTTTGTGTCAACACAATGGAAGTAAAAGTGTACCCCATTCTGTTTAGTTTCCAACTTTGTTCAAAATATCTTCTGTGTTTTGCAGATGAACGATAGTCATTCATTTTATATATTAAAATAATTAAAAACACAGCCCGTAAACAGCACACATAAAAAATTAATGCACAAAAAAGTTAAATAAATAACGGTGGCAGGTTTGTGTCCGTAGAATAGAGGTGAACGAGAGCCACTGCTGTTTGTTTACCAACGTTTTTCCAAATATCTGCTTTTTTATTTTGCGGCACAAAGGACGTAATAGATAACACATGTTACTATGAAATAAAATAAACAGACTGTTAACAATACCGAACCATTAAATTAAAGAAGAGTATGCCTCATTTTTTTCACTGAACACAAAAGACAATATTATGAAGAATGTTGGAAACTTGCAACTATTCACATTCGTTTCATGTCAACACAATTGAAATTAATAGGCTGCCATTGCTGTTCGGTGGGTAACTTTCTTCAAAATATCTTCTTTTGTGTTCTGCGGAAGAAAGAAAATCATACATGAACAAAACAATCAAGTAAAAATCAGCACGTAAACAATACACATGAACATTTAACACTTGAAAAAGTATGAATTTATTGGTCAAAAGTAGAAAAAAGTCTGATCGTATTAACACTAACATGCTCCTACATCATAGCATCATAAACATCACTTAACTCCAGAAAGGTTGTTCAGCTGATGTCATGTCTTGTTTCTGTATCTCAATTAGTGCTGTTTCCAGGCCAACCGCTTCAATGGGACCCACAGGCTCTTTCCTTCTATTGCAGAAGAACTTGAGCATGTGTTGGAGCGGCGACATTTAAACATCAGTTTGAACTCAAAACTCAAAGAAAGCTCAGTTGAGTCTTACATGTGAGGCTTTTCACACTTATTGATGATTAAAATCAATAGCCAGAAGAGACTGTTGTGAGTTTTACAGCTTGGATTGATATCTCTTGAATGTGGTTCAAGATGTATTCAAAAAGTAAGAAAAGGGGGACCAGACATAATTGATTGAGTGATTGGAGGGTGGGCTTAAAATATAAGGGGTTGATCGAGGGTTGGATGAGGAAAATCGTTAGGGGGGGGGGTAATACACAGAAAAAATGGTTTGTTAGAATAACTTAATTGTAGCATGTACACGTGTTACACACAATACAATTACGTTTTTTAAACACAGTTTAGAATTTAGAAAAAATAATTTAGTCATTAGGAAACGATGTACATAATAAAATTAAGTAATTCCAACTCCCAATTAAATGCACATTCAGAGCACGTCTTGAGAATGTAAACATCACCATCGTCAGTTTAAAATAAGCTCAAAATCATTTATTTATAAAGTGTTTGCTTTTATCACACTAATAAAGTTGATTGTATGTTTTATTTCAACCTTCAATTCAGCCCTGCATTCTTAAACCATAAAAAACTTAAATAAATGTAATGTTTGAAAACAATCAAATTTTCTTACAACTGAATCATTCAGATAAAGAAATTCGCGTGGCATTTTCGACGCATCTACCCATGGTGTCAGATTGTAAAAGCGCGCAGAATCCAGCGCGCTGTCAGACGCGTTTGCGCTTTTGGAGAGGAGCGGCGGCGGCGGCCAGGTGCGCGCACATCACGCTTAAACAACGCACAAGCGCGCATCTTTACACAGCACAAACACAGACAACATGAAGCTTCCTGAACACTGGGTTTGATCCCTGGAAAAATATCCCACAAACACTGCTCAGAGAAAGCGCAAAACAGTCAGGAATGGACCATGGATTTGTAGTTTAATGAGGATTTCCTGGTAAAAAACAAGGACTGCGCCGAACGTGTTCCTCTTAAAAGTGTTCCTTAAGGGATGTACGACTGGATATTGGGATTACAAGCGGTTTTATTCCAGCCTTTACTTTCAGGTAATGCTACTTTTGTTGTTTAAAGGATGTCTGGTGGAAAACGTGCTCTCCATCATAAAAGGAAAAACCTGTGACAAACTCTTGCACTTTGGACGACTATGTGGATGTGATTTCACTTTTTGTGTCGTTTTACTGCGCTGATCTGCGCACAGCCCGGGCTAAGCTTTCGCTTTTCTGCCCCATACAGAATGGCTCGGTTTGGAGACGATGTCCCCGGGTTGCTGGGTGCCGGGGATGGGGGCTCGGAGCGCAGTCGGAACCGGGAGGCTCCTGCGGTATCCACAGGTGGAGTTTCACCAGCCTTCAAACAGACCAAAGCCCAACGAGCCCGAACCATGGCACTGTACAACCCCATACCCGTCCGACAGAACTGCTTTACTGTGAACAGATCGCTCTTCATCTTCGGAGAGGACAACGTCGTTAGGAAGTATGCCAAGAAGATCATAGAGTGGCCATATCCTTTTGTCGAAACGGTAAAACACGCCCAAACACGCACACACACACACACACACACACACACACACACACACACACACACACACACACACACACACACACACACACACACACACACACACACACACACACACACACACACACACACACACACACACACACGGTGTTGACAGCATGTTGTCAACATGTGTTTACAGAAGCACATTCAACTCTGTTTTCTGCTCCCCATTAGAACTCATACCCAAGTGTACTATACTGTATATAGGCTTCAATTTGTTATATAACATAAAAAGTGGATTTTTAATCACTTTCAATCGCACCCAGTACATCACAAAACTGAATGGCATGCATTCAGGACCATGGACAGGGTCATTTCAGTGGTCCTGCAAGTTCAGAAAGAGACAATGCAGCATTTTCACCTCAATACATGCTTTTAAGTTAGTTATTTATATCATTTAAGGCAGTGTTGTACATATCGGTTTACAATTCTAAACATTCATTTCACCGTTATTTATAAAAAGCCAGTGAGAATGTTGCATGCAGATGATGTGTGACACATAGAGATCTGATGTCATCATCTATTTCATCTATTATTAGGTTATAAAAGAAAGGAAAAACTTAAAAAGACTGAATCCATTAATGGCTTCAAGACGTTTAATGACACCTACCTGCAACGCAACAGTACTGTGAAAAGACTCTTCACAGTGCATAATACAATTCTCATTGTATTTTAACTAATAATGGCATGGTAATTGTTTAGAAATGTCAACTCATAGTTTATAATGACAAACTACCGCAAATGATGTAAAACAGACTTAAATGGTTAAGTACTGACATGTACAAGACCTTTGCACAGTACTGTATACTATTAATTATTTAGTTTGGTAAATATTTTGTTTAAAACCACGTTCATTAACATTCAGCTTAAATGCACATTATAAATGTGACGTAATAAAAGCATAGTGACATATTCTGTTGATTTTAATGTTTTATGTTATCTTGCAAGTGAAATTTATCGAAGAAAAATGTTTTTTGATATATATAAGTTACCTCTACAACAAGTTGCCTTTGAAGCAGTTTGTGAGTTTGGGTGCATTCCACTTTACTTTTACACATGCACTCGTGAACTTCCCTAAAAACTTCCTATTGCCGCCATTTTAAGTGTGTTCCACTTCGCCAAGTAAACGAGGGAAATCTACATGGTGAGTTAGCTTCCTATGTGCAATCCAGAACTTATGAGTCCCATTATACAAAATGTTTATGACATCACAAACCACTGCCTTCGCGATGCCCTCCATCATAGTTTTCAAGTGCTCAAGGGCATAGGTCATTCCATTTAAACACATTTTATATGTCCTGCCAGTAGTGGGCACTTGGTAACATATTCACTGAAGTAAGTCCGAGTCAACGAGATGGAGGAAAATTAGCAAGTGAAGGAATACAAATTTGGACTGGAATGCATCCTTTGTGTACAAGATGATGTTAAATTGAAAAATGCCAAAAGCAGAGTGCTGGTGCTTGGTACTGACCCAGTCACCAAAGTAACTTTTGTTATTCCAAACACTTTGAGGTTGCTCAAATATGTACAGTGAAAAAGTGATTTAAAAGCTCTTAAAAGATAACATGAATGTAGTTATTGTTATTTAATTAAGAAGAAACACTCTCACGCTTGACATAAACATTTACCGTTAATGATTATAATACTCATTATTTTTGATAGTGAGAGGTGTATGATACCGCATGAGGGTAGATTGACTACTTGGAAATGATGATAAACTTCAAAGTGACATAGAGTTATTTTAAAAGGCTTTGATGCAAATAAGATGAGTCAGTGAGAAGATGATGAGGGTGTAGTCGATATTCGTCACAGGTGCGCAACACTGAAACCAATGTTGGGTAATGAATGGTTGTTTTTTAATGTAGCAGAGTGTCCACTTATAAAGGCCAGACATAAAGTAGTGCTGTGGCATTTTCATTTATGTAAATTGACCAAAGGGTGGTAAAAATTCTTATGAGTATTGTGAAAAATTATGTCTGGCTGATAGACATTAATGTAAAATAAGTGATCAACCTGCCGAGAAATCTATGAAACAGACGTCTTTCCCTCATTCCGAAATGCCAAATGAGTTTGCATGCTAAAAACAGAAACTTCTCACACTACGCAGATGAGGGCTCTAAAGTGTGAACCAATCTGAGCCTGAGACAGAGGCGTCGATTTCAACGAAGGCAGTCGTTCCAAAACGTGTCAGCGTATGTTTATTCCTGTTTTCAATTGGCACAAATCCCTGTGCTGAATACCATTCCCTTATTTCTTATGCCACAGAGGAGATATATTAGAGCCAGACTTTGCAATAATCACATGACTAAAGGTTTGTAGTTTTTTTTAATACTAAAATCTGTTTTTAGAGACCAATGTGCTGAAAATAACAAGCTGTATAGCAGCCCAATGAAAGGAGAACCATTCAGGGCAGTGATATCATGGAAACCTGCCTGTCCATGTTGATTGATATGCCTTTGTGTGTTCTGCTTTTTATTCACGAGTGGGTGACTCAATGTGGGAGCGAGCATGCGCAAACATGTTGAATTCAATTACAACATCTATCTGCACTCATCTGTCCTGTCCTCCTAATGGCCCTCTTGCGACAGGTGTCAGTGTCCAGCATCACTTTAGGCAGATTTGAGGCATATGGTCACACATCTCTTAGACTGAGAGCCTTAGGGAGCTGAAGAGACGAGTTGCCCTGCTAATGGTGCTGTAATGACTTGGCGTTGACCCAGAGGCAACTGCAATATGTCCTATGGAAAATGGAGAGAAACACATCCCGATGGGAGTAATATTAAAGTGTTGTACAAAGAAAGATCAACAGTGTAATTAAATGTGTGTTATAGACTCATAAGGGGTCAGATGTGATGTCAGGGGGTGGATGAATGATTTTTAGAGGTTGTTTCTACATTGTATTGTCAAACAAGAGGTGCTTTTGTTTGTGGGAGTACTTGCACGCTCCTTCGACACCTTGTTGTCTCACAAGTCACATCACATCTATCCCCTCTATGGACTGCAATAACACAATGCATTCACTGAAATATGAAATATTCGTTTCAAACCGTAAAGTATTATTTAAAACCAGGGCTGTCAAATCTCGATAAATCTCATCCAGAATAAAAGATTGTGTTTATATATAAAATGTACTCTTAAGTATTAAACTTTAAATAAACATAATGACATACATGTATTTATAATAAGGAAGTATTTTGATTAGTTAATTCAATATCATATATTTGAAATTTTTCTTAAATATATGCATGTATGTTTAGCTGTTTATGAATGCCAAATGAATAAGGACAATACACAGACATACATTATGAATACACAAACTTTTGTTCCACATGTGATTGATCACAATTAATCGATTGATAGCCAAAATTACAACATTAAAAATAAATACAATACAAACTGACTGTTTTACCCCATATTGTTGTTTGTCAGTTGTCGTAGAATCTGTGTTGCGAATCAAATCAATCCTAAGGACATGAAGAACACAAATTAGGTGAAAAAACGGTTGCTGCCAATGTGTTGAATTCTTTCAGTTTGTGTGCTGCCTTAAAAAGTTAAAGAGCTATTCTGACCTTGGTTCTATATCAATCACTTAGAAATGCCTTTTTAGCACTTTTAGATGCTGTTGAATTAGGTCAATCATGACATCATTAGGATGCTAGTTGTTGGGTTGCCATGGTTTCTCCAAGGTTATTGGAAAGCTATCATTTAGTGTTTAAATTTTGACGGTAAGATCCCTGTGGTACGACAGAATAGTTCAAGATGAATAGTTCGGACACAAAACCACCAAAATTAAGACCAAAATCTACACACAGAGTATACGTTTGTCAAATAAATCTGCTTCAGAACTTAAAAACCACACTCTGCCCGGTTTGAAATATTTGTTATTGCTGGAAGTAAACAGATGAGTTTTGCAAGGTTTGGAGGGTTTCACATCTGTACACTTTATGTATACTGAACAGTCTTGCTTTAAAATATACAGAACATATATTGGTCAGTTTTTAACCCATCTCCCACGCAGTTGCGGTGGTTTGGAAAGAACAGCATTTGGAACAGTTTGTTTCACAGATCCTGTTTTTCGCACATCATAAACTTCCTTACATTTGATTTAGTCACATGATAATAATGATTTCTAATCAGATCAGTCATTTCTAACAGTCTAACATTTCTAACAGTCTACGTCAGACCTGTATGACTATCTTTCTTCGGCAGAAGACCAAGTTATTTTGAAAAATGTCTTTAACAAAAAATTCCCCATTCACTTCTATTTTATGGACTCGATACCAGTGCAAGTCAATGTCCCAACAGTTTTCTTTTACCAATATATTTCAAAGTCATACAGGCTTGAATTTTTCTGGTAAACCATCCCTTTAATAATTTCTTATTTTATTGCAGCCATGGTGTTTTATGCTTGAAAGATTAAGCCCAGAAAAAAATGATCACAAAATACACATCACAAAAGCCAACCAATCGGGTTGTGACATGTGTCTTTTGGTAATTTTCTCTTTTTGCAGCTCTAAAGAACCAAGAAAGCCTTTTTTTACATGCACTAGGTGCACACATTTGCATTTCTATTTTAAAATGCCCAGACACAATCTTTTTATTTATTTCTTTTAGAATGTTTTATGCTCATTGTAATTGAATCCATAATGAATATATAATTAACAATAAGGCAACCCTTGAAATATGAAATGCCTGTGGCATAACCAAAGGTCATGCCGGTTTGCAGAACAGCATGTTCACTAGCCTTGCGTGCTTGTGCATTGACAACCTGCATGTGAGAGCGATAATTTAGCAGGGCTTTATTTGAAGTGAAGCTCGACATGAGACTCGAGCTCAGCTGATGGGGTTGACGCTTGCTAGTAGGGTTAGCAATGTAGACATTTGGTAAATCGGAAAACTTAAAGATTGAGCCTTTAGGAAAGATCACGTGTGTTTTGATGTCGAAGATGCACATGGGAAGGAGACGGTTGGATAAAGTCATGATTTTTCCTGTGGGGCAGGTTTTGCGGTGGGGTCAGGTGGACAGGTGAATATGATGGGTCGATCCCTTCTGCTGGAGGAACGGCAGCTTAATGAAGCGCTTGGTCCGCTGTGCTGCTCGGCCGGTGGGAAATCCGCAGCTGTTAGCCCCTCTGATCCCCACTGTGTGGCGGAGGGAGGAAGTACCCCACCGCGCTCACGCTTACTCAATAATTGATCCTGTCACTTGGCCCTATGACTCCCTCTTGAGAAAAGAAGAGACAGAGAGGATATGAGTGGATGGGAAATAATAAGAACATCTTTATTTTTACTTAAACAGATACCCAGAGAAATAAGAGCTTTAATTTGTTATTTCACCCAAAGAAAAATTGTCAGGACTATTCCCACTCTTGGCATAACCTGGATGACTTTCTTTTTTCTGCAGAACACAAAAGATGATATTTTAAAGAGAGTTGGTGACTGAACTCCAGGGGCAACCATTCTCCTCTGTAGTATGGACATAAAACCAATGCAAGCAAGTAGATGCCGGTTATCGACATTTTTCAAAATAACTTATTTTGTGTTCTGCAGGAGAAAGAAAGTCATACTGGTTTGAAATGACAAAAGTGTGAGAAAATAATGACAATTTTCATTTTGGGTCGAACTATCACTTTAAAGTCAACATGAGATCTTAAATAATTAATGTCGACCTGTAAGGTGTATTAAAAAAAAGTTAATATTAACCAAGACCCTAGAAGCTATGCTTTTGACCTTCTTGACGTTCTGACATGCCGGTAAACATCGATTTCATAAAGGTTAAGGCAATAATAGCAAATTATGAAAGATTTGATTAAGATCATGTGGGTAAACTTGACCTTCAGTCCTGTTCTGGCCTTTCGGGACTGCTTGTGGTGGTTAGATCGGTCTCTCAAAGTCAACAGTGATCTAATTTTGATGAGAGATTTCTTGATATAAATAATTTCCCCACCACATTTTTGTTCTCATTTAATCTTTTGTTTCACTTAAATTGATGTAATTTATGAAAGTACAAATGGATTATGAATGCTTCATGCTAACATTAAGCGCTGCACTGACGTCATTTTATTATCTATAATCATTTTTTCTATCTCTCAATCTCTGGCTCTCTCCTTTCATTCTCCTCTCGGCTTTCAATGGATTGAAATGCGATTCATTTCTTTCACTCAATAAAAAAACACATTATGTTGCACAGTGCATCCTGTTTTATTGCAAAATCGTGCTCAGTTATTTTAAATCATATTCCGGTAAAACAGAAAATGAAAGTGAGAGAATACAAGGGAGTCCAAAGTAAATTGATTGTGAACTGAGAAATTTCACTGATCTGAAATGATCTGAAATATTAAGCCGCACATGTTTTTTTTCAGTATGTGTGGTTGTGTTGTTTGTGCACTGAAAGTAGTGTGTACACTGAAAACATGTTTGTGTTGATTAGCATTTAACAGGACAAATACAAAGACCATATTAACTTGGAATACTGACTTATGGAAAAGAGGAAAGAGCCTGTTGCCACGGATACTATTTTCTCTCTCTCTCTCTCTCTCTCTCTCTCTCTCTCTCTCTCTCTCTCTCTCTCTCTCTCTCTCTCTCTCTCTCTCTCTCTCTCTGTCTCTCTCTCTCTCTCTCTCTCTCTCTCTCTCTCTCTCTCTCTCTCTCTCTCTTCTTTGGCTCTTTTTTAGATTGTAATGACAGTAGTTTCTCTCTTAGTCACCCTGTTTATTTCAAGCACTGTTGTATATCCTAAAAGCCAAGATGTGTCTGTACATTACGTGCACTTGTAGTGAGTGACTAGTATGATGTCAAGCACTTTATTTGAAAAAAACATCACCTTAGAAAAGTCCTTAAAGTGATTTTAGATTTTTTTTCGGATTTGAAATATTCAATTGAAGAAAATTACAGCATCAGTATTTATGTTTTATATCCTTACATGTATATGCAACATTTCAATGAAATATTTCTTGTAAAATGTCTATAGGTTGTGACCATTGATAACTAAGTCATACACCATTTTTACTATGTTTTTATGTGAATTCACCAAAAATATTTGGTATATGTTACAAATATTATAAATACTCCTGAAATAAACACTTGACCATCATATCCAGATTTGTCCAAAGCGTTTATATCCTCTCACAATGAAACACACAAAATCATAATTGTCACACGTTTAGCAAGTTAAACTGTTAAACTCATTCAATCACACATGCAGATGGGCAGATGACAGATTTCAATAGCAGAAATTCATTTAGCTGTGCAACTTCACACAGCGCAGCCGGACCTCGCAGCACGGCGAGAGTGATTTGAAGGCATATGGAGCTTTAATGTCATTATGCCAATGGTTCTGCGCAACGCTGAATGATGTCAAACACACATCTTGCATAAGACTACAGGCAATATCAGGATCCTCGCGACTTCAATGGAAAGCGATTCGAGGATGCTTTCAACATTGATTTTGATTTAAGATCAGTCACTACTACAATTAAAATATATGTTGAATTTATTGTTGAGTATTCACATTTGCTCATGCCAACAAATTGACCCTGGAGTAAAACTAGAACCCACTCAAGTCTATTGAGCTGAGCTAAATGTAATTAAAACGAATAGAGAGAGACACTTCCCGAGAGATCTGCCTCTCTGTCTTAAGCACATTTGTACTCCTTTATTTACTGACACAGTTTTACATCCACACACACACTGGCAGAAAATGGCCAGTGCCCACGCTTGAAAATCCAGTGTTATTCTTCATCCATGCAAATCAGACTGTGAACTCAGTCATCACTGGTCCCGAGAACATCTTGTAAACTTGGAGTGAGTTACTTCTGTCTTTCGTTTGAATGAAATGATGTTGGACAATGCTGTTGATGCTTTAATAACAAAAACAATGCAAACATCAGATGACATTGTGTCTTTAAGTATGTTGACTCCTTAACCCTCCTGTTCTACTCCGTTTGAATACATGATCCTGGCCACCATCATTGCCAACTGCATTGTTCTTGCCCTGGAGCAACATCTGCCCGGAGAGGACAAGACGCCCATGTCAAAGAGACTTGTAAGGATAGATTCATACAAGTATTCTCTTTCCCTTGTTCTTTACCTCCTCTTGCTTTTTGTTCTTGAAATAGTTTAACTTTATTTCAAGACTAATTAATCTCATGGAAAAAGTATATGAGTATTTTGCTGCTCAATGGATTTTACCTTTAAAGAATTCTTGTTTGAACCAAATCATTTGAACTCAGGCTTTTTTAAATAAAACTACAGGAATTGCTTTTAACACAGCTGTTTAATTATTTCTTATTCTTCATTTTTTTAAAGGAAAAAACAGAGCCATACTTCATAGGAATGTTTTGCTTCGAGGCTGGAATAAAAATCATTGCTTTGGGATTTGTATTCCACAAAGGCTCGTACCTGAGGAACGGCTGGAACGTCATGGACTTCATTGTCGTCTTGAGTGGGTAAGCAACAAAGAATCCTTTACTTTTGCTAAGACAGTCTGTATTGGTTTGGAGTTTTCTTTCATGGTTTACATTTCACCTACACCTGTAGATCAGGGTTTGTCGGGTACAGAATACAAAATAAAGGTGTTTAAAGGGACAGTTAACCCTAAATGACTACCCTGGTAGTAAAAATAACAATTGTAGTCAAAAGTGGATAAAACAATCCTATTTGTGTCCACTAGGAACCATTAAGCAAATGTTCTTAAAAGAGCATCTATATCTTACCTTTATATACTTTGGACAAACTTTTTTGAAACACAGAACTCTCTGAGCTTCTGAGAGAATATTTTGCTCGAAACTGGACATTTGCTACTCCTCCTTTGCTGTGTGCTGTTGTGAAACACAAGATTGCAGCTTTGCTGAAATTTTTGGGAGTTTGGCTTTATTTTAGCCTGCAAAACCTTAATTCAATCACTTGTGGAACCTCTCAAAACAAACTGAAAAAATGAACAGCACTTAGAAAGCACCCTGCGCCATGACCAGATATTGCCTTACAACTGTCAACAAGAGGAGCGCTCCTCAAGGGAATGACTTCTCTTCCTTTCATTTTCAGAGTAAACCTCAATTTACCATACGCAGGCCATTTTTATCAGTGCTGTTGTGTTCCTAATCTGTGATTTTTTTAAAGTGCAGAGTGTGAACAAATGGGATGTTTAATATTTAAAGGATTGTAACATGTAAATGTGTGTTAGTGATTCTAGATTTTGCTCTGTACAGTTGGTATTTCTTGTTTAAAGAATCCCCACCGGAGAAAATTTGTTTATTATGTTGTTTTTTTATACAATATGAATGCTTGGTGTATGTTTTAAGACAAACCATTGTGTCCATTGATCCTTTGGATTGGTCACAGTTATAGATAGATGAAGTGTAGATTTGGAGTTACATTCAAGATGAAACCTATGCTGATATTTGAGGAAATGGAGTAAACACTACTTTTTCAAAGGTTCAGTGTGTTATGTTGAGGAAGATCTATTGACAGAAATGCAATATACTACACATTAATGTCACATATAATGATCTGTTATGTTTAAAATTTCCTAAAAACCTTTTTCCGTCTGCAAGGTACCCCTAAAAACCTCTTTCCTGACAATCCTCACTCTTTCTATCAAAAAATAAACAGACTGCACTCGGCTCATACTGAATGTTGTCTTATCTAACTTGGATTAGCATTATTTCACTTATGTTAAGTATGTTTTTATAACCTGTTGTTATGATTGCTTCTTTTGTGAACCTTACTGTTGCTTTGGATAAAAGTGTCAGCTCAATGTCTAAATGTAAAATGTAAATGTAAAATTCATGCCCAAGCCGTCAAACTGAAGTCATCAGAAAAGATCTGTCATTTTAGTGCAGATATTTTGATTAAAAATTACCAAGATAAACATTTTTTTCCAGAGGATTAACAAAGATTAATTGTTCAGTTTAAGGCGAACGGTGTGCAAAATAATTTTGGACACTTGGATTTCACCCAGACTTTAAGCTCTCACCCTGAGATGCTTTTTAAAGAGCCCCCACCTACTGGCACTCTTATTGGCTCTACTTTTTTCAATATTCAGTCAAAGCCATACATTTCAAAAACACTTTTACATTTAATAAAATGTACTTTCGTCATGAAAAATATCCATCAAATCATAGTTTTAACAAAAAGAAACATTTCACAAGTGTCTCAAAACTTTTAAACTGATAGTTTAGACGTTTATAAAACATATGCACAGTTTGCCAAACACTTACTTAAAATTGTCTGTTCAGATTTGAAGGTGACTTTTACACATTGGCTAATAGGATCTTAACCCAAGATTATGTGTAACGTCATAACCTGTTGAAGGAGAAAGAGAGAAAGAGAGGGGGTGTGAAACACACATACACTTACACAAGGCAATGTAACGTTATCTATGAAATTTTAATGGCTGTCATAGTGTTAAAGTACAAAGGGAGATAGGCTTCTTAGAGAATTTTACATGATTCCAGTTCACTTTCATTATTGATGAGCGCTGGATCTTTGTCTAGTTTAAGAGAGGGGAAAAACACAGAGGAAACTTTAACCTCTCCACCTCTGAATCTCATGAGAGACATACCACTGAAAACATTGCACTCCAGTAAACTTGTGAATACACACGTATTTGTGACCATAATTCATGACCATGGTTGTGTCCTTCATTAAGGAAGCTAATCATCAGAAGTTATTATTTGAAAGGACACATGAGAGCAGCGTTTGGATCTTGTAATCGAGGAAAATGGGATTGACAGGGCGTAAATGAAATTACTTATTGAAATTTTTTTCAATTTACTCCCATAAAGACTTAATACGCCTCTTAATTCAAGGGTCGTGTGCTTCTTTGACCTGAAAGTGGGCATGAAACCCATGTGTAATTGTTTATTTTTAAATAATGTAATAATTCTGGAATTGCCTAACACATCTAGAATAGTTTTGAAGCAATATAATTTTAAATTTTTTATTCAAAAATGTTGTGATGGAAAACGAGAAGGCTTGTAGTATAGATTCTGTCTTGTTCCATTATACTGGTTAATAAGTCCTTTGACACAGGATTATTTTCTCTCCTTAAACTATATCATGGAATTTGTAATCATATTTTTTTCAGAAGGTCAGAATGCCACCGTTTTCTTTTTTTGCTTATGGATTGATTCATTTGAGGTCTCTAAAAGCAGTTGTTCACAAAGAGACCTGGTTTCTTTTTGATGGTAAAATCATAGTGAAGAGACGTGACACAACCACATATGGTGACCCATACTCAGAAGTCGTGCACTGCATTTAAACCATCCAAAGTGTATGCATACAGAAGTGAACACATACACAAACCATGAACACACTATCGGAGTAGTGGGCAGCCATTTATGCTGCGGCGACCGGGGACAGTTTGCGGTAACAGTTTGGTGCCTTGCTCAAGGGTAACTTAGTTATAATGTTACCGGCCTGAGTCTTGAACCCACAACCCTAGGAGTCAAACTCTATAACCACTAGGCCATGACTTTCCCAAAATGACCCTGTGGGACTCAAACCCACAACCTTTAAATGACCACATTTAACAATCTAGAAGGCCAATGCTCTATCCATCGCACCACAGAGTCTAACTAATATATGTTGTAGGAGCAAGTTTTTTATTAGCTGACTCTTACTTGTCCGTATATCCTGAATGTGTTGCCCTGTCAGACTGAAACCGAGAAATAGTATTTCATCAAAGCTGTTCCTGCCATTAAGAGTTGAGTGAAGATGATAAGATTTGGTGGAATCAGAAGATGAGTCATCATCACTCGTTAGACTTTAATGAAGTCATGTGCACACTGAGAGGATTGGGAGAAGTAATGGAGAATTAATGAGAAAGATAAAGGAAGAGGACAGAATGTTCATTAGAATTGTGACATCATTCTAACTACTTAACAATAAAGCTAAGCATTTACAGTTATACTGTAATATGTACATTCGCGTTTATTTACTCAAAAGTTAATGCAATAAAAAAATGGGTTTTTGGAATTACTTAATTTCATCTTGAATGTCGGTTCCACACAATTAAAATTGAGTTTTCCTAGCACAACTTTTCTTCAAATTTCATAAGAAATTATAAATCATTAAACTTTTTATAACTTTAGTAGTGTACATGATAAAATTCAGAAATTCCAACAATCTATTTTTGTCAGTGTATGAACCCCCTATTATCACCATATAAAACTATTAATTAAACTTTTTAAAAGTTATAATGCCTTGTAACATAATAAGTATTCTATCCTCTATATTAAATTTGTTTGTAATATAATAAAACAATCTATAAATGTATTGATTATTCACATAGTTAATTTAATTTTTTATTGTTTTATGGATAATTTGTTGTTATTATTCTTGTCAAACACACATACACTTACACGGCATTGTAAATTTATCTTTAAAATTATACAATTCCCAAATAATTAATTGTCTTATTGTTTTCTAATTTAATTACTGTTACTATTTAAATCTTAATATTATTTTCCCTACAAGTTTTACTTTCATATCATTCATAGTCAAATAATTTTTTTTGTGAAAAAAATGAAAATAATCCATCAATTAGATGGTAAAAATAAATAATAAGTATTGATGATGTCAGCTGAAATGAAATTTCTTTAAGAGGCGAGCATCTTACGAAAGTAATGTTTTTTAATATAAAAGTGATATTATTTTAAATAAGTATTGAGAAATTCAATTTGGTTTTGACTTAACAAGATTGGCTAATCAATCTCTTTCCATTGGCAGCCAAATTTCTGATCATTGCATTAAATCACTTGTCTTCAAGATCCGTCCGCATGTCCACATGTCACTTGAAGCGTTCACAGTCATCCAAACACGCGGGCGTGCTTTCGTGCCATTTATCGTTCCCCCTGCTCTTGAGTGAGCGTTAACAGCGTTGTGTACAGGAAGTACAGATTAGCGCAGTATGGTGGCGTTGTGTAGCAGTCTGATTGTATAGTCACTGTGAGTAGGTGGATAAATGGATTGCCAGTACTTCCTTAAAGCCTATTATCGGCTGGCTCAGGACTCCTGTCATTTAAATGCAAATGGAGTCTTTGTAGTCCTGGGTCTTCTTGCAAGTCAACATCCATTGCCAAGATCTTGGGGAATGAGAGCACCTCATCCACAATGGCATTAATAAGCACTGGTGTCTACCAGTTACCCGCCCCCTCTTTAAGCTGTGGGCATAGTGTACTCCTCTCACACCCCAGTCTGTGCCCGTGTGTCGGTGCCAAGCACACAGCGCTCTCTCTGGAAACCTGATAAACAGACCTCAAAACCACCAACGTCAGCCTGCACTTCTGTTTTAAATCTCTTGATTTAAAATATGCAAATCTGTAAAAGACGCATGTAAATATCATTTAAATGGACGTATGTAAATTCATCTGAATTCCTTTAAATTCCTCATGATCAGCCAATAAATTCATTTGTTCTTGTTTTAACCACAGACTCATGGTCTCACAAAAGTTTTGCGTGATAAATATTCCCTTCGATTGGTAAACTTAACCAAAAAACTAATGATATTCAGCTTCATGTAAACCCATCGGTAGTCAAATTTTCATAAACAGCTTTTGATTAATTGATAAATCAATTTATTTGGCCACGCCCCCTCGCCCATGCTGCTTATACTGGAGAACATGGAGCAAGGCTTCTGACGGGAGTTATGAGTTGGTTATGAGTTGAATGAGAAGCCTGTTGTCTTGCGGAGGTGCTCTGACAGGACAGACAGCTGTCATCCGTGCACGGCCCCCCGATGTTCTAGAAAGGCTTTACACCCACGCTATTTTAAAGAAGCGCTAGGCTGGAGGGGACAATGGTGGAGCGGTGACGAGAGTGCTAAAGAAAAGATCTTGTCTTGGTTTTATCACAGCGCGTCTGTGACAGGCTTGCTGGAAGAAAACCCAACTGATAGATTCATAATGAGAAAGGACCATCAGCTGGACCACGAGATGGATTTTAAGTTGTGCTTTGAGAGAAATGGGGTGCATATTGTTTTAGATATACACAAATTGTGTTCAAATATTGCTTTGAAGCACTTGAAATAGACGTGGAGTGCTAAGCATACATTCTTAAGTATTAAAGGAATAGTTCCTTTACAATTTATTTTGCTTCATGTCATTTCAAACCTATATATGACTCTTTCAGTGTCAACGTTGTTTTGATACCAACATTTTTAAAAAATATATTAAACCATTTTTTAAGAGAAAGTGTCTGAAATGACAGTGGTCTTTGTCTTTATAATGGAATTTAAGCCAGTGATTTAGTTCCCAACATTCTTCAAAATATCTGACCTTCATCTGCAAAATATAAACAGAATATTTAAAAGAATGTTGTTTGGTAATGGCAACCAAACATCACTGGCTCTCATTAACTTCCACTATAAAGACAAAAACACTGATACGTTTTTCTAAATATTTATATAAATCGGTTTAGAGATTCTAAGATATTTAGATTTTTTGAGTGTTGATAGCCAAACAACACTGTTACTGAGTCTTATACAGGAAAAGTTTTTGAACGGTTTAAGATATTTTTTAGGTATTTTGAAAAATGTTGTAAAACATTACAGGTGTTTATGACATTCATCACAAAACAAAATTTATTTGATATTTTTTCAAAATATCTTCTTTAGCAAAAGTGTCTGGCACAGGCTTTAAACGACGTTGGCATGAATAATGCAGTTATGGCACCATTGTATTAAAAAAATGACTTAATGTTTGTTTTATAATTAATTTAACCCAGAAATACTCCATCCAGTGAGTTTTGACATGTTTTGTGTTTTGTATTGGGACATGCTAACTCAAATCTCACTATCACAACGTGAATAGCATAGATGTGAATACACACGAGTGCATGTGTTTTTTTCTTGTTTTTGTTGAGTTAATTACAATGCCTGTCTGCCAGCCGCTCTTTAACCACACCACGTGACTGTGCATTACAGCTTCTCGTGAATAATGTGATCGCACAGTCTATCATTACCTCAGCTACTGGTGTAAGAAAAGCAGACTGCAGCTTTGACTATGAGACGTAGACGATGCAGTGAGCAGGAACAGGGTGAACCTCTCTGACACCCTCAACTTGTCCATGGAGAGAAAGAACATGTGCTTATTTTCTGTCTGTGACTCATTTGGTTGAGTCTGGTTTTGTCAAATTTTGAGGACAGCTGAGCTAACATTTTCAACACAGTTTATATTGGTGCTGTGTTTAGCTTGTGCTGTATCTGAATGTCCCATTTTCGCTGTTAATTTGACAATTTTAGCAGTTAAGCTGTTTGTCTGATATAGTTCACAATCGTTTGAATATGTAGGCCTATACTACAACTACATTACTGCAACAGGTGTAGATGGTTGGTTTGTTCTTAAGGACTGGAGGCCTCCCTTTGTCATTTATTTGCCCTGGACCAATCAGCTGTCAGCTCGATTGATGTATGTAGACAGGATGGGAGGGTTGAAGGGATTTGAGATAGGCCTTCAGCTCCTTCAGTTGTCTTTTGATGTATTGTTATTGTTTTATCTGCTGATCAAATTGTATGTGTGATTTTATCAGAGGGACAAGGAGCAGGGTTCCCCAAACTCAGTCCTCGAGGACCATTGTCCTGCAGTGTTAAAAGTAAAAAAGAAATCAGAAAATGAAACAAAATGATTGAAAAATAATATGTGACACTGCCTATTAATCCTAGCTTAAGTCCTTCTTGTGTTATCAACTGTTTTCTTTGAGGCTCATTATCTCAATTCTATTTACCAACTTTAGCCTGGTTTTTAAAGGAAGGGCCACATATAGGATTGTAAACTACTCATGTATGAAATATATATACATATATATATATATATATATATATATATATATATATATTTATATAAGTCTATGGAGAATATTTAAATATAATTTAGCTGTAGAAAGGGACAGACTGGAATGAAAATGAATGAATCTGAATAGTTTTAAATTGATTTTTACTCACATAGTCTTTTAAAAGCAAAGTCAACTAGACGATTCGACATCTCTTCATGATCAATTTGATGAGTGATGATGCCGTGGTCAAGTGTTTGAGAGCGACTGATAGAGTGTTTGCATCAGAGAGCAGAATCTGAAGTTGCTCTGTGATATTGAAATGGGCTCGTGCCAGGGCTGTTGTTTGCAGAAGTGTGTAGGCTGGTGTTTCTCGCCAGCAGCTGTTATTCTACCACTTCTGGATGATTTGTGACATCAAAAAAAAATTTTAATGACTGATTAATCATGAAGAAGCAAGGTTAACATGTATATACGTCCTCATAATGATTTTCAGAGCTGGTTGATAATAAAAGCTGTTTTATTCAATACTCTCCTGAGGGTTGACATGTTGAGGTCTCATTAACCGATGGTAGCAAACCTCAGGTTATTGGACCATCTTAAAATACAATGGGGACACAAGGTGGTTTAGATTTAAAACATGTGTGTCATCAACGTCAATATTGATGTCAGTATAAGCAACTTTAGTTTGGACTGTACTCTACAGTTGAGACTGTTGGTTATTTTTGGAAGTTTTTCCTAGTTGCAAAAGTGGCTTAAAGAGGCTCATGGTTCCATTTTTATGTTAAGAGCCCTCTGGTGGTTTTAAAAGTATCAACATTTTAAATATGTTTCATAAATAAATGAATTTGAATGTCGTTAGCAATTAAAACAATGTTGGAACTTTCCATCAGGTTTCTTTAGTCTGAAGCATTTCATTTCTTTCCTATACAGATTTTTTCTGTAGAATACAAAATAAGATATTTTGAAGAATGCATTAGTTTTGTGTTCAAAAAATTGAATTGAATGGGTGTCATTATTGTTTCCTTGCAAATATCTTCTTTTTTGTTTTGGAGAGGAATTAAGTAAGAACAGATTTTAATAATGAGTAATAAAATAGGACACTATTGTAATACGGGCGAATTATCACTCTTCGTATCAAAAATTTCATATTTATACAATAACAACTTTAATCAGTTTATAATGAAAAATTTAGTTTCTGATTAGATTGCAGTTGTTAAAACAAATCCTTCACTGGCACCGGGATGTCAACTCTTTATATCTCCCACATTTGTTAACTGACAGATGTTTACAATGCTGTGACCCTTACCTTTTCCCCAAAAGATGTCCAAAAACTCAAACCTACATTAAATATAGGAACTGAATTCAAGATCTTTCTTTTGCCCATGCTAATCCCTGCCCTTTATTTTAAGTCATTTGGGTAAACAAGTTTCTTGCGGACGACCTGTTCCAGGGCCTGTAATTTCTCCTTCACTTTGGCCTGGCACAATGACAGAATGGGTAATCAGAGGCTGAGACACTTTATCTTACTGTCTGTCTCATCTTTCTCTCGCTTTCTCTCTCTGTCTCCATCTGGTAATGTGAGCCCTTCTTAGATGACTCATTTTCATATTAAAAACAATTTTATCAACACTTTAAAGTAAAAAGTAAAAGCTTTTAGTGCAGAGTTGCTATAGTGGAATAGCTCTTAATAAACACCATTGTTAGGTTGAGACGTATTATTACAGTACTGCGGAATACATAATTCCTTTTGGTCGATGGTTGCGTTCTATGCCTATATTCTACTCAAGACATTTCAATTGTATAATTGCTCATTGTGTCAGGCGGTTATGATCGTATGGTCTCTTTCATGTAAAGGAAGAATAAAATAGCAAATACAGTACTGTGCAAAAGTACTGAAAAGATATGTCAGATTTTTGCCTCAATAAATGGTTTTAAGTCAGTTATTTATATAATTTTTCACTAGATTTTTGCGAATAATGACTTATTAAATGATTAGAAATGTGACTCATATTTTCTAATGACACACTACTGCGAATGATTAATACTGACTCCAATGATGACTTACACAGTACTGTGTTAAAAAAAAAAATGAAGAGTACAAAAATGAATATATGAAATATTTTCTAGAAGTCGTAAAATGCTAATTTCTTAAAATTAGTGTTTGTTTCACATGCTATGCACTGTAATTGAAAATAAATCATCAGAGGCAGTGCAGATTGGGTCTGGAGGTTGCTATGGTGAGCAGGGGGTGTGTCAAAGAGACAGATGGAGGGAGAATTTCCCCTGCTGCCGTGTGAAGTTGATTTTGGAAGAAACATTTCAACCTCATATGAAGGGAAAACCTACACACTTTAAAGTCAGTGTAGGGTAGTAAGGGGGACTTTATAATCGAAAGAACAGAAAAATTGGGTGGAAGCACATCAGGTTTTCAAATAATCTGTAGATCAGAATCTTATCACCTCAGTGTTGCTACGGAAGCTTAAAAATTGCATGAAGAGACCTGGCTTAAAAAAACCTATTGGTGTTACAAAAACTGTGATATTCCCACGTTCTTGGATGCGTCGTAGATATTGCTTTACACCTTTATGTTGAAGCATTCATGAAATGAGTCATTGTATCAGTGTCAGCCTGAATATTTACTCCTGAATATTATTAGAATGAATGAGCAGGAATCTTGAATATTTTTCTTGAGGTGTCCTTCTATGCAATGCGCCGCCATGTCTGTTGTTGTTTGACCCTTACTATCAAAAAAAATTTCTTGATTTTTTACGAGAAACTATTTAAATTTCAAAATAACTCTGAAATTATGTAAATTTACTGTTTAAATCTGTTTATTTTGATGTTAACTATACCACATACATTTTTTTTTACAGCGTAGGTTTGATTTTGAAAAATGATTCAAAATTAAGAATAAACAAATCATAGTTTTTTACATTTATAAATAAAATACCTTTAAGTATTAGAAAACGAATAGGTCCATATATAAACTCCATAGAAATGTAAAATGCTTATGAAGACATGTGAGTTTAATTCTGTGCCAGATTTCTCCGTTGCTTGGCAACCATAAACAGCCTACATGAGGCCAATAAGAGCCACATTCCTTTGCGAAAGAACTCTTGTTTTATTAATAAAAGTAAATTATGAATTATCCTTCTCTAGTGTCACTTTTGTAATTGCCAAGTTGGGCTTTTGAACACCTCTCAACCCATTGTTAAAACACTGAACGTTGCCTCCCATTTTACTACCATCCACTTTCTCACCGAACTCAGTCCAGCAGCTTTGGTCAAGGGTTAAAACGCTGTGATTTGGCATCATCAGCTCTTACTTGTCATTTATTATATGTTAGAAGTCTTGACACTACTGGCTTTATCTCTCTCTGTCATAGTCTCTCTCTTTGTCTGTTTCTCTGTGCCTGTTTGACAATTAGTTAAGTGTTTGCTCTTTATCCGTGATGAATAATTGATCTACTGGTGTCTTAATGATTCATATGCCATCTGTCACAATGTAACGGCGGCATGTGTGAGTCAGGGAGCCATCAAACAAGCGTGGATCTGCGGTGGACGGAGGGGGATAATTATCCAGCGCTGTCTGGCTAATAAAAACAACACCATATCAACAACGTGCGAGCGGCGAACTGATAAAACAAACGCAATATTATCTAAGGACTTTAAAGGGCGATTTGCATAACCATATTGACATTTGCCTTGCAATCCAAAGGCATTATTTATTCATCTATCTTTTTTACATTTACAGAGTTTTTACTGTAGGTCAGGTGCTTTTGATATTACATAGATTATTGCATTTATATAGGTTTTATGGCTTTATAGAGTCATAACAGGCATAGTAGTGTTGCATGCTCAATATGGATATATAAGCTATGACTTTTCTAGATGAACATCCATAGGATTCTATCATGGTGTTTAACTTATAACACAGAAAGAAATGAGAGCACTCTGGTGGATTATATGGATCTCGGCTTGTTGTAGGCCAACATCATTTCTTTAAAAAAATGGAAACATTTAAATTAAATTTCTTGACAGTCGCTTAATTATATATGTGTTTATGAATTGGGAAGCAAATCTTGCCTCGCATCGAGACATCTTTAGATTTTTTATTAGTAGAAACATGTTGTTTTGTTCATTCAGTGTCAGCAAAGAGTCTTCGCTCTGTATTTGTGTTCCTGACCCACCCACATGCGATACTGTTTTAGAAAAACTGTCAGAATCTTTTTCTGTCTGCTTGTAAAGTTTGACACTAAACAAAAAATTTGGGTTATTGGAATTACTTTTATCACGTAAATGGGTTCCACACAATTAAATTAAGTATTTTTTATCTCTTTTTTTACATCTCAAACTAAAAACTTAATTTAATCATGTTGAATCTATGAACATGATAAAATTAAGTTATTCCAACAACCCTTTTTTCAGATTAAAAATTGTTGTCTCTACAGTAAATGTGCTGTACTGTAAGAACACTGAATTATTGCATTTATTGATAAATTTGTGGCTTTCGATATAAACAGCTGGCAGATGCTTAACTGAATGCATCTGTCTTTGCATTGGGCATGTTTTATGACGATTGTCTCGAGAAAGTGATTGTTTGTAAATTGTTTTGCCTTGAAGGTTATAAACACAAGCTGCTATAAATTATGTAAGTGTTACCGTGCATGCGCTGGTCTTACATAATTTGTACTGATGGTTCAATCACAACGCTTGCAGGGGGTAGGACATATTTCTTAAACTTTTTATAAGATTGTAAATGTTTCAGATGCAGATATTGCTGGGAAATAATTGTTTTACCACTGTTATAAATAAACCGAAAAAATAGGGAAGTATCATGATTAAGCCACAATTTATAAGCATGTTTCAATGTGGGATAACAGCAGTGTTGTTTCATGTATAATTTGTGGCTTTACCTGCTAAAGGTAAAAAAAAATATAAAAAAATTGTGTACACTACCTGTCAAAAGTTTTGAACACTTATGCGTTCATATTTTGTCCTTATTTAAGAGTAAAAATAAACTCCTTAAAATAATAAAATGAAATAAACGGTACTTTGAGAATTTTGCATAACATTAAAAATTTAAAACAAAAACTTAAATTGGACAAACTTTAGTGGAGTCATGCTTTGACAAGAATTTGCAGAAATGTTTTCTTGACTTCTTTAATCAAGCAGCTTCTTAAGGTCTCACCCTGAGATGCTTTTGAAAGAATTTTAAAGAAGTTCCCAACTATCCTGCACTCTTTTTGGCTGTTCTTTCTATATTCAGTCAGTCATCCATTTCCAAATAAAAATGTATTTAACAAAGTGAACTTTTTTTCATTAAAAACATCTAGATTATTGAATACTGAACTAATTTCAGACAATTAGGAATTCACACCCAGTTCAAAATGTTTTAAAATAATGAGAAACCCACGAGTATCCCAAAATCTTTGACCGGTAGTGTACTTTCTCTAAAGAATGACAAAGGCCACTCTTAAGCAGTTAAAAACATATTACATTTGTAACTTAAGCTATCCTATTGAAATGAAATACACTTGCCCTGAAAATATGATATGCAATTATAACGTATTAGTAAACATTAGTTTCACATGTTTATTTTTATGTATTTTTATGTCAGTAGTATACTTAAATCTGTTTCTTTTTAGCATTAAACTACACATTACTACCCAAATTCAATCACACAGCTCATTCCGTTTTAGTACACTCAAAATTTAGGAGTCAAAGAAGCTGCACAATCAATTTTTGCTCTTTCTTTAGCAGCGCTCCTGTAAAGTCTCATCTCATTCATGCGCTGCTGCTATTTTAATTCTTTCTCAGGTCCTAATTAGAATCAATGACGTTCTACTTCTTGACAGCCCAGCTGTGACTAATATGCAGGACGATCAGGGTTTATTAATCTGCTGGTATAAAAAAATCATCTGCTGGTTTAAAATCACCTGAAAGCGAAAATATTAGGTGGGGGGATTTGCCTTTCTATGAGGTACAAGTGCAGGCTTGTTTTTTTCTGAAATGCAGGAATGATAATGGTCACAAAAATGAATTTGAGTAGTGATTTCAATATCTTGAAGTAAAAAAAAAAAAACTAATATGCAGAATGACGGTTCACATTTACTTTATGTACTGTACTGTATCATGTATCAATTGAAATATGTTAAAGTATTCACGTTACAGTACACTAATTGACATTACAGTAGGTACAAAAACTGTAGATTCAACTATTTAAGTTTTTATCAGAAACTTTAGGTTTAGACTGTGTGGCAATTTTTGTGTGGCAGTGACAGCTGAAGTTCACAGACGATTTTAAACATTCACTTATTGTAGGTCAAGCTTTCTGTTTGGCGTTCCGGCACTGTTTACAATGACACTGCACCCTTTTCAAACTAATCAAGTTTGCGCTCATACTAGTTAATCAAACCAGGCTTTAGGTGTCGATTGGACCGGGCATGGTTTGATTGTGCTTGTGTGAGCAAACCTTTACAAGTTGCCTATGCATTTATTATACATGCTAAACAGCAAAAATCAAAGTCTCAGAACAAAAGATATATTAATATTATCTAAAAACAAATTGCATGAAAAGACTTGTGTAAACTGGCCCTACAATCCTATGTCAGTTTGTGGTATAATTTCAATTAAACCACCTAAATGTACAGTATACACACATAAACAAGTGTACATTTAAATGTCCTTGCAGTGTTGTTTCTTTTAAACCTGATATTACAAATATGGAATTTCCCATCACACACTTGCAGAATTCAGGTAATCACAAGGCACTGGTTACCTGGATAATCAGAGCACACATTACTTTTTACAGGGATGGTAAATCCTAATGTTTCTTGAAGATGAAGAGTTTTATTTAAATTTAAATTAAATTTTATTTAATAAAAATATAGCAAAACCCACTGGTTACACTTGTGAGATAACTTTTTGAATAAATATTACAGTTCAATTGTTATTTAGCTCAAATAACTTAATTAGAGGCTAACATATTTGTAATGATTCATTTTAATTGTCGTAATCATTTTGCGTTTTTTTGATGTCTTATTTACCCAAGTTGAATCCCAAAGGATCTGTTTAACAGAAATTTTGGAAGCAACCATGCTACCAGTGGCATCTAATGAAGCCAAAATGCTGTGTACAAAGTCGCTCTATCTAGAATTTTATCCAGCCCTCATACATTCTCTTCATGTATTTTTTTGTCCGGGGATCATACACACACCTATCTTTGGCGTTATCCCCCATCTCAGTTGTGCGAAAATGGGTAGAGTTTATCTTCTGAAAGGTGAACCAGGCCAACGAAATCCAAAATATAGTCTTTGGTTCACAAATGATAAAGCACAGATAAAAACATGTCATCCATTGGAAAGAATGCTGACAACAAAAAGTCTGCTCATTTCCCTCTGAGTTTGATGTACTGCATCTCAAACAGCTTTCTGTTTCCTGTTAGCATTTTATAATGGGTCATGTCCTTGGAAGATTGTGTCTGTTCTACTAGACATACAACAGAATTTTTCAAATGAAAGTACAAGGTGGTATATAATTGGGTGCAGGCAAGTCTAAGAGATGTGTAACCAGGTACTTGTGAAAGCAGGACTTCATTGGTCAACCAGCTTCACTATGCTGGTCCACCAGCTTTACCAGTTAAGTTTTGCTGGTGAACAGCATGGCAATGCTGGTCCACCAGCTAGACCAGCATCAAACTGAAAGGACAGAAGAAAGACTTCTTATTAATAAAGATGTACTGAATTCTCTTTAGATTATTTACTACTAGTCAGGTTTGGGACCCTTGAATGTTTCTTATTCTTAATGTCTGAAATAAATGAATATAATAAAAAAGGAAATATGCTTTATAAATATGTTTATTTAAAAAAATAATATTTTAAATGG
Organism: Triplophysa yarkandensis; assembly: GCA_033220385.1. NCBI lineage: Eukaryota > Metazoa > Chordata > Actinopteri > Cypriniformes > Nemacheilidae > Triplophysa > Triplophysa yarkandensis. The sequence goes on along the minus strand of CM065656.1, from coordinate 9,177,721 downwards.
ATGACTTTGATTGAATGTTGAAAAAACAAAAACAAGAGCAAACAATCGATGGATACTTTAAAATTCTTTAAGTGTGAGGCCGTGTGACCTTAAGGAGGTTACTACACTGAAGATGATCAAATATAAAATTTTTACATTTTGCTTTTTTGAACATAATTCAGATAGCTCCTTAGTTCCCAGTTTTATTTTACAATTTTCCTCAGTTAACTATTATTCCAAAATGTGGAGAAATATAAATGTGTAAATGTCCCAAAACTATTGACTATTCACTGTCTTATGTCTGCACTATATGTTACATGTTATATGTTACATGTACTGCGCTGTTTTTGGAGCAAGCTCCTAAGAATTTCACTCACCAGGGCACACGTGCCGTGGTGATGTGACAATAAAAGTGAATTGAAATTGAATTGAAATTGACTAGTAGTGAAGACATAAATATGAAGGAAGACTTGATACAACTCAGCATTGGGTGTCTAGTTTCATTAGCTTCTTATAATTGTTATTTATTTGAAAATCAGATTAGGTTTTCCCTTATTAAAATGAAAATTACTTTTTGATCACACATCATCAATGCTTGTTGGTTTAGTTTAACTGTCGTGTGGAAGGTCAGACTAACCATTTTCTTTTTTTTTTGTTAACAGGATTCTTGCCACAGCCGGAGCTCATATGAATATCTCATTAGACCTGCGCACACTGAGAGCTGTGAGGGTTTTACGGCCCCTCAAACTGGTTTCTGGCATTCCCAGTATGTTGACGCATCTATGTGAATCGTTTGAGAATGAAATGTAATCATGTAGTATTTTATTTTATTTGGGAAATTTAATGTTACACTGTAACTCAATCTGGTGCGGCGTGATTTGTTTTCAGGTCTGCAAATTGTCTTGAAGTCCATCATGAAAGCGATGGTTCCGCTTCTACAGATCGGTCTGCTGTTGTTTTTCGCCATTCTCATGTTTGCCATCATTGGACTGGAGTTCTACAGCGGAAAACTCCACAGTCACTGCGAAGCTGAACCAGATATAAGGAGTAAGAACTATAATACATACACAACCTGTATATTCTATAATATAGATCTATAATAGTTGGAGCATCTTGTCTGGTATTGTTTCTATTTATGTTAAAAGGAAAATATATAACATTTTATTGGAATAGCTTTTGTTGAATGGCTTTCCTCTGAGAAAGGAAGCAGATGGTGTAGTAGCATCTACCAGCAGGATCTAACAAGGCCGTGTAAGCCAGCCAAATCTTGACCCTTGGTGCAGATCAACACACACTAATGGAATATGCATACTGCAACACACACCTACATTTCATCTCAAACACAAAACTGAAAATGAATAATATGAAAAACATGGATAATTAAATAGAACAGCATTACAAAATAAACGGAGCATAAAACACAAATTGTAAAGCACCCTACAAAATAACATAACATGTAATACATCACATAGTGATTCTAATAAGATCAGGTTTCTAAAATGCATATTCATCTATAGTTTTATTTGTTAAAAATTCAAACTATGTTAGATAAAGATTAAATGTGCTTTAAAAACAACAAATCGTTTAATTCCCCAAGAGACATGTTTAATTGGGATGTATTTGTAATGCAGCTAAAAACAACACTTAGAAATTAAACAATAAGGTTCAGTAGGTTTTACAATTTTGCAAAAATTTCCCCAAAAAAATAGCTTCCCCTCTTGCAACCTGCTGGACGTTTGAAACCCCTCACACAAAGAACTCTGAGAAATATAGCTTTGGCCTACTCAAATAAAGCCAATTAATTGCAAGAAGAGCACAAAATCTGTACACTTCCAAACATTATCCTCTGCTGCTCCACCCATTAAGCCAATTTAAATTTGAAGCCACATATAAAAGAAACCATTCCACTGTGGCTGAAATGTTTCTCTTTTTCTCATCTGCAGGCAATGAGACTGTGGATTCATCTGATTCTGAGTACCCATGTGGATATAGGAAATGTCCTTTGAAATATAAATGTTCTGGCAGCTGGACTGGTCCCAATGATGGCATCACCCAATTTGATAACATCTTGTTCTCTGTACTCACCGTCTTTCAGTGCATCACGATGGAAGGCTGGACGACAGTACTTTATAACGTAAGTTTATAATTTAATTCACTGAATCAACATTATTTTTGTCTTTAAAGTTTAGATTAGAATGCTTTTTATATCATGTTTTTTGTAATGCAGAGCTTTTATGGTTTAGGATAAGAAATCATATTTAAAATTTTTCAGATGGATGGGTTATTATTCAATTTGGTCACGGGTGGTCTCAGTCATTGCTCCCTAAAACACAAAATGGCAAAAGACCAAACAATATTAAACAATTAAATTACAATTGGCACAGTTTCGCTATTTTAAAGTAGGGTTGCGGAACCACGTCTAGTCAGCTGGGACCCTTCATGCCTCTATGGTTTTCTATAGCACACAATGCAATTGATGCAAAACACATCTGTAGGCAAGTTGTTATGCTTAATTTCTAGTTTGACTCTTGACTGTTCACCTGTTTTTGGATCTTCCTTCCTTTATATGGTAATTTTGAACATACCATCTTTCTAATAGATCTTTCTTATTAAAAAGGCAGGTATTTAAATGCCTATTTAACAACAATAACATCTCCCCTTTTATAGCTAGTCGTTTCTGGAGATAGCTGTCAAAGGACTTTTGTATCTCCAAGGAAAAACTCAAAAGAGGCAACATTTTAAATGCCACACATTTAAGGTCTATTACTTGGTTTAGATCTTGTGTCATACATATGCCAATCATAAAAGAAGAAATATTAAATTTGATTGATTTGTTTGACATTAATGCACTTAAATGCATGATTTTTACATTTAGTGAATATACTGATTGTATGTTCTGATTTTGTATTTAGATATACCTATATCTAAAATGTTTCAGTACTGAATCAAGCTAGTAAAACAAAACCAAGGACAATATAAATTAATAAAATCCATGTTTAGAAAATATATATATATATATATTAGACGAGTTACCTAAAATAGTCAAATGAGAGAAAAAACTCCCCCAGATCATGCCGGAGCACAGTGCATTTGAAGAGTCACGCTGTGTCATACGTGTTGATGTGACTCACGAGGACACAGTTAGAGGTGTTTTTCTCGCTCATGACTGGCTTCAGGATGCGGGGAACTCCTTCTTAGCTCAGTTGAGCAATGATGTCACCAGCCCTCGCTGTGTTCACACCCTTTGCGTGTCAGAGCGATACCCCGCTGACCCCTCACTGGTAATTAAAATCAAAGGTTTGCTTTCTGATTATAGGAACTGAGTTTGATGTGTTACTTTTAATGATTCAGAGCAATGCATTATGTCCAACTGTAGGGCACTGGTTTGATGTCTGAGGAACACACACAGACCGATTTGTATTTGAATGCTGTAATCTGAATGAAAGCATCCGCCACATGCAGAAATTAGTATTCACTTCCTGTTTTCTTTGTACAGACAAATGATGCCCTAGGCCCTACGTGGAACTGGCTTTACTTCATCCCACTAATAATAATCGGCTCCTTCTTTGTGTTGAATCTGGTATTAGGAGTCCTGTCAGGGTGAGTACAGTTTGTCCCTGGTAGCTGATGCGAACCAATGTTTGAGTTTTATCTGTGGTTAATGTCATGTGTATTAACTTTATCTTTAGTGACAAGGGGCTGGGTTACATAACTAGACGCTCTCTGATGACAGTTTTATTGATCTGAGGATGCTCAAGAGATGTATTGTAATGCAGTTCTCATTTGTTTCACTTAACTTAGTCTCAATTTCTTTGGTCTAAAGTTTCTCAGTAAGCATTAAATACAGTGCAAGATATATCATGTGCATTAATATCGTAAATACTGTTTTAACGATAGGTAAAATCACATTACCAAGTTTGTCATTCAATTTTAAAATCAAATAAAAAAAATCTGCATTTGCTTTCCACGTATTCACTGCCTGCTGTAGTCACATGCTGCACCATCTGCGTTGTCTCAATCACATACAACTTACTTTGTTTATGTAAATTATTTGAATTGATCATTTTTATATTCTTTGTGTTATTATTTACAATAAAACCCCAAATACCTCTCTCTTTAATTTATAATTTTCATTATTATTATTATAAGTAATCTATATTCTGTAAGCATCGTGTCAAGTAATGCTAGTAGTTCAATAAAAGACTTATGGACAATTTTTGCCAATATTGCCCATTGCTAGTTTAAATACATCAGAAGAATAGAGCTGTAAGTGAATATTGATTAATGGAATGTAGAGTGCAGAAATCCTTTACTAAACAGACCCGGTAACCTAAGCTCTGTTAGATACATTGAAAAAATCTAATGGAGAGATTAGTGACATTTCTGGGTCTTTCTGTCATGAGATATATCTGAGATGCAGTAGACTTAAGCCAACTTTTCCTTTTGCTCTAAGTTATCCACTCTACTTTTATAATGCCTTTAATTCCATCACTCAGCAGGTGAATGAGATTGATAAATGAAGTGTTCTCATCCCTGTGGTTTCTCTCTGTGGGCTATTGTATTTTGCTGGCTCTTGCAGAGAGTTTGCTAAAGAGAGGGAGCGGGTGGAGAACCGTAGAGCCTTCATGAAGCTCAGGAGACAGCAGCAAATTGAGAGGGAGCTGAATGGGTATCGGGCATGGATCGACCGTGCAGGTATTCTTTCTCAGAACAGGGAAACCTGTCACAGAGATGATGAATACATCAGGAAAAATTAAATCAAAACTGTCAAATGCACATGAAGTCTGCTTTTTATTTTTTAGAGGAGGTAATGCTTGCAGAGGAGAACAAAAATTCCGGGCCTTCGGCTTTAGATGGTAAGATGCTAAATCTCTGCTGTTTTTCCCACATATGTTTCAATGAACTTTGCTATAATTTGAACAAACATCATCATAAGTTGTCTCAGACAATTATTCTCAAAATAACAAATAAAGCTTTATTACTTTCAATTATATTTATTTGGTATGCAAGTTATGATGTTCAGAGAAATGATCTTATGTTTGTCTTCAGTGCTGAAAAGAGCCACCACCATTAAGAGAAGAGGGGTAGATGATGTCCGGAGAGGTCCAGAAGAACAGTATGCCAACATCTCATCTGTAGGTGAGTGTCTCGAACAAGAGGGCTCAACCCCAGCCTTCATCTTCTATTAGCAGGTCATATTACAAAAGAATCGTGAGGAGAATTTAAGTTGATTTGTGCTTTCATAAATTTTAATGTTGTTTATCAGGCATGCAGTTGAACAGAGTGAGTATTCGCAGTGCTAAAAGAGGGCCGACATCGTATTTCCGTCGGAAGGAGCGCTTGCTACGGATCTCGGTTCGCCGTATGGTGAAGACGCACACCTTCTACTGGATTGTTCTGGGTCTGGTGGCCCTCAACACCTTCTGTGTGGCCATCGTACATCACAAACAACCCAAAATGTTGTCCAACCTCCTTTGTAAGACAACAAGCACCGTTAATCCCAAATGAATCCTCACTTTTATGAGGAGTAGAAAAAGGGTGTTTTATCAAAGAACACTGTAAAAATAATGTTGGTGTTTTTTTCTCAGGCTAATGTTAAATGGTTCATTTTGAAAACATTACAAATGTTAATTTAAAGTAAGAATATGGAGTTAAGAAATAGCATGATTTTAAGTGGTATATACGTTGACTTGACTGCTGTATCCTTTGAGGGAAAAATATATTTTAATTTTATTTTGTTGCTGTGCAGAAGGTTTGTCATTTTTATTTTTTTATACATGGGCAATAACATCTATACCTTTCTTCCACAGACTTTGCAGAGTTCCTGTTTTTGGGTCTGTTTCTCACTGAGATGTTTCTGAAGATGTATGGATTGGGACCCAGACTCTATTTCCACTCCTCTTTCAACTGCTTTGACTGTGGGGTAAATTTCCTTCCCATTATCCTTTCTGAGATAAAGTTAGGACAACATTGTAGATGCTGAAGAGAAGGTGCAAAAAGATGATGAATGATAGAAGACATGCAAAGAAATAAATCCAAATGAATCGTGAGTTGGTTTGAAGTTGCTACTCTAGGCCCTCCTAACCCGTTCCGTATTTCTATGTAAATGTGAGCAGCAGCTTTGAATATCAATATTTAGCTTTCTTTTCATTCAAATTATGATTTAGATTTGGGATTGCATGTCTAGTTTTGACCTGGTTTAGCAACACATTAATAGAATTAAAAATCATTAAATGCAGGCCTTGAAATAACTGTCTACACCTTTAAAAAAAAAGCAACCATAACACAAAGAAATCAAATCAAATTTGCATGACTTTATTCATTTAAAAGCTAATTACAGAGCATTTAAGGGATACATTTCTATCAGTTTATTTGCTGGATTCAAACCCACAACCATCTTACAGGTGATAGTGGGCAGCATCTTCGAGGTGCTCTGGGGATTCTTCAGACCCGGCACATCCTTCGGGATCAGCGTTTTGCGTGCCTTACGGCTGCTGAGGATCTTTAAGATCACCAAGTAAGTGCAGCCCAGCCTGGTATCACTGCTTCCCGACTTTGTTAACCTCTTTACTCGAGAATAATCTATTTATTGACCTCCATGCTTCTGCTCAGTCTCTGGATGTCCTCAAGCTGACCTTAGAGTTGCCGTGTTTGTTTGTTGTGAAGGTACTGGGCGTCCCTGAGGAACCTGGTCGTGTCTCTGATGAACTCTATGAAGTCCATTATCAGTTTGCTTTTCCTGCTGTTTCTCTTCATTGTGGTCTTTGCCCTTCTGGGCATGCAGCTTTTTGGAGGAAGGTAATATTTGATCACTTCTCATTTGTAGACGTTTTTAATAGTGTTTTGTACTGTAAACAGTTTTAGGCAAGACTGCGCTGTTAAGTTAAGGCCCAACCTTATCCAGCTGCCTCACTCTTCAACAACAAAGTGTACAGATACACCAGATCAAACGTGTTTTATGTTAAAAGCAGTTCTTGGTGAAACAATAACTCTTATGTGGCATTGAAAACTGATAAGGTTTTCTCATCAGTGGAAAGCTAATGTTTTATTCAGTAAGATGGTAAGACTTCTGTTGATGAAGCAACAGATGACATATTTTTTGTTTCAGATTCATTTTTGAAGACTACACCCCCACAAACTTTGACACATTTCCAGCTGCTATTATGACAGTGTTTCAAGTAAGAATTATAACCTGTGCATGACATATGATATTTTTATTCAGATATTACTTGGATAGTATGTCCAATTGATCCAAAATTGAGTTTAATAGATTAAGAGAAAATCAGGAACAGGACACAGTACTTAGAAACTCAATGCTTTGTGTTTTATCATGAATGATTTTAGAGCGGCAAATACACTTCTTAATGTACGAGGAATTATTTAAAACATCAGTTCTTATAAATGGGATGTGCTTCTAGATTCTCACTGGTGAGGACTGGAATGAGGTCATGTATAATGGCATTCGTTCTCAGGGAGGCGTGAAGTCAGGGATGTGGTCATCCGTGTACTTTATTGTTCTGACTCTGTTTGGAAACTGTATCCTTCGCTAATGCATTATTTGTCATTTATATTTATGCTTTTTCATTTAAAGAAACTTATATAATTTTACATATTTTAAGCAAAATCCATGTTAACTGGAATTGATCTAGAGGTTTACAATTTACAAATATTTCTTTAGTTTATGTAATTGAAATATTATTTTTCCTACAAATATATGTTTTTTATGTACTCCAATGTCTTTTTGTGAATTCTAATAGAAATAAATCAATTAACTATATGAGTTACACTTAATGTAATGTCTTGTTCTGCCTACAAAACTACTTTTCAGATAATGTCACCAATCACTCATTTCAATTCTCTTATTGCTTTTTAAATACGTCTCATAATGAAATTTACATGTATATAGTTTTCCAATGAATGTCCTGTTAACTTTAGGCTGTGTTCTTTTTTTAATGTTTGCACTTTAAAATTTTTGCATTTGGTTTCAACTGTTGAATCTGCAAAGCTCTTTGAGTCAAACCCTTGACAAAACACTAAGATACGCTCCTCAATGTCTTCTTGGCCATCGCTGTCGACAATTTGGCCAATGCCCAGGAGCTTACGAAGGTAATCCAGCTCATGGATCTCTCCACTTACATTTAAAATACAGTTGAATAAACACAGTTTTGTCGTTCCAAAGGATGAGGAGGAGGAAGAAGAGGCGTTTAATCAGAAACATGCTCTGCAGAAAGCCAAGGAGGTCGGACCCATGTCGTCTTTCATGTGTTCAGAGTAAGTCAACCATGTACACCCTGGCTTGCTTCATTCGTCCTCTCACAGGGATGCTGCTTTATGATGTCCACTAACACCACTAACACCAGTCTCTTGTCTGGAAATGTTTTCTTTAGGATTAATTGTAATGATCCTTTAAAATCTCTTTAAAATGAAAGGAGTAGCTTTGGTTTAGTGGCAACTTACAAAATTTCACTAAAGATCTAGATTTGGTACTTTGCTTTTCTAACTACGATACTTATATGAAAGACTGATTGATACTTAAGAGCAACAAAAATCACCATAGTGTTTAGCATCCTTGATGGTAATGCACAATGTGCTTATTGAAATATTGTGGATGGATTTTTTTCGGGGCTCGTCGTTCTCAAAGTACAATAATTTGCTTTGAAATCAAAAGCATGTTGTCATAGCAACCGGCAGGCTTCCCAGTCTATGCAGGGATGAGTCTTTTATGTTGGCATAGATAAGGCTTCGTTCCCATCAAATGGAGAATTAAAGTGTTTTAAATGCTTTATCATCGGTTAGCATGGATAACAATATGTGTACATATTTTGTTTACTTAGAAAGGCATCCTGCTGTTGCGATCTCAAAATACATACACAATCATCAGATGGAGATTAACTGACAATGGAAGTTGTATAACTGTAGCTCTTACTTGATACTCATGAAACTTTCAGTGTTATAGGAACTTTTAACACTGCATGAATGTGATGCCAGGTACCTGGAATTGAGCATGTGCAAGTTGTGATGACAGTCAAGTGTGTCCTCCACCAAACAGGCTGACTTTACATCTCTTGATTGATTCTAGATGCTTTGGAAGTTAATTTTCGCTTGTTTCGTATAGCTTAATTCAGAATTGTTCACACATTTGAGAGAAAAGGAATGGCTGTGCATTTAAGGAGGCAGTCACCAACTACTGAGTTATTCACATGCATTTGTGCATCCCCGAACCAAGGATTTACCATTGCAAACTTTGTTGGCAGACAGTAGCAACATGCACTGTGGCCAGTAGGAAAAGAAAGTTACGCCATGTTGTCAGTCAAGAAATGTAAAAGTGATAAAGAAAATTTGGGCAACTGTCTCTACATCCTGAATAATCAGAATCTGACTCAAAATATTCATTGAATTGGAACTTTTTTTATTCCTGAAAATGAACAAATCTCCCTTATATTTGCATGTTTATGTAATATTTTCTTTTAATTTTGATAATTTAATCAGCCGTCAAAGAAAGTATAGACAATGCGAAATGAATGCAATTAATCCAGAGTTTTCTTCATACTCAGCATATTAACAAGTATGAAGTTTTTCCAAGGTTTTTTAGTGTGATGGCTGTAAAGAATAGAATAGAATAGAATAGAATAGAATAGAATAGAATAGAAAAGAAAAGAATAGAGCATTGTAGGGCAATACCATAGCAGGTCAGAACACACTGGTGTGATATGAATAGCACAGGGTCTCTACTTTGTTTTGGATGGTAATGAGAGAGCCAGTTGCACTGTAAGAGCAAACCCTGGCTGGAAATTGTGCCTGTGGCATTTGGATCGTGCATGTTTACATGAAAGATAGGCTTATGAAGCATGCTGGAAAGTGCCTGACCAGAACCGATCTGAAATGAATGCATGTCTTCAGTTAGCATGACAACTATGGATGTCATTCCTGGAAAATGCAAATGTATGGACTACTAAAAATAATTTAGGGTGCTCTTTCTTTCTTTCTTTTTCTGATACTGTGTGCTTATGCATATGGACTCCATTTATATATGTCTTATATATGTGCCATGTTTCTTACTGTCTCAACATTCCAAGAAAACTGTATTTGTTGCCTTTGATCTATTATATCTACCATCATGTTGTCATGTGACGCTTTGCTGCCCTGCTACACAGCCCAAAATGTGATATATTTGACAACTTTTAGTTTTGTAAATATAATTGTATGATGTAACAGTGGTTGAAATAAATAGAACATCCCAAAACCCCTTAAAATGCAAACCAGTTTAAAATATTTTTTCTCTAAGGCAAACAAAAGGATTTCTTTTTTGGATGATCTGTCACTTATTTGATTCAAATACCTGTTTACCAAAACCCAATTTGACTTATCGAGTAATATTGATCTAGATTTAATCTTTAATTTGGGCTGTGATGCTTGGCTTGTTTTGTCCTTGTTCTCAAAAGCACTAATGTCTTGTTTTCAACCAATCGCTCATTGATTACACGGACCACACAAGAGTACAAGTGCCAGTAAGTAATAGTCTGTTTATTACAATTTTAATATTCAGCAACGCCTATTTTTCCTGTCTGGGCAAAGCTTTCTGTTCTGCCATCTTTATCAAAAGTCTGATTTCACATTTTCAAATCTGATCTTTGGTTGGTATATGATTTGTCACTTTCTCAAAATAAGATTTCCTGCAACCTCTTTCTTCTTTTCATTCTAAATCAACTCTTTTTCCAGTTTTGCTGTTTAGTTTTTCACTTTGATATGGCAATTCTGTCCAGTTGGTTTTCATCCTTGCTGTCCTAACTAGCTGGAGCATGAATTCAAGTCACAAAGAAACACTAAGTAACAACAACGTTCTCAAAACTTAAATTCCAGACCAGCAGTTTGTAAAAGACACTGAAAATAATATTTTTTACTAAATATTGATTTAAGGTGGGGTTTTCAAACTTGATCCCATTGACCCAAAAATACAATAAACCTTCTGTGAGGAACAACTGTAAACAGTAAATACTTCTATATGTTATACTTTCAAATTTGTCAAAGGTGCATATCGGACTTGGACACATATAAATACATATTGCCGTTATGTCATCAAAATAAAAATGATTATTGCTGGTCTTCAATGACAATGTCAAGTTACTTTATTCTATTTGGACAGCTTTGTTTTTAATCTGATGTTGTCCATAACTAAACTTTGTCAAGGGTGTTTATATGTATATTTTAAATAAGCATTTAAACTATGTTAAATAAGTAGTAGGTGTGGAAATATGGTAAGAAATATTAAAAATAATATTAAAAATGTGGCTATAATACAAGGAATTTTGGTTGTATGAGCCTGAAAAGAAACAACTCCAATTCAGATGTATATGAACAAACAATGTGGCAATTTTTATCTTTATAAAGAATACTACCTTTGTGGATGTTACTGATGTGAAGAAAAATACTAGAAAGAAATAAAATGTATATAAACATTTATAAATAAAACAAAAATAATGTGTCCATTCACAATTTTGCTTTGTCTTTTTATTTCTTAAAGAATTTCCCGGACCCCAGTTTGAAAACCCCTAGATTCATGAGACAGTGCTCCTAAAAGTGAAAGTTCTGTTATAAATACTTACCCTTAAGTTGTTTCAAACCAGTATACATTTCTTGTTCTGCTTAACACAAAACCAGATATTAACAAAAATGTAGGAAAGCACGCAGTTTGGAGGCACCTTCGACTCTTTCTTAATATCTTTTTTGTGTTCAAACAAAGACGTTTACACAGTAACATCTGAGGAACTGATTAACTCATGGCAGAATTTTAATTTTTTGGGACGAATGAAGAGCTCGTTTCCCTAACGCTATAAAGCCATTTGAATAGATTTCATGAACGTAGACCCATACAATTTTTTAACGTAAAATAATACATAATGTTTATATTCAATTTATCCTTTTAAAATGATCTGTTGGCTCAGACTGAACATATAAACAATGATTGTTAAATAAAACAAAAATATTGTTGAATATGCTGTGAAATTCAAAGTTAATTTATTTTTTGTTGGAAGTTGATCTATGTCTACGAAACAAAACAAAATAAGGGAACATGCAACATATGACATCAGGGACTCATACTATTAATGAATATACATCAAATACATGCAAGTGTTCAGTCAGTGGTTTCTACTCCCATGTGTAGTTCTCATCCAAGCCATCAAAAGTGTTATTAGAGGTAAAAGCACTCAATTTAAAGACTAAGCACAAATTACTTAATAATAATTCATTTAAATTGGATAGCACCGAACAAATTATAGTTGGATCGAGAGGACATATCACATTTATGCTAAAAGGTTCAAAACAGATATTTGAAGCAAAGGCACCGTGAAGTACATTTTGAACAAGAAAGTATAGCTATTTGGCATAAAACATTGATTGAGCAGAGAATAGGTTCAGTAAACAGTAAAATGGCATAACCATTTTTTTATTTGACCTTTTAGTGTTTTAGGGAAGAGCTCTTCATATGTAGAGTCAAAGAAGCTCATATTCTACTCAGTGATTTAACCTGTAGTATTATCTGTTATCACAAATAATCCAGTGAGATCTTAAGTGTTGAAAAAATTTGCATAATACATTTTTTTAGTAACTTGGTTTTTAAAGTTTAAAATGGATAGAACCGACCCCTTATTGTTACTGTGCAGATAAAAGGTCAAAAATTCTGATTATTTGACGGCGTTAAAATCAATTACAAAAAAATCAATTGCTAGCTGTACTCAGTAAACTATATTTCAATTCAATATAATTTGACTCATCACAATTCATTCGGTGGTTAAAGCTGGTTTATTTTTTCTTTTAAGGATTTTGTGCACAGTATTTATTAACACATATACACACATAATGCTCACAATATAAAGTTCAAACATGTCGTATTTGTTGAAATAATTCACCCGATCACCCATCTCACAATTCGTCCTCTCTATTTCTCTCCCAGGAGGAGAAGACGACCCTACCTGTACAGAAAACGTGCAATTCACCGGAGCCGTGCAGCCTACTCCTTTGAGGACTCAGAGAGCCTCGCTAATGCTCCCCCGCTCAATGCCTCTAACTCTTTCATGTCCAGGAGAGAGAGAAGGCGAAGGTTGACCATGTCAGTCTGGGAGCAGAGGACCAGTCAGCTGCGCAGACATAGGCAGATGTCCAGCCGCGAGATCCTTTTCAGCAGCCCCAGTGAGGAGCACGATGGACCACCTGGTTGCCAGCACCTACGGAAGCCCGGTCTGTCCCCGTCTGACAGCATGAAGCGAGCCATCGAGACCTCGGAGACCACCACTCTCCCCGAAGGCACCTTGGAGCCGCCCATGCCCATGGATATGCCTGTGAATGAACAAGACTTGTCTCTATCTATTCCAGAGTCCCCTTTGGCCATTCCAATTCCAGAGCCACCCATGGCAGTGGACATGTCCCTCCCCGAGCCTCAGGTGACACTGAATCTACCAGAGCCACCTGAATCAAAGACCTCACCCGAGACCACCCTAGACATTAACAACCATTGCCCAAGACTCAATGGAAACAGGCGGCAACGGGCGGTTCGTAAGTACAGGCCTCCTGTGATGGGGGACACGCTGACCCCTGATATGGGGCCTAGGCCTAGGCGGCTACGTCACCGCGATCCTCACATTGACGGCAGGGGGAAAGAGACACAACAAGGAGACGGTGCCATTGACGGTAGAGATCACAGACCTGTGAGTGAGGAAGATGAAAGCAGATCAAAGAACGATGGAGAGAACAGTTCAGACAGCAGAGGGGCTGAACAGAGGTGATGTATAGTTTATGTCTATGCAGTTTTATTGATGTGAAAACATTTCTTTATGCACCTTAAAATGCATGTTAAAATACAAGTTTTGATTAATTTGAAGGATCTAAATAAATTCTTATCATAAAGTGAATTGTTCATTTTAAGGATCCATATGAATTCCTATTATATAGTTAATTAAATGGATCTACATGAATATTTATAGTAAAGTTTATTTTAGTTATATTATAGTTATATCTTATAAAATAACTTATAACTGAATATAAAGTATTTTTTATATATAAATGATAATTCTAAATAATTATATTGTACACTTGTGTTTTAAACAATGTATAATTTATTTAAGCATTATTTATTATAATGACTTATGCAATGAAAAAATAATGACATCAAAACAAAAATGTAATATTAACTTCTTTTAGGATGGTATTTTTCTAAAAAATTTTAAAAATCAGGATACATTTTTAGAAGAGAAATATTTGGTTTGTTATTTTAGTCATTATTTTTTATTTATTTTATATTCATTAAACTTATTTGTTTTAGTCATGTTTTTATTTTATTAGGTACCTAAGGCAAAGAAAGTAACAAATATTGTTATTTATAATATTTTCGACACCCTATGTATTTCCCAAATCCCAAAACCTTATTCATTGAGTATGAGTTTCTATTAATTTCCTCTTTCTACAGGCAAAACAAACCAGACATTTCAGATTCCTCAGACTGTAAACCTGCTATAAATTCTCCCCACAAAAAACTGCCTCAGGATTCAGAGCATGTAACGCTCCATCTAACTGACACACTCCAGCAGTCCCCACGGGCCACCACTGGTACCGAAGAGACAGAGAAAAACAACCACGGTTCCTTAAACCAGGAGAAGTCCTCCCTCAACACCAGCATCCCCATTGAAGTGACAGATACTCAAACATCTATGGAGTTGATCTCGATTACGGGTTTGAGAATCTCTGCATGTTTGATAGCCCTGTCGATCAGATCAGTTTAGATCAGCTTCAGTTTCCATGTTTCCATGCTGATTTGAAGTAAAATGTCCACATATATTGCAGCATATATTTATTGAACAGATATCATGATTAAATTCAGTATTGGAAACTCAATTTACTAATACAAATATCTGGGTTTTGCAGGAAATAACAAAGATGTGGAGGCATCAAAACCAGAGAAATTACAGGAAAACCCAAATACCCCCAATGCCCCTCCACCTGTCAGCATGTTCATCTTCAAACCCGACAACCCGTAAGACTGACAGTTTGTTGAAGCACAGCTGTATTCTCTATTTTATGAATCTGTTCTCACTTTCTCCATCCGTCTGTCTATCGCTCTCTCACTTTCTTTATGTTTGTCTTCCACAGCATCCGCAGGGCCTGCCACTACATTGTCAATCTCCGTTATTTTGAGATGTCAATTCTTCTTGTGATTGCTGCCAGCAGTATCGCTTTGGCTGCAGAAGACCCCGTCAACACAAATTCAGAGAGGAACAGAGTAAGAACCGCTGTCCTTTGTTAAAATGATGTTAATTTATCACATAATAATAAAAATATTAACAGGAACAATTCTTCGAAAAAAACATTGTCATAAATTATTCACATTGATGTCATGCAAAATTACTTTGGGTGGAAAACAGATGAAGTTTTAAGAATTGTGGTTTTGAGTCCATGAAGTCGAAGTTGATAGAGTCCAGTGTTGTTCGGCTACCAACATTCTTCAAAATATCTGCTTTTGTTTTCTGCAAACGAAAGAAAGTCACCCAGGTTTGGAATAGCATGGGCTTGCGTAAATATTAAAAGAATTTTAATTTTTTGGGTAAACTCTCTCTTGAAATGTTTTACACAGAACGATTTTAAATCTAGAAATTACATAAATACTTTTTCATACATTTAAAAAAACATTCTATGTGGCTTAGTAAATGTCACAAATTAAACAGTTATATTAACTAAATAAAATATTAAAAATGTAACATTTTGTAAGTTTATTTAATGAAAAAAAAAGCATTTAGATATATTTGTAAAACACCAATATTTTGGGTGAAATCTAATAGAAATATTTGAATTAGCCAGATTTACTTATTTTGTACTTACATATGAACATACTGTATTTAAAAAGTCTACATACCTAAATTCAAAGCTTTAACATTTGTTGATTTTTTGAGTGTAAATTGTTTCATGTTAATAAAAAGTAGCATATTTTGAAGTGCATACATTTTTGTTGACAGATGTCTTTTCAAATAAAGCAACCAAAGCTATTGACTAGTCACTGTCATATAATCATGAAGCAATCTGTTTGTTATTCTATTAAAAAGCCTTTTCGCTTGTTTGGCATCAAATCAAAACCATCACAAAACAAACCTGTGTGAGTTTCTCTGCTTGTTCCCGGAGGTTCATGAAGTGTTTGCTCTTGTTTGCAAGCTAATATAAATAAGATTTTTTGTTGCAGGTCTTAAATTTCCCTTGTGATGGAGCAGCAGCTGTATAAAGCCAGAGACTAATTGCATGCTGAGTCTCTTTCAATAAGACTTCTGCTGTTCCCGTGTACAATATTTGTTGGTTAAGATAGTAACCTCAGGTCCTTCCTACATCCAGTGACGATGATGTCACTACTGGCATGTCATCACCCGATTTATCATGGGGTCCTGAGAATAGCAGCTAACTCTCTTGTACACATTAAATTTAGCTGTCAGTGATAAGCAAATCTTATATCCAAGTCCTACGCAAACTGTAGTCTTGATGCTCGTGTTTGCCAGTGTTAAGACAGCTAATCCTGTTGGGATTTTTCTCTTTGCTTTGTGCTCAATAGGTCCTGCGTTATTTTGATTATGTGTTCACCGGCGTCTTCACGTTTGAAATGATAATCAAGGTGAGTGAGTTTTGCTCTTGCATCTGTTTGAAAGCTGAGCTCACAAGGAAAAACTGATAGAGGCATGTGTAGAGAGACATTACTAGAGAGAAAAGACAAGCATAAGAGGAAAAAACACAGAAATTCACTTTTCAAATATTTATTTTTATTCACATCATTTGCAGTAGTGTGTTGTTAGAAAATATATGTTTACTTTTCAAAACTTTTTATGTCATCATTTGAAATAATACTGTGAGCACTGTATTATTCAGTGTGAAGAGACTTTTTACTGTATTGTAGCTTTACAGGTAGGTTTCTTGAAGCATCTTGAAGACATTAACACCGTTTTTTTAATGTCATAATAACTGAAATGGTGATAACACCAAATTTCTGTGTGAAGCACTGGCTATTGAAGAACATCTTGTGCATACAATTTTTTATAAATGATGGTAAAAATTTATGTTTAGAAATGCTTACTCATGTTTCCTAATGACACGACTCTGCACACAAATAACTGAAAAGATTTATTGAGATGATAATGCTGAGTAGGAAAATCTACCGTGGTGATATCTGTTTTTGGAATAATTTAGAAAAAATAATACTTTTTATAACCTCATTTCGACTTTATATTTTAAAGTCTTATCTTGGATATCTTAAGACATTTTCAATTAATTTCAAACCAATTTATACCCCTTCTTCAGATGATCGAGCAGGGTTTGATCCTCCACGACGGCTCTTATTTTCGCGACCTTTGGAACATTCTGGATTTTATAGTTGTTTTCGGAGCTCTGGTGGCTTTCGCTCTCACGTGAGTCATCCAAACACCAGAAATAATGAGTTCTGTTGGGAATCTGAGACATGTTCTAACAAATATTACTCAAAATGTTTTGTTACTCATTTATGAATTCCATTAATGCTGTGTGTGTGACAATGCCATGAGTTATGTGAGGAAAACATTACAACATTTCCAATAACGCTCATATTGATGTTAGAGAATGCTCTCCTTTCTCTGTTGTGAGTTGATTTCTGTGCCCATTCAGAACGCTTGTCTGTTTCTCGTTTGTTTCTCTGTTGGTCTACTTGTGGCTCACGGCATCTGGCAGGAATGTGATGGGGTAAAACAATTCTCTTGTGTTGTATAGTATAGTTAAATTAAAAAAAGATATTTTTTGCATTACTTGTGTACTTTTGTTATGCAGGAGTAACACAGGTCGAGACATTAAAACCATTAAGTCGCTGCGTGTGCTCAGGGTTCTTCGTCCTCTTAAAACCATCAAAAGACTCCCGAAACTCAAAGTGTGTGAATATAAATGAGTACATTATGCAAATACAACACAAGATGTTACATGGCTGGTTTTATTTGCCCATTCATATTCTTTTTACGTTTTTTACCCGTCTTGCATCACAGGCCGTCTTTGACTGCGTGGTCACGTCTCTGAAGAACGTCTTTAACATTCTCATCGTCTACAAACTCTTCATGTTCATATTCGCTGTCATCGCTGTGCAGCTTTTCAAAGGAAAATTTTACTACTGTACAGACAGTTCCAAGGACACTGAAGTGGAATGCAGGTTGGTTCCTAACAAAACTTCTTATTTTAGAAATGTTAAAAAAAGTATTGAGGCACATGCGTGTTTTTTATTCAAGCTCAAAAGACCTTGTGTCACTGATACGAGGCAGAAAATGTCAAAAGTGTGAATGGAAGGAATTTAAAGCACACAGAAACATATCTGAATCATAATAAATGTTGATGCTAATGTTACGCAGGGGCTTCTACATCGATTACGACAAAGACAAGAAGAAAGAGAAACGAGAATGGAAGAGACGGGATTTCCATTACGATAACATCATCTGGGCTCTTTTGACTCTATTCACAGTGTCTACTGGGGAGGGCTGGCCACAGTAAGAGTCCAAATTGTGTCCATTGTCCTCCATTTAAATCGTGTGTGTATATAGTAAAACTTAACACACATGTGTACATAATATGTTTGCTGTTGTAGAGTTTTACAACACTCTGTGGATGTGACTGAGGAGGACCGAGGACCAAGTCCTGGAAACAGAATGGAGATGTCCATCTTTTATGTCATTTATTTTGTGGTCTTTCCCTTCTTCTTCGTTAACATATTCGTGGCTCTCATCATCATCACTTTTCAAGAGCAGGGTGATAAAATGATGGAAGAGTGCAGTCTGGAGAAAAATGAGGTATTTCTGTACATTGCACATGGATAAATTCGTAAAAAATGTTAAATTAAATATATAAACGCATTTATACACAAACCGGTGGTAAAAACATAAGAAAATAAACAGATACACTTACATTTAAGTACTTATAAACAGTGGAAATGGGCATAAATTATATTCTTTTTATATAATACACACAGCCTAAGGCCTTTTGTGACCATTTTAAAATATAGATGCAGAAAATCAATTGAACGGCTTTTAAAAGCTTATACATTCTGAACATTCTATAGCGGAACTTATTCAATTTAAAATGCGCATAAATTGATGTCAAACTAATTTTAACAATAGTGTCATATTATCTCTTCAATGGAAAGCAGAATATGTCTTACAGTGTTACTGTATCTCTCTATCAGAGGGCTTGTATCGATTTTGCCATAAGTGCCAAGCCTCTGACTCGCTATATGCCGCAGAACAAAGAGTCCTTACAGTACCGCCTGTGGCACTTTGTTGTGTCGCCCTTGTTTGAGTACACCGTGCTGACGATGATCGCCCTCAACACCATCGTTCTCATGATGAAGGTAAGGAGAAATAATACAAGTTGTGTAATATTTTCAGGAGATTTAAAAAAATGCTTTAAGGCCACTTGACATCTCTTCAAGATTTCAAGAACACCAACCCCATGTTAAGAAATAGAATGTGGCATTTTATGATGATTGTTCCATTTAACAGTAAATGCTCCACAAATGCGGCAAGAAAGATATAAATGTGTCTTAAAACCTGCTGGTAATGTGTTTTTCAGAATAAATGGGGTTATTTTAACTTTTTTTCCGGCTGCATTAGGTGAGCGCTTGTCTCTGCCGATGTCCCCTTCTCTCTGATAGTGCTCTCAAACCAGACTGTCATGAATCACAGCTTATTAAATATTGATCTGAAGTCGCCAGCTTCTATTTAACTTTCCCTTATTAGCTTTAGTCTAATGTCCCCTGTGACTGATGTTACTTAGAGTTAAAGGTGGGCTATACTAGTCGTCCTGTCTGCCATGCCACACATATCTGTAATGCAAATAGAGTAAAAAACACATCATTTAAAATATCACTGCAAAGTCTGTATAGCTTCCTGTTATAGAAAATTAAAACACTATGAGAGAGCTAAGAGAGAGCAGACAGAGCAAAATAGTAAAATGGAGAAATAAAATTAAAGTAAATTTATAAAGTAAATGGGCGAAATTAACTAATAATAAATAAATGAACTTCAATTCCAATGTTATAAATGTGACATTTTCTGTGAAAACTGAAGTGAAATTGTAAATTCTTAGAGAATGTTTTCATAACCAATATATTTGATCATCTTATGCATTATTTATCCTATACATTATATATGAATAAACCGCTAAGAAAAGGAAAAATATGGTATGCTTGCCGTTAAGAAAAATAAGTTTATTGAAGTGTGCTATTCGTATACTAATTTTAAACTTAAACTCCTAGGACATTGATATTAGTATACTTGCTAAAAAGTAAACTTTTGCATATAATTGTCCTTTACTTAAACACTTATGAAAGTGAACTAGAAGTATGTTTCTTTTTCAAGAGTATGACAAAAACACATTAATAAATAGTGGAAAATACTATGTACACTTTTAATATATAAAAACAATTAGGGTAATTAAAAATGATTTCAAGTGAATAAATTAGTGATTGAGTATCATGACAAGTAACCCACCCAAATTTTCTAGAAAAACGAGCAAAACTGTCTTTCTTTCTTTTCAAGCATCACGAACCTCGCACTGAAGGATATGACGATGTACTTAAATACCTCAACACTGCCTTCACCGTTATTTTCTCAGTGGAAAGTGTTCTGAAGATCCTTGCGTTTGGCTTTACGGTAAACAAACAATGGACATTCATTGAACATATGATAAAATGCACATCCTCATCCAACATTATTTGAATGTCTTTCAGAATTACTTCAGAGACACATGGAATATATTTGATTTCATCACGGTTCTAGGCAGCATCACTGAAATCGTTGTTGACCAGTTATCTCCAAAGGTGAGAGAAAAGTATACTGCATCTTTTTTGGTTTGAGATCAATACATTTGTGCATGCGAAGTAGACACTCACAAATCAAAAAGAATGCAAAAGAGGTCACTTATGTGTTTGGAATGTTTGTATCTAGTATTTTGTTCCTGAGATGGTAAAACATCTCATTATTCTGATTTATTTGCAGTCTGGATCTTTTAACATGAGCTTCCTGAAGCTGTTCCGGGCCGCTCGACTGATTAAACTTCTGCGTCAGGGTTACACCATCCGTATTTTGCTATGGACGTTTGTGCAATCTTTTAAGGTTAGACCCAGCACAGAGGGTATATTTTGCGCCCAAGAAGTGTGTTTTGCTTTGATGATCATGCAGACGTTGGGCCGTCACTTTACATGTTTTTTTTCTAAAGGTGTATTGAGAGGAATGAGGAGTTTAACAAGTATTTTGTCTCGCAGGCTCTTCCGTACGTCTGTCTGCTCATTGCCATGCTGTTTTTCATCTATGCCATCATTGGCATGCAGGTTAAGATCTTTATCTCTTCTTTTAACTCTCTCTGAAAGTTTAAAAAACAAGTTTTGTTTTTTTTTATCATGCATTAATCAAGGAAATTTTATAGAAAGCATTATCTATTATTTTTGCATTTAATGTATCTTTTGATCTTTGACAGTGAAGGTTTTTTTTTAGATAAATTTATGATATTTTATGAATGAAATAAATTTTCCGCAGCCTTTAGTGCTGACATGGTGTTTAATAAATAACTATCATGAATTTTGTTTTCCATTTTAAGGTATTTGGAAACATCAAGCTCAATGAAAAAAGCCAAATCAACCGTCACAATAACTTTAGGACCTTCTCTGGTGCCCTCATGCTGTTGTTCAGGTCTGATTTTCTTGACTGCTTTGATTGGAAATACCTTTAAGTCTGCATGTACTTACATTTTATCAATGATTTACTATACATACAATGAACAGTTGAAAATCAACAGTAAAAAATGTATGTCAATAATTTACATGTGTGTTTTTTTAGGAGTGCAACAGGTGAGTCATGGCAGGACATCATGTTGTCGTGTCTAGGAAAGAAGGATTGTGAAACAGACATGTCTCTCGACAACTCTATACCAAGAGACACACGGTTCGAATGTGGGACAGACTTTGCATACTTCTACTTTGTCTCTTTTATTTTCTTCAGTTCATTTCTGGTGAGCAAAATTAACTGACAAGATGAAGATTCCTGGACAAGTGTGTTTATGTTCCCTCTGCATTAAAACACAATTTCATGTATGCCTCTCTCTTTTAGATGCTGAATCTATTTGTGGCTGTGATCATGGATAATTTTGAGTACCTGACACGGGATTCGTCCATTCTGGGTCCTCACCACTTGGATGAGTTTGTGCGGATCTGGGGGGAGTATGACCGCGCTGCATGGTAAGAGAGAAGTGAATTTCATTACATACAGAGATGATCACAGTAAAATGTATGTACACTTTGATTTTGTGCTGACTTTTTTATTCTCTTGTCATTGTCTATTAATATTCAATGAAATTTGTAAATTTACAGTTGGGATTTGTGTAGGTTTGCTTTGTTATTCTAAATTGTTTGGGTCATTCACTCTTACAAGATGACAACAGTGGACCAGAACCAGTTCAGGATCCAGATTTTTTATAATTATAATCATAACAATAAAAAATAGGAAGATGAATCATTTTTATTATTAAAATAGTATTTATATCGTTATAAATAGTATTTGTATCATGTTTATGATACAATTTAAATGTATATAGATATATTTAAATTGTATTATTAATATGGTTATTATACAAATGTTTATGGTTGTATTTTGTTCTAATATTTATGAAATGTAAAAAAACTGAAACAAAAAGTTCTTCTGGGCCGATGTTGTTTATATCTTCCAAAGTCATTTATACTGATCCGAAATCATATTTGTTTTGGTCCTTTAAGTAAAAACATTTTACTGTACAATAATACAGCTGTCAAAGTAAAGTATAAATATTTTAATTAAATAACTGTGTGACAATAACTGCACACAGTTGACTGCACAGAATGGTTTTAATCACTCAAAACATCTGTACTATGCTTGATGTTACCATCATAAACTATTGCCCACATTTCACAAGTAAGTGGACAAAAGAAAAAAGGGAGAATAAATGAATGATATGAACGCTTTAAAATATATTTTATATGTAATATCCACTTACAGCACATTTATGCCAGTCCCCACTTGTCTACTTCTTGCTAACAGCTAGTATTTCCTTCTCCAGTGGAAAACTGCACTATAAGGAGATGTACAAAGTAGTGCGCTCAATTTCTCCTCCTCTGGGCTTTGGAAAGAATTGCCCCTACAGGGTGGCGTGCAAGGTTTGGCTCACTTACGAAAAACAACCCCTCTGCCTCTCTCCTCTTATTCCCTCCCCTCGTCCACGTGATCTAATCCAGTGCCACTACTGTATCCGCCGGGTCAAACACTGAGAGACAAGATTTCAGAGCACAGAGAGAATGCTCCGCGACTCGCTCCTATAGTGTGAATAACTGATGCAGTTAATGACACTGAGAAGCATCCATCAGTCAGCTCCATCAGATCAAACTGTTGATGGTTGTCAGTGGGGATTCAGTCTCTCTGTGTCTCAGTTGGATTTGGGGCTTTTATTGAACGTTATTCTTTAAGCGGGGATTTTAGGTTAGAAAAGGGCAGATTGCTCTGGCTTTCCATTGCAGTCTGGGGGAACAATATGGTCAATCTCAGTCCTGGCCTAAAACTATCAGTGTCAGAAATTAATTGTTTTTGATTCAAAATATAGAATTTTATAAAAGCATTAAATTTGTTATGTTTTGCCAGAAAATAATTCACTGGCATTTTTGTAAATATGTGAAATATAGGTCAACTTTTACTCATCCTCTCATGACGACATTTCTTTAAGCAGAACACAAAAGAGTATATTTTGAAGAATGTTGAGAACTTACCAGTGGTGGCCACCATTCACTTCGATTATATAAACAGGGAACTGATTCGAGTAAATGGTTGCTAGTTACAGACATTCTTCAAAATATCTTGTGTTTTCCCCACAATATAAATAGATTTTAAATGTTCTGTGTTTGAAAAAGAGAATTTTTATTTCTGAGTAAACTATACCTTTTCGTTTATTGTATAATTTGCATGTCATACACTTTGCTTTTTTTGCATTTTATATTTTATCATTTTAAAAACAGAAAAAAGACTGTCAGTTTTTAGTGGCATTTGTGTAAATATATAGGAAATAATATATATTTAAATATTAAATATTATTTATTATTTATATTTATGTTAATTTATTTATTGATTAAAAAACTGTTAATTTCTGACCATGGCTACATTACATTCAGGTTCATGTTTCATAATGGCAGAGGTTCAATACGCCCAGTCAAACCCTCAGATCCAGTTACTTGACTCATCAGATCTTTGGCTGTTTAAATATTTTCTCTCCTCAGCCTCTTCTATGCCAGCACAGCATAGAAAGCCCTCCACCTGATTTCAAATTTGTTTAATTAACCTTTTGACAGTGGTTTTCTTTTCTTTTCTTATGTATGAAACACATATTTAAATAAAGTTCCCTCACCTGTTTCTTCCTTCTCCCTTCCTTATCTTTTCTGTTTTTTTTCACTTTTCCTCACTGTCTTCCTCTCCTTCCCCAACTCTTCCTCTTCCTCCTCTTCATCACATTGCCCTCTGGTGACTGCCCCCTCTCCCAGTGGCCGTATTCATTACACTGATATGTACGAGATGCTGACCTGCATGTCACCACCGCTCGGCCTGGGCAAGAAATGCCCCTCCAAGCTGGCATATAAGGTAGTCTGCAGTATTTACATCAAGTCTGCTTGTTTGCAAGAGACTTAAATAAAACAAGTACTCCACTGAACAACAGTGGTTAGATTGATAGTATTTCTATTTCTCATTTCTGAGCAGGGATAATTTACCAAAAATGTTCATTGTGTCATCATTTACTCATTCGCTCATGAAGTTCTTTTAGCAGAACACAAGAGTATATATTTTGAAGAATGTTGGGAACCAATCAGCAGTGGGAACCATTTATTTCTATTGTATGAACGCAAAACTGATTCAAGTAAAGGGGTCCTATTCACTGACATTCTTCAAAATGTCTTCTCCACAATTCAAAAAGAATTTGATTTGTTTTGTATTCTGAAGAATGAAACTCACACATATTTGAAATTACAAGAGGGTGAATAAATTATGACACAATTTTCCTTTTGGGTGAACTATACATTAAAGTAATGTTTAATTTCTATGTCTTATACTTTGCTTTTACTTGCATCTTATGATTATATTTTACAACCTGAAAAGTGATTTCAAAATTGTTTGAGGTAGCATTACTGACATCTCAGGTGGGCAGTAGTTACAATATCATGTAAATATTATCCTGTTATTATTTGTAGTTTATGAGTGATGTTATTCTGTGTCATTTTCTTTGTTCATTCTATCTTCTTTGTATATTTGCCATAAATTGAGTATGTTCCATTCCCAACACTCTCATAAAACTCTTCAATGTCTTTTTCTCTCACTTTGAGATATATGTGTTTCAACTGAATGCATGAGTTTGTGTTGTTTGTGATATCAAGGTTTTACATTATTGATATTGTTGTGACTGGCGCAGCAAGATAAACTACGTTCCTATAATCTTAATGCACTTTTTTGGTGAACGTCTCACGGTGCGAGAAACAGAGCTTTTATGTCTTTTATGTAATAATAAAACAATGCCTAAAGGTCTTTCCAAACATAGACCCCATTGACTTCTATTGTATAGAACCACAGAGACTTTTCTCAAGTTATTTTTATTTTGGTTCCACAGAAGAAATGGTTGTATAAGGGTTTTAAAGGGCATGAGGGTGAAAAAACTGTAGGCAGAATTTTTATTTTTGGGTGGACTATCCCATACCTCTTCTGTTAACAAAATTTTATAATCTACATTTAAAGCTTAAAAAAATGTCCAGTCTATGCTCACCAGAAAGGTCCAATTAGTTTTGATCAAATCCGAAATGTATGTCTCTTGTATGTCATATGTACTTTCATGTATCTCGGTGATGATGCGCTTTTAGCGGTTGGTGCTGATGAACATGCCGGTGGATGAAGAAATGTCTGTCCACTTTACCTCCACTCTGATGGCTCTTATACGCACTGCACTGGATATTAAAATCGCTCGAGGTCAGCGGCACTGCTGATGCACAAACCTGTTGAAGTGTACTTTGGTCTAATTTGTATAATTGCATTGGTTAAATTGTCTTGTTGTGGTAGGGGGCGAGGACAGGGGCCAGATGGACATAGAGTTGCAGAAAGAAATCAGTGTGATTTGGCCGCACCTCTCCCAGAAATCTCTTGACTTCCTCGTACCTATAAACAAAGGTAAACACTATAGCAAAACAGTAACATTTCTGTGGCCTTGTCTCTCATGCATCCTTAAAATGTTTTTAATTGAAAAATCTTAACCATTTTTTTCTTTCAGCTAGTGACATGACCATTGGGAAGATCTATGCAGCCATGATGATCATGGACTATTACAAGCAGAACAAAGCTAAGAAACTCCGCCAGCAGCTTGAGGAACAGGTACTGATCCGCTAAACTTTAACCAAACCACACATGCTGTATGCTAATAAAAGCAATTTTAAAGCATTTTTTCAAGCTTATATAACATCGTTTTATAATTATAAGGTTCTATCTGACATTTTGGTAAAAATTCAGTTATCCACATATCTTGTTTACATTGTTTGTTTATTTAACTTGGGACATTTTGGGACTATTGGTTCTATTTGTCAGCCAATCAGCTTTTTGAATGCACATTAACCACACGTTTTCATGTGGTATTATTTGTCCTGTGGTCGGAGGAAACACAAAATAATGAATAAAAAAACTCAAGGTTTGACTGTTTTATTGATATACTTTTTATGAACAGCAACTCAAACTGCAGTATTTTTCATGATTTTTCGTCATTTTGTTTTAGGTCTTGAGGAGATTTTTATATACTTATAGACTAGCCAGCTCCTTGTCTTTTTCTTGTATATTATAGATTTGTTTTCAAATCATTTTTGCTATATAAAATAGAAAAACTTTGAGCTCAATATTTCAACAAACTCAAAACGCTGATTGAACCTTACAATTCCAAGGTGACTATATTTAAAAAATAATAGAATCAAAGTGCACTTGAATTTATAAGACTTACAAAAGAAAATATTTACAATATAAAATTATTTATATTGAAGATTGTTGTTATCCAAACAACTCTGGTCTCTATTGACTACCATTGTATTGACACAAAACCACACTTAAGCCATTTCTTAGAGGACTTGTTTTGTGCTTCACAGAAGAGAGTCATACAGGATTAAATGCATTCCTTACAAAAAATCCTTATATTTTGGGCTAAATAATTTACACAAATCTTTGCCTTTCTGTGTCTTTAACGGTAAAGATGCAGTAACCAAATAATGTGATATTGCAGAAACATGCACCAATGTTCCAGCGCATGGATGCATCGTCACTACCGCAGGACATCCTCTGTGGTGCCAAAGCCCTGCCATTCCTGACCCACAGTGCTGGATCTGCCCTGTAAATCTAATTTTATTTTTATTTTGCTCTCTGTGTCTGAGCAACCACATCCTTAACTTCCTTTTAATTTTTTATTGTACACTTAATATTGACACCTTTGTGGTCTCCTCAGCACCAGAGGTGGGTTTGTGGCTCTGAGTCCCATCTCCCCACAGGATCTCTTCATGCAGCCTGTAGCTCAAGACAGTGTGGAGGAGAGAGAGGAATATCAGCATCCTTATCACCTCCAGAGCATGGTAGGATAATACACAAACACACGTCTCGCCTCACACGTGTTGGCCTTGAGATGACTTATTTTCATTTTGTAAACATACTGTATTTGCACAGAAAACCAGATTTACAAAAACCTTTGCGACTCTTTTAAACACTATTTGAAGTCAAAACCACACTTTAATTCCATAAAAATATAAAATCCTGTGATTAATAGATCAAGCCTAAACAAAATATTCAGAATCCATTTATATCCTGGTTTACATCAGATAAAACCTACAAGCTTTATAAGACTGCATCAGTTATGAAATATGTGCCGTAAGCAGAGAAGATGAAAATAAACATTGGTTGAAAATTGGCTAATTGACACTATTTTAAATTGTATGGTTCTTAGCAAGTTTTACAGCTTAGAACCATAAGGACTTCATTTTAATTTTTATGTAATAGTTTTATCTAGTTCATTCATTCAGTCACAGCTAAAGATTTTAAGAATGATTGAACTGCTGATATTTTGTCATAGTTCACCCAAAATTAAAATCTTTTATTTACTCACCTTCTTGTAATATCAAATGCCGAACAGCAGCGGTACCCATTCACTTCTATTGTATGTTAACAAAACCAAAACAAAAATGCAGGTAATTTGATGCTGTTGCTGTTCGACTACACACATTCTTAAAAATATCTACTTTTGGGCTCTGCAGCAGAAAGAAACTCTGCTGCATGTTTGAGGCTGTGTTAATAATGACAGTATATCTAGTTACCTTCATAAAGAATAATAGATTTTTTTACTTTGACTACATTGTTCATGCTGATTTCATCCTTTTTTGATACATTTTCCTATCTGCAGCTATTTGCCATCTCTGTATCATTTTGCCATCCCTTTACAATTTGGCTTTTGGGCTATTCAAGGTGAAGCTTCAAAAGAGTTCTTGAAAGATATATTGATCGAGGTTAGGCTGTTTGGTCAAAATAAGGTCAGGTCTATTATGATTCAGCAAGGATTGATTTGAATGCTTTCTTTAGGCTCTTGAGTTTGTTTGCTTTCTCTCTCTTTTTCCTTCTTTTGTTGTTCTCTCTTTTTGGAAACCTGCAGACTTTTCTTTACCTCTTTACCTTGTACTGTGCTACACCGCTAGATGTTTGATTTTCAGTTTGCATTTGAAGTATTTCTAAGGCTTGATTCTCATTCTCATGTTTATGGGGATGTACACACAGGATGCATTGGAACATACAAAAACAGCAAGATGGAGCACAACAGATTAAACAAAACCCTGTTGTCGTTTTATACCTACACTCAAAATTAAAAGTAACAAAGTAAATATACTATTTAAATGTTGTGTGTTTGTAAGTAAATAAATTAATTAAATCAGATTTACTCAAATATTTCTAATATATTTTACCAAAAATATTGCTGTAAGTTAGAAATATATTTTTTTGCGAATTTTAGAGAAAATAATTTTTATTAGATTATTTTAATATTTTACGCAGAATACCTTTTATTGTTGTAAATAATTTTATAGTATAAGATTTGAAGAATTTTTTAAAGTTAACATAACTTATTTGGATATTTACTAAGCCAAATTGTAGCTCATGTTCCTATTGGATTTATACAAAAGCAATGCAAAATAAAGGGGACCAATACTTTTCTTTTAGCAACATTTTTTAATATATCTTCTTTTGTGTCTTGCAAAAGAAAGAAAGAAATTCTAAAATGTTGAGAAGGTGTATAGATGATGACAGGACCCTTACCCCAGGCAAGGATTCATCTGTCCATTCTTTGTGACATTGTTGCAATGATGGAACTCGAGGCTGCTTGTGTGTACAACCCTCAATGTGTGGCATCCCTTTCCAAACTCCAGACACCTGCAATAAGCAACTTATGTGCTGAATCTGCATCCCTATTATACGCTTGCCGCAATGATATTAAGTGTTTTTAACACAAGAACCGAATCTGTCTCCCCCACACTTTTTTTCTGCGTAGGTGCCCGAGCAAAAAGAATTTAGCGCTGTGCTGCTCCCTGCCAGCATGCAGTCTGATCCACTGCAGGTGCCAGGGAGAGGCGTCTCTCTCCGAGCCTCCTCCATGCCACGGCTGGAGATAGAGTCACAGGTACTGCTGCCTGTGTTAGCCAAGCCTAGACAGTTGCCATTGCGATAGCTTGAGGATCATTGTTGTTTTTAGTGCAAATAAAGGAGTGGCAGAGATATAAACTTTGTGATTATAACTTGGTGAAAAAAACAAAACAATCTTGTCAATGCTAGTTATTTATGGCAGATAGTGATGCTGGTTATGGGTGGTTCAGGTTGGTACAAATAAATTATTTAAACTGAAAACTATCCAGCATTGATTAAATCAATATGAACAGTTTTTTTCCAGCAGGTAGTGATGTTGTGTCTGTTACAGCTTCTTTTGAAATCTTTTATTTAATATTTATTAATGTCATATCACTGTTTGTACAGTTCATGAGCCATTAAAGTGTAAATCCTGCAGATGTTACATTAATTTTTTGTTGTTGTGTGTTACTGTCCGTCAATGCTCATGTGGGTTTACATGTGTGTCTTTTGAACACATGTAGCAGGTATCTTCAGAAAGCAAACTGATGAAGCGTTCCTTCTCTACGATCGGAGATCAGTGTGTGAATGGTGACTGGCAGGAAGAGTTCTCCCTCGAGCGTGTGAGCCCCGATCGACTGGAGAGACCCAGACAAAGAAGCTTCAGAGGTCAGATTTTGCAGTTCAGTTTAAATATCGAACTATTTTGTTCTGATGTTCAGAAATATGTCATTCTCGCAGATTATTTGTAATGGTAACAAAAACTTGTCAAGACTTTAGGTTTATGTAATTTTGAGAAGTCTCAAAACCCAAAAGATCAAGTGAATTGTAAAGGGGTCAAGACATCTAAGAACAGAAATTCTGTCATCATGTATTTATCAACTTGTCATTTCAAACCTGTATGATTTACTTTCTTTTGCAGAACAGAAAAGAAGAGATTTTGAAGAATGTTGGTAACCGAAAACTGACAATACAGATTTACTTCTATTGTACGAACGCAAATCCAATGTGGGCTGTTACCAACAATTTTTCCAAATATCTTCTTTCATGTTCTAAAGAATAATGAAAATCACACACAAATGAAATTACAAGAGAGTGAGTGAATTATGACAGAATTTTCACTTTTCACTGAGCTATCCATAGTTTTAACAACTTTATAACTAATGGTATTAACACATACTGTATATTTTATTTGCATGCTTGTATAAATATATATAAAACAATATAAATACTACAAAACATGGCAAATAAGGCTTTGAATATACTTTGTTTAAAATAAATTTTGAAGAATGTGAGTGACCTAACATCATTGTCCCAACTGACTTTCATTGCATTGACACAAAACCACTCTTACTTTATCTTTGAACGATTTTTAAATGTGTACTTTTGTGCACGTGTAGCTGTCAGGTCAAACCTGCGGGAGCCGGTGGACAAGGAGAGGGGGCGATCCAAAGAGCGGAGACACCTGCTGTCGCCAGACGTGTCACGCTGTAACTCAGAAGAAAGGAGCCAGTCTCAGGAGAGACACCACTCGCGTTCACCCAGCGAGAGCAGGAAACACATGTCGCACAGACAGGTGAGGACACACACACATATAAATGCATTGACATTGTGACTGAGAGTCTTCTGGGGGAAAAAACCTTCATAAATGGTTACCCCTAATCCTTAACTCGATCTCCTTTATAGGGAAACACTTCAGTCAGCCCAGTCCCCTCCACCTCTGATTTAGGAACACCTCGTGGGCGCAGACAACTCCCACAAACGCCGTCTCGCCCTCGGCCTCACATCTCCTACTCTCCTTTGGTGTGTCGTGCCCAAACAGCACCGGTAGAGAGCCGTGCCCTAGCCCGGCCCGCAGAGGAAGGGGAGGAGCCTACCACGACTGTTGTGGCCCACTCCACGCCGCACCGCTACATCTCTGAGCCGTACCTGCCGCTGCAGGAGGATGTTAACAGTCCGGACTCCAGCGGGTTGGAAGAGACTCTCACTTTCGAAGCTGCCATGGCGACCAGCCTGGGCCGCTCCAACACCATCAGCTCCGCTCCACAGTTACGTCACGGTTGGCAGGTGCCTAACGGACATTTTCGGAAGCGGTTAGCACAAGCCGCGTCGGGAACGTCGGGCTGCGAGCTTCTGAGTGACACTGATGAGGATGACCGTTGTTAGGGGAAGGACTTGTTGACTCGATATATCCTGAACTTGTGCCTCGATCTGTGGAAGACTATGTATGTTTCAAATTTTTCGCACCCGCCCCACAGATTAATCCAAAGCAGACCGCATGCTCATAGTCAAGATATGGGCCATAACCAAATGCTCTCAGGTTCCAAAACCTGCCTCAAGACACTGAGATGCTCCAATGGACTGCAGAAAAATATCTGATGGAGACAAAAATTCTGATGGAGCCTAATGCCATCACTTATATTCAGATCTGCGTGTACTGACATGGCGTGTTCATGGCTGATAACCAGGGAACAGGTCTTTGAACCTCTGTTGCTTCTGCTACACTTGCATTTACAATACATTCCTATAGACACACTCAGAACGTAAGCAATGACGTGAGGTAAAAACCCCTTTAAGTACATATCTGAATGACTGACATTCCATGCAGGTAAAAGAAAGGTGAAGGAAATATTTCAGAATAGTGCATGAGGTTCCATGCAACTGGACCCAGGTGACGTCCTGACCCTGAGTCAAAGGACTCGTGTACCATATGTAAACATATTAATGAGTCTCCAAGCCATGTTTTCTTGTAAATAGGTTCAGTTGTCAAAAAGATGTTATCTTTTGTGAAGCAATGACCAGTTCATGTCCTTTCTACTTGTAATGCAGATTATTTCCGAGCAGATATTGTTTATTTACGTCATGTTATGTTCGGTAAGATCGACCATCCCATTCTGAGCATGTTTCTCTTGACCTTTGTTTAGGTGAATCTCATGAAGCGTGGTGATAATCCACCACAAAATATTGACACATTTTATTTTGCATGAGGATAAGGAAAGTCTCGTTTTTTAACATTAAAGGTATTCTTATTCTTAGTATTCTTATAAAAAAGAAAGTTTACCCATAATTCTGTTACAAATTCACCAATTTGTTGCAAACCTGTATAAATTTCTTCTTAAGGACAAATTTAAAAGACATTTCGAGTGCACCGTTGACTACTAAAATAAAAAATTAAATGGCAGTCAGAATTTTTTTCCTAAATTCACAGAAACATTTAGTTCGTGTTCACCAGAATAAATATTTATTCCTAATAGGGTTTCCAGTAATGTCCCAGATCTGTCCATGATAACATTATTACAAATATCTCCTTTCGTGACAAAAAACTTGGGGGGTGTTTAATTTATAACAGAATTTACATTTTTGGCTATAGAATCTTTTGAATTTAACTACAAATAATACTTTTAAGTAAAATTTTCAGACCTATGTTAGTCATATGACATGATTATTACGCCAAAAATGCCTAAATGATATGAAACATGAGCATCCTTCTCTTTTCCAAAAGAGGTATTTCATAAAGGATAACCTTGACATGATTTTATTTTTTATAATTCATCTCATAATTAATATAATGAGAAAGAAATTCAGACTAAACGTCTGTCACTCCGGTCACTTGTAGTGTTTCCTGTGCTTTCTGTTTATAGTTTATGGATTAGAAACGGAATTGGTGGGAAGCATCTCCTCTCTCATGTTCTTGACCCAGCTGA
The DNA here is from genome assembly GCA_033220385.1 of Triplophysa yarkandensis. Taxonomy (NCBI): domain Eukaryota; kingdom Metazoa; phylum Chordata; class Actinopteri; order Cypriniformes; family Nemacheilidae; genus Triplophysa; species Triplophysa yarkandensis. The sequence continues at coordinate 9,144,333 of CM065656.1, read as the reverse complement.
AGCGCTGCACTTGACTGAGGTTGATGATCGTCTCTTAGAAATGCATTAGATCAATTCAAAATATACATGTAGCCAGAATGTGGGTAAGCTGCCCTTGACATGTAGCTGTGGGAATCTGCAATATTGTGTTATATTAGTCTTTAGAGAATTGTAATGGAAGAATGAAATTAGTTTTATAAATTCCCCACAAAACACAATGAAACAAACAAATAATAATTGACATTTATTCCTTTGTCTAGAGTGAGATGAGAGAGCACTCACACTCTTTGGTTAGATCAAGCACCTCTTAAAGCATTTCAGGATGAGTTGCCCCTCGGGAGAATTTCTGTATCACGTGTTGTGTTGTAATTTGTTTTTTGGACATGTTTCTGAATATGAATAGAGAGTATTTGGTACTTGTTCTTAATGACCTGCTGGGGGTCACTGCCTTGTGAATTATATCTAATAAAAGATTCCCATTGCACACGAGTCGGCTTTCTAGGTGGTATTTGTTGCAGGTATTTTGCAGTGGTAGTTACTTTTTAAAGACACCTTTGTTTGGTTTTGAAACTATTATTAATTGTATCATTTGAGTCCTCAACTATACATAAATGCTATTAAATGTTCCAGGAATGCATTACTAGTTTTATTATTTACCTTGTTACTTTGCTTGTTTCCTTTGTCTGAAAAACACTCGCGTTTAGTTCATGACTCTTTAAGGCCTGCTGATCAGTGTACTCTGATTGGTCAACGGTTTAGACACCGTAATGGTTCAACTCAACTTTAGTTAATTTTAGGTACTGCATCACCACCAAATGAGGCGAGATCATGTGAATCCAGTTACTTTCTTAACGCATCTCTGATGAGACTTCATGGAAGAAACTGGATGACTACAATCCTGTTGCTTGCTGTAGTCCAAAACATCAGATTTGTGTTAAAGGTCCCGTTCTTTGTGTTTTCTATTGAAGCATTGATTATTTTTACAGTTTGAAATTTAACATGTGTTAATATGTCACATGTAGAAAATAATCCGTATTTTTAACACAATTTACTTGTCTGTATACCAATTCTTTCACTGCCAAAAAATGGCTGATAACTTTCCAGTTCTGATAAAGTCCCTCCATCAGAAATACGCAACAAGTGATGATTGGGCAAGCGGTTCCTGTGTTGTGATTCAACAGAATCTTATCGCACATTGCCCGGAAAGATCACGCCTCTTACCAAAATACTTTTTAAACGGGAATTTTAAATAAAATAACTCGGTTGGCATTGAAGTTTGAACTTCAAAATTTTGCAGATATTATTTATACTCTAACATCAACATTATACACCAATTAAAGTTTGATACATGGAATCATGTAGAAAAGGACTTTTAAAAATGATTACTCATTTTGTCGTAAACTATATAATGTACATTATCATATTTATTTGTTGTGTATGCTAAATATAAATAAAAAAGACTGCCAAGCAGAAAATTCTTACCTTTCAAAAGGTTTTGTAGATAGATACAGGGATTTGCATTTGGTTGTGTTGCAACTGTAATATTCTGATGAAAAGCTTTGTCATACACCAGACCTTTCAAAGTCTTTTCCTATTATCCATATACATCTAGTTTGGCATTCGAGTATAAAGGAATGTCCAGAGTTGATTTTTTGCCGTCCTGCTGTTTCCAGTCAGCGTTGAAAACATTTCAGTGATTCCTTCTGTTAAACAATTATATTGGCACTTTCACGGGTATATTTATAAACTCTATTTCAAATGTGAGATTCTATATAGCGCTTCAGCAGTGGGCTGTTGATGATGATATATTGCCGTCGTCTATATTTGGCCTGTCCCACTTTTTATGGTCGAACCATCTGTTTTTCTACAGAAACAAAAACTGAGGATGCCCACCCAACCTACAGTGTTACATAACATTAGAGACATCTCTGTGGAAAAACACTCTGGTGATTCAAAAACTTAGTTCATGGATACCAATGTTAAAATTATGTTTTCGGATTTGGATCTCCATTGCTTCATTTGAAAAGACTTATCAATGCTCTACAAACACTGTGGTGACCCACCATAGTTTCGCCAACCTGACATTTTCACATCATAAAAACAGCTTTGAGCCCACTAAAGGTTAAATCTCTCTGAAATCCGATGAAAATACTGTGGCAAAGCTTTGGCATATACACACTGACAGGTGAATCTCTTTGTCTTTGAAGGCCAATAAAGCTTGAAGCCAGAGATGCTGAATGCGGTTCAGGGCCGACATTATGTCAGCGTATGAGGGAGCCAAGGTGAGACATACTGTCTCCTGACGAAATCACGGTGTAACCAATACATCTATCAGTCACATGGTTTAAATAACAGAGCCTTTCTTTTGTGATACACTATGAAACATCTGTAAAGTCTTGTCCCCTCTGCTTTTAATGTCCCAGAAACATCCAGAAAGAGGTCAGTTGGCCGCCTGTCAAAAAAACCGCAAAACTGAAGTCTGAAACTTCTAAGAAAGTGGGTCACGTTTTATTATAAGAGAAAAAGTACATGTGTTTTGCTATAGAGCCTCTCTTTTACCAAATGTATTTGTCAGGGTTGTGATGAAGCTAACATCGACCTGTGAGGTGAAACTAGATGGAAAATCTCACATTTCATCTTGAGGATGACCAAGAGCTTTGGAAAAAAGCAGAAAATTGCTCACATCAGTAACACAATTATCTTTGTGCTAATGCGTGTGTGAATGCCCTACAAGTCTTGTTTGTGCATACATCACTGAATGTGTGTTTCTTGCACCAGAATGATGATTATTTTTAATCATATCTCATCTCATTTTTTGTTCAGACAACATACTGTATTTGTGCTTATATATAACACATGTTAATAAGACCAAATGCTCTCTGCCGTTGTTTATTTGAAGAGGCTTTCTTCTGATAGATCAAAATGTATGGAAGAAGCCCACAGAACATTTGCAACACATCCTTTACTGTAAGCTTGACACTCTTATAAAAACCTTGACACATTCCTCACTGGGGTCATAGTTTGGATTTAACACACACACACAAACACACCCACATATACTGTAAAAAAACAGGGAATAATATTTACCATTATTTCTCAGAAGGGGGATATGGAATATGTAACTATTTTATAATGTTTTATGCGATGTAATACACTTTCAATGAAGTGACGAATTTAGATTTAGCTTCGAAATGGAAGACAAAACATTTTGATTATTTGTCACTTTATACATACTATCTCTATATTTATTTGTTTTACTTGAAGGACAATTGAATACTCTTTTATTGAAGATATGGATTCAAGTTTACTTTGAATAGTAACTAATTGCATTTTTAATGGTATAGCATGTAAAAGTGCCCAAAAGATGATAAACATAATTATTGAATTATTTGTGTCCTCAGCTACACTGTAAATATATACCATGTGGCTTAGTACACAAAAAATATCATTTTAATATTTTTAAAGTTGTATTAACTTTAAAGAAATCTTTTAAAAACATTCAACATTTTTTCAGAGGAAAATATTAAAACAAAATGCAACAGCTAATTTTTCTATTAATATGAAATGTTTTTTAGGATTATGTAAAGATTTTTTTTAAATAAAATATAAATGATGTAAAATGAAACAATATGTTGGAGAATTCTAATATAATATTTGAATTTATGAGACCTCATTTTTTACTTACTTTTGCAAAATTTAAACAGTATAATTACTAAATGTGTATTGACTTAAAAAATGTTAAATAAAGTTTAGAATCTTCCGGGCATTTTAAAACAATATTTCATATTCATGGTGTCTCAAAATAGCACAGGTGAGTACGCTTTGATGACCTTAAGATTATCTTAAGAAACACTAAAGATGAATTTCAGTAAATTACAAAATGATTGTGGTTAAATAGAGCACTTTAATAATATTATAAAAGTGCACTTATTCCACTCACAACCCAATCAAAGCAACTTTTATCCATGTCCAAAGAGAGCTTTGTTTTTTTCCGTGGTCTATGAGAATATTTGCATGGGTACACACTCCCACGTGCCCAAAAATATGTCCCTGCCCATTGCTTTAACAACCATCATGCCCATATATGCAACTAAAAATCTCCTCAAAGAGATTAAGCAGTCACTGTCCTGTCACTGAGGAATTTATGTTTCTTGTGTGTGTTGCTGTATTATGTAGAGAATGTGCATGGCATATCCCGTCTTTTGAGGCTATTCAGATGTTGTGCTCTTTTAGTATCAAACAGAATCTGAAGCTCTCACTGGCTGAACTTCCACACTGAAACCATGCAGGAGACTGAAACTCTTCTCAAACTTCTCTTATGTGTTGTAAGTATCTCTTATTTAACATTGAATTCATAGTTTTTCGTCAATCAAACCCATGACTCTGCCAGCCTCACTCTGTACCAGTTGAGCTGCAGAATGGAAATATCAATATCCACATTTATTGATCGATGTATGTTGTTGGATTTTAGTGCAATAGCGGTAGTAAAAATGTATAGGTCTGGTTTGGGTTTAAGGTCTAAAACACAGGTGTGGGCACTAATGTATGCTTTCTTGTGTAGTTGTTGCTACTAACAACCACTGTTGCCATAACCACAGTCCAAGTTCAATGTCGACAAGAGCACTATCACTAAACAGCTAATTCTTCCTTGCATGAAAACTAGCCAGACACATTTAGGCCGAAATAAGTTTTTGGCTTAATGTTTACTTGAGAAAACACATTCGAATCCTGGATTTTTGAGGACTTTTTTAAAATGTTAGACATGGCGACTGAATTGGTCTGACATTTTTAATAATAATTTCCTAATGGTAATTTTAATACTAAACCCTTCACATCTGAATTATTGTTTTCTGTCCCACTAATCTATTTTACTACATGCAAACAAATATTTGATGTTGATAGTTTGTAGACATTTAGTAACAAAAAGGTGTTAAAGGAAAGACATTGATGTACCTTATTAACATAATATAATACTGTAAAATCACTACTAATGCAGAAAATTAATGAGAAAAGCAAAATATATATTTATAGGTTACAGGTAAGTTGTAAGCTTGTATATATGAAATTTCTGTATAAAAGTATTGAAAACCATTTTACACAGTAGGGAAACATTTAACTGTTCATGAGGTAGATGGCCAGAGGATTGAAGCTCTTCATATATCTGGCTGTTTTTGTGCTCGGCCAGAGGTGTTGTCCATGAACAGAATAGTCTCATAAGTCCCTGATTTTTCCAGATGCTGTTGGGTATAATGCAGTCCCATGTTGACTGCATCATTCACAGACTGGTTTGCTCTCTTGGCAAACGGCAAGGGGTCCAGCAAGGGGTCAGTGATGTCCTTCAAATATGCCAACACCAGTCTTTAAATGACTTCATGGTTACACATGTTAAAGAGCAGGTCTGGTGTCTATGAGTCTTGTGATCTTAGGTTTCTTCGGGATTGGGATGATGTTGGAGCGTTTAAAGCAGGAAGGGAATTTGCACAGCTCCATCGATCATATTGAGGATGTGTGCCAAATTATCAACATGATTCATGCCGACTCATGGTATATTAAGTCTTTATTGGAGTATTCAAATAGCTTCCATGGATAATTAAAGATGTTGCTAGATTTCTTGTATAATTTGCTGATTTAAAAGTATATGCAGACTTTGTCTGGCCCTTGCCACAAATATATGGGTTTTATTGATTATGGATTTGTATATAGTCATCATTGATTTGAAATGAAGGGATAGTCACCCATACATTTTATTACTTTAAATTCATTCTTTTTTATTATTCACTCACCCTCATGTCATTTCAAACTATTGAAAAATGAAAAAAGTATTGAAAAATGTTATTAACCAATATTATTCACAAATTTAATTTTAGAAATTATGTAAAATATATTTGTTCACTAAATAATTCTGGGGCATGTTTAATGTATTAACATGCAGATCCTAACCTTGTCAGACCTGGGTAAAACCCCTATTGAGATAAGTATATGGCATATAATGGCACATCTGAAAATCTTTTGGTAACATTGAAATTGTTGTTCATTTTTGGATCAATTTCTATTAATATTTTCCTTTCTGGTAAAAAGACATTCTTGTCATGTACATTCTTAACAGGGTGTCATGCATCAATCTACCATAGTAATGGGTGATTTGATAAAAGTTGCCCACAACTGTCAAGATCACCAGCCACAGTGTATCCAAGGTTCAATTAAACAGGTAAAGTTGAATTCTGATGATACAATAGAGTGTTATTTGGTCTTATTTATAGCATTAAAGTAAATAATTAACTATTTGTTTGAATTGAATCTTTTTTTAAGACTGGAAATCCAGATGTTGCACAATCTCTCTCCACCTCAGCCTCCTTGACACAAACAGAGGCTAAAGAAGGGACTGTGATGTCACTTCCTGTTGATTTAGTGGTGCAACGGACACTTTCTAATTCAAACCTGAAGTCGCACAGCAGTTTTAAAAAGTCTGTTTTGTCATCAGACACTGATCAAGAACATGAGCAAACTTTGATGAAATGTTCCTCTGATGCAACACATGAAACAACATCAGAATGGATCAAATCTTCTGATTCTGTTCATTCCACATCTCAGATGTTGGTCTTACCTGAGACCATAGACATGCTTGAACCTGAGCGTGAGCCTGAACCTTTCACAAACTTGAGAAATACTGATCTAAAGTCGACTATACATCATGTTTTACAAGCTGAAGAGTCTTTAGCCATAAGCACCAATGTCAGATCAGAGGCCTCAGAGGTCAAAGATCAAACCCAAGTGCTAAATATCCAAAAAGATACAGAGTTTACAGCTTCAATGTCGGCTACTGATGATTTACAAAAGAAATCAGCTCAAGATTTGATCACAACAGCAATAGATTCACCACAGAATTGGATGAGTGTAACCATGGAAACCAGCTCTGGCAGCACCTTGGTCAATAAAGCATCCTCATGGGAAAAGAAAAGAGAAATCACAGCCACCCCTGGACCCACGACACTAAGGCAAAAACACCCTGAAGCAATTACTCAACAAATGCTGCTTCATAAACCTGAGAGTCCCAGAACCGAACAAGAGCAACATATGAATACAGATGATCCTCCACAGGTCAGACAAGAGGAACCCAAACACAAAAGTGTTTCTGATCCAAACACAGCCGGAAGCGCTGAATCACAGCCTGGTTGTTATTCAGGCGACACTGCTGCTTGTACAAAGAATAACACTGTTGCACCAGGTACAGAAATATTGTAGCGGTTCTATTTGATTATATTTTAAAGATGATGTGTGTTGTTTTTCAATATTAAAAGAAATTATATTTATCTTCTTCACATCTTTCTTCATAAACTTTTCTCCTCTGGCTTTGTTTTTGTCCCAGTGTAAGATTTAGTCTGTTTTGATGTTCTCATCTTTTCAGTAAAAAGTATTCAATTTTAGCAAAACTCTAGTATTTCATAAAATCCCTAGATTCATTTTGATTTAAAAAAAAAAAAGAAAAAGTAGCTTTTTACTAGGTAGGTGAGATATTTAGACACATCATATTTCAGGCATTCATTATTTCTGGTTTATTTTATTATTTAGTTTTTTTAAGCCCATCTTGATGAGAGATCATTTCCCCAAAGGGTTTAAAAATACCACACTTTTATAATAAGCAACAAAGTGAAAAAATATTTAAAAGTGTTACTGAATTGTCAATGTTTGTCTGTCATAGACACAGAAGACCCAATAGCACGCAGACCAGGTTTCAAAGGGCCGAGGGTGAGAAACATGCCTCTAAAGATTATTTCTTAAGAATCATTCTAACCATTTTTTCATGACTATTTCTTACTTCTTTGCAGATGTTTAGTGTTTTTACTTTGTTTCAAGAATATGTACTTTAAGAGATTGTATAACATACTGCATCACTTAATAAAGCATATATCTTACATATTTTTTATCTATAATATATTTTTACCTTAAATACAGTTATTAAGTACATACTTAAAAACTAGTACTTTCCCTCATTAAAAATAACATACTTCATTAAAAAAAGGACTCAGAGTATCAAACGTTAAAAAAAACAATTATTTATTAAATATAGTTGATAATGAGAATTATAAATGCTTTATAATGTGGTGAAGTAACATTGTCCCAAAGTCAAAACTCTTAAAAACTACAAAAACACTTCAAAGGAATACCAGACTAACACAACATAGCTGACTGTCTGATATCTCAGATCATGTTGTTTAATAAATTATTAATATTAGTCTCCCTTTATGTTTGTCACTGGGTTTTGCAAATATCTCATCAATAAAAGTATGGAAAAGTGTCATCAACACAGTGGTTAAGGGATGGTTCCAAAATTTGAATTCTTTCATGAATTACCCTAAAGTTGTTCCAAACCTGTATAAAGGTGTCTGTTTGGTTGAACACAAAGAAAGGATTTTACCAGCTGAGATTACTAAGACACCACTGACTAGTAGAAAAAAAATGGAATGATGTTTGTGATCTGATAACACAATATATTTTAAAGAATTAAAGAAAATAAATAGTTCTGGGGTACCTTTGATTATCATTTAACTTTTTCTAATAGTGCCTCAGAAGTCACAGTCTTCCAAATATCTTTGTGTTTAACCAAAAAATAAAATTTGAGTTGAGTAATTCATGACATAATTTCATTTGGGGTTGAACTATCCTCTTTACACATTTAAATAGTAGTGTTCTTTCTGTTCGCTGAAAAACAGTACATATGCCCATCCAAGGATAAGTTTACAATGATGATATATAAAAATGTGTTGTGTTTGACACCAATCCAGTAGGCGAGTTTAGCATATTGTTTATGACATTCAATTAAAGCATGACCTTACATACATAAAAATGATATCATATTGTTAACTTTTAACAGTATAAAGAGATGGTTGTTTTGTGGAAAAATCTTTAGTTTCATCTAATGTTTCTTGCTCACGTGCTCCTCTTCCATTGCTAGTCTGAGCCCTAACAGGAAATTGAGTTTGCTGATGGATTATTCAATTAAGCGAGGAGTAGAGAAGAAGGAAGGTCATTTACCTCCATCGAATGGGCTTATGAACAAGAAATGACTTATTGTGTGACACCGTGAGAGAAATATTATCCTGAAAAGAGGAAAAGGATTACAGAAATTATTTAATAAACCCAGCACTTTGTGAAATGGAGAGAAAAAATAGTATTGAGGTGGACTATCTATGAGAATCTATACATAAAACTCAATTTTTTGTGTAGGATCTTTGAGGAGGCTTTTAATGCTTTACAGTCTTGACAATAAATCTAAATGACTGATATTGAGAAAGACAGAGAGAGAAATGAAGAGTCAGAGATGATTTTGCAAGCACTTGCCCCCTCATGTGGTTGACAAGGAACTGCATAGCACTCAGATCTTTTTGCATAACATAGACACATTCTGTTGTGTTAATACATGGACTCTTTTCAGGGGTCTCCAGGTCCACCAGGGTTGCCAGGTCCTTCAGGGGACAAAGGAGACAAAGTATACACTTCACTTAATTTGCTTTTATACATCTAGCCACAATCATTTCTTTGTTACAGCAAGTGATTTAATGATTTGGGGTTATGTCATTTAGGGTTATGCTGGAGTCATGGGCCGTACTGGTCCTACAGGGCACAGGGGACCTGTTGGACCATCTGGCATGCCTGCAATCATTGTGTGGAAAACATCAGAGGAAGAATGGCAAGCGTTCAAGGTGGATTTGTCATTTTTTATTCAGTTATTTTCATCAGTTTTGTCGTTTTTGCTGTGCAAATCATGTTATAATTGATTTTCAACATTCTTGCAGAAAAAGAAATTCTACAAAGAATTAGTCTCATCATGGCCGGTGAGTTAGTCTGCATTTGACTTGCAAGGGATTGTTCAATCAAAAATCAAGCTTCAGTCTTCAATCACTAACACTCCATGTGTTGTTTTGCTTGAACACAGTGAAAGATATTCTGAAGATTGCTTGCAATGATAACAGTTTATGGATCCTATTGACTATCACAGAACTTTTAGCTGTTCTGCGTTTCTCAAAAGTTTAATTTTTCTGTCATGTTTCTTTCAAAATAATTTTTTTTGGGGGGAGTAATATCTGTTATTGTTACAAACATTCTCCCAAATATATTTCTCTGTGTTCATCAGAACAAATAGATTTATAACTTTGAAACCACTCTAAGGTGAGTAAATGATAACAATTATTTTTATTTTTGAGTGAACTGTCCCTTTAACTTGACCTCAACTATACCTAAGTAGCATAAGGACACTGAGTAATAATACAATCTTTAATTGTACCTTTACTCAGAGAGTAAAAGGATTAAAAGGCATTTTGGGACCACCTGGAGATCCTGGACCCCTTGTAAGTTTGATTTATAATTAATATGAGTAAAAGTATCTGTTTAACCAAAAACTGAATGTAATACTTCTTTTATTAGGGACCTCCTGGAATTCCAGGAAAACAGGGGAAGAAAGGGAAGCCAGGGAAAATTGTAGGTATCTTCATCAGTACAATCTATTGACAATAGATGAAACCACATTGAGACATGAAACTGTCTATGAAGAATCTGACAACTTTAGTGGGTCACAAGCTTTAAGAAGAGTGAAGGCTACAAGGCACTTTATTTAGACTTTAATTCTAAAGCAAGCTAAGCTGATGTCATCTTAAGAAGTAATGTTAACATCATAAGAGGAAATGTATGGGATAAAGTGTGTCAAAAGTGTCATCAAGATTCACATTACCAGATATTTACAGATTTACAGGTGTTTGTTTAAGGATTACTGTTATTTAATTTGTAGAAATGCAATTGATACAGTGTTTGCGTGTAGCCTGCATATTACTATTTCACATGTGGCACTTGTTATGTATCAGGGGAGAATTGGACCTGTTGGAATGCCAGGTCCACCTGGAAGACCAGGACCAGATGGGACACCTGGCACGGATGGAGATGTGGGCCCACCAGGACCCCCTGGTTTAAATGTGAGTCTAAGCACTTCTCTTTTAAAGTATTTTACAGATTTAGAGTTGATCATGTACAGTCAGTGTATATAATGCAGGTATATATTGTTTGTTTTCTTGCAGGGTCTACAAGGTTTTGAAGGAGAGAAGGGCAGTAAGGGGGACATGGGTGAGTGGGTAAGAATGGCCAGAATTATTCCATGGATATTGCCATAAAAAAGCACGTATGGAAAAGAAAAACAACTTTTGAAAATTTCCCCAAAATGTAGTAACACAACAAAAATGTGAAAATTCTCAAATTTCATTAGGCCCTTGCCATAACTAATCCAAGTTATTTAGAGAACCATATTTACAGCAAAACAAGAATCCATCACACTGACATAAAGTATGTACAGTGTCATTTTTTTTATTGTTATAAAATATATCTCATGATGATCTCAGGGGGACATTGGAGAACCAGGACCACAAGGAAACAAAGGAAATAAAGGACAGAAGGTATGACAGTGGTCCTGCTCCCAGACATTTATTAGAAATGTCAGATTATATAATTGTATATGTTTTGATCTGTTTATGAAGGGAAACAAAGGACAGAAGGGCCATGCTGGAGTAACAGGGTATATTGTAAGTAGTTGAGCCTCTTCGTTTTTTTAACCCCGATATACGTGCAGTTATATGTAAAAATGTGAAAAAAGTTTCTTTAGCAAACAATATTTCTTCTTAACACAGGGGTCACCTGGATCCAGAGGTTCACGAGGTGTGACAGGAGCGACTGGTCCATCTGTATGTGTAAACCATCACAAGATGTATTAAATGTATTAATGTATTTGTACAAAAAATTATTTGGCTATTGAAGGTTTCTTTTCTGTATAAGGGAGAGCTGGGTGAAACAGGGTTCACTGGATCACCAGGACCACCAGTATGTTACAAACGTATTTATTCCACATCATTTCTGTCCCTTTATGCTTGTATGTAAATTGACTTTTTACTCTTAACAGGGACTTCTGGGACCAAGGGGGTTAAAGGGAGTTCCGGGTGTTAAGGGACCCCCGGTAAGAAACATTCAAACAACGATTTTTTATTAATCGGCATAATTATATTAAAGGCATACACACATAAAAAATCATTATTTACCCACAATCTTTCATACCTGTATGACTTACTTTCTATGGCAGAGTAAAAATTACAATGTTTTTCGTAAAAACCAAACAACAATTCATTGACTTGCGTTGGTTTTGTGTCCATACAATAGAAGTATATAGATGCTGGCACTGTCCTGGTACCAACATTCTTCAAAATATTTTCTTGGTGTTCTGCATTAGAATGAAAATTATGAAATTAAGTAAAGGTTGAGTAAATTAAGAATTTTTATTTACGAGTGAACTTTCCCTAAAAGTTTTCAGCAGAGTAAGTGAAACAATTTGGTCTAGACTAACTCTACTATTACTGTACAGTACATTTGTTGTTTTAGGTGTATAAATTCCTAATACTTTTTTTAGGGAGTACGTGGTGAGATAGGACCTAAAGGGGTACCTGGCAATCCAGTAAGTTTTTTCCCTGTATTTAATGTCCTAAAGGTATTGTAAGCAAATTGAATGGATTGTAAGCATAAGCTAATAGTTATCGTGAACAGAACTCTGTAAACTTGTTTGTGTTGTTATATATTATAGGGAGAAGAAGGTCCAGATGGCATTGTTGGTGTTCAAGGGCCTCCTGGAGCACAGGTGCTGTACATTTTCAATATTTGGTCTGTCATGTCGTTTATTTATATGTATATACATTCTAATCCTATAGAGAGACTTGAATTGTATTCTTCTTTGCTTTCAACTTCTTCAGGGCAAACCAGGGGGAGATGGACCTCCAGGTCCTAAAGGAGACCCTGTATGTTTATTTAATTTCAATTTAAAATAGAGATTATATTAATGCAGGTTTTGCATTATCAGATTTTTCTTACATGGATGTTCACCAACGTTCTTTATTCATCTTCACAAACAGGGACATGTGGGAATTGAGGGAGCCATTGGAGATCCAGGACCACCAGGCATGAAAGTAAATTAAAGATACTCTTATATTTAGTGTGTTTCTATGATGGGATTCAATCATAAAACATTTTCCTTGTTTAAGGGCTCATGTGGAAAAGCAGGAAAACTTGGGCCTTCAGGTGATCCAGTAAGATTACTTAAACCAGTTCCTTTACATATTGATTCTATGAAGAACACTTTTGCTGTTTCAGATTTTTATTGAAAGGCCAGCTGGAAAAGCAATATATATCTCTTTCAATGTTTGCTGGAGAAAAAGAGGTTGGGGATATTTTTGTCCGATTGGTATGTCTGTTATCTGCAGGGTTTGAAAGCACATCGTGGGATGAAAGGTGATTTAGGCCAAAAAGGAGATGGAGTGAGTTATTGCAGCTTGAACAAAAACTGTAAAACTAGATATTGAAGGCATGGGTGTTGAAAGAACTCATTCGTCTTTCTTGTTGTCAGGGTCCTCTAGGGTTGCTGGGTAAACAAGGTTTTAGAGGAAGAGGAGGGCACTCTGGTGTGCCGGGAGAGATGGGCTCTATCGGCCCTGCTGGTTTAGCAGGACTCACAGTAAGTGATTTCTGTTGACCTGACTTAAATGTTTCTTACAGAATTTTTTTGACTATGTTTTTCTCCAGGGTTATGATGGGCCAATGGGAGAACCCGGAAGACAGGGACAGGATGGACCAAAGGTATAAATTGAATTTGATAAAAAAAAAGCCTATTAAATTCTCTATAGTATTGTACTATCTATATTATCGATATTCTAATATATTTTCTTTAAAAAATTGTGAATTTAGGGAGAGAGAGGCCTTGATGGCATCCATGGAGTTTCTGGACCACGAGGTGAAAAGGTGATTAAACGTTTCATCAGTGTGTTTTGTTATATATGTTGAAAATAAAATATAGCATAATATAAACCATAGAAATAAGAAAACATATTTCTTTATTTCAAAAGGGTCGGATTGGTCATGGTGGATTTCCTGGTTTTCCAGGACCTTTGGTAGGCAAACCTTTCAATGAAAAATATCTGTCATCATTTATTCAATTTTATGTTGTTCATAACCTGTATAGGATAGTGTCTTCTTTTAAGCAAAAAAAAGAAGATATTTTATGAAGTGTGTGAAGTTTTGTGTCTATAAATTGGAAATCAATGGGGAAATTGTTGTCTGGTTAGCAACATTTTATAAATATCTTCTGTTGTGTTCTGCGGAAAAAAGAAAGCCATACATATTGACAACATAAATTAAGTTTATCATTTTTATAAGTTTATATTTCTTTAGTCCCACTGTGATTTTACGAGACATTTTTTAGGATTATCTTTAGCATTGTAAATGTATGAACCAAACTGATATTTATTAATATACAGAGAATAAAGTTTGGATTTTTATCTGTTTAAAATTGTTTTATAGGGCGAAATGGGAAAATCAGGAGAACAAGGACCTGAAGGAGAGCCTGGTATTAAGGTTCCCTATTCAAGTTGAGATTATTACTTTAGAAAAGCCTGTTTATAATGTACATATAGTATGTTCATGTTATCCACATTTATCTGTTATCAGATCATGAAGAAAACCCCTTTACATATTCAGAGAACTGTTGGACTGGTAGTAATCAGTTTGCTGACATTTGATTGTTTTATATTGGACAGGGAAGACTAGGGATCCCAGGAGGAACTGGATCTAAAGGTCAAAAGGTACAAGTGCAAGCATATTTATATGCTTTATATAAAAAGTTACCTTTTGATCCCTTCGGTTGGTTTTATCTTGCCTTGTGTAACTTCGTGAAATTGATGTACCACTTTTGTCACATGTTATTATCTCTGCTATTTCTTGCTTCTTTGTCCCCTCGATTATATGTAAGTCGCATTAAATAAAAGTATCTGCTAAATACCTAATGTAAATGTAAATATAAATATTTTTTATATATATTCTCTTTTATCCATGTGTCCTGGGATCCATGATCTTTGCCAAATCATTAAAGTTTGTTTCAGTGTTTTGCTTCACTGTTCAGTGTCATCATTTTAGGGACTGCAGGGTGTTTCTGGAAACCGCGGGCTGGATGGGATTGATGGTGCACATGTAAGAGTTACACATATTAATTTTTTCGAATGTAAGACATCAGTTTGTCTTTTTTATTTATCACTTGGGTTAATTTGTGGTACAGGGGCCTATTGGACAACCTGGATCAGATGGAGATAAAGGAGCACAAGGACTCAGAGTAAGACGTCTTCCAGGAGCTGAACCTTAGTGTGATGTTGTCCATCAGCTGATCATATTTAATTCTCCTTCTAAACAGGGATTACAGGGAAAGCTTGGTGCACCAGGAATACAAGGTCTTGTTGGAAAAAGTGTAAGTTTTCCTTCTCTTGCATGATTGACAGGGTTTCCGAATGTTTCAGTGTACTGGTTATGAATTCACCCTCTTGTAGCATAAAACTGTTGAGAATGTCATGGTTCAGACAATGTATCGTAATAGCATGATGATATAAAATCACTTTTAAAGGGTGAAGCAGGGAACAGAGGTCTGACTGGTAAACCTGGAAACACCGGGATCAGGGTAAGTCAGGACATCATAAAAGTTTTAACCGATTGTTTCATTAAAAACTACAGACAACTGAGAGGTTTACAGTGATACAGAGCAAGTAGTTGCTTACAAGAACGTATAGTAGGTATGACAAAACATTATTTTTTAGGGTGTTAAGGGCAAAGATGGTTCAAAAGGGTTTCCTGGCAGTCCTGGAGAAAAGGTGAGGGTTTCTTGATGTCCTCAAAGTTGACACATGTAATGTCATAAAAATAATTCCATAATCATTGATTTCATCAAAAATTTGTATACAAACTCTTCACCTGTGAAAGTATTTTGTCTATGTAGTCTTTTGTCTTGTTGTTTTTTGGTAGCGAAGAAACCAAACATCCATCCACAACCTATCTATCCATTTACTTAATAAATTTTCATTTTGTTAAATAATATTAATACAAATAATATAATATTAGGGAAAAAGGGGCACTGAGGGACCAAAAGGAGAGCCTGGTCCACTGGTAAGTACATTTTTATCTCATTTCAATATCTTCAACTTCTGTTCTTTGTAGCTTAAATATATTTTTGTCCTATATAGGGTTCCCGAGGAATACTAGGATGGAAGGGTTACATTGGACCCCCTGTAAGGATTTGACACACATTATGTGTATTTAGTTTTAGTTGATATCATATTTTTATTAAAAAAATAATTATTAAATAAAACAATAATTATTAATGATAATAACATGTGTAATGTCATCTAATGTCATGTAATGTCATTTCAAGGGCATAGAAGGAGGCATAGGTCAATGGGGTGAGGCGGGTCAGCGAGGAACAAAAGGAGACCAAGGACTCCAAGGTCCTCATGGGCCACATGGCTGGGCAGGTTATCCAGTAGGTGTTTTCTTAGTTTTTTTTTTTACATATTTAGAGGTTTCAACATAAATCACATTTAGTTTGCTTAAATGTAGGGTAAAGATGGTCACCCTGGACCTCCTGGACCTCCAGGAGACAAAGGAAACAATGTGAGCTGATAGCTTTAACTATTGTGTAAAATCATTTTCTTCTTTTTTGGTTGTGATATTTTTATTTATGAGAGGTTTTCTCTTTTGCTGTTTTGACTGAAGGGATTGAGAGGAGCTGTTGGATCAAATGGAGTTGGAGGTGTCGATGGTGAGGAGGTAGATCAATTATATATTTTGATGTATCAGTTTTATGTTTAAAGTGATAGTTCAACATAAACTGATTTTTCATAAGCTTTTTCACCCTGTTAGTATTCTTTCACAGAAAATATATTTATTTATTACTTGTCCCTAAATTGAATTGTATGTTAAACATGAGATGAGTATTGCTTCATTTCAGGGCCCAGTTGGATTATTTGGAGCAACTGGACCTGCAGGAATAAAAGGATTACCTGTAAGTATAAATGTTTTCATGTTATAGTTTTGCTATCTACTTAGTTTTTTGTGTTATATGTAAATAATACACAGGAAAGTTTTGTTTGTTGTAGGGTGAGAAAGCGAACGCAGGAACTTCTGGTGAGAAGGGCCCTAAAGGTTTTGAAGGAGAGGAAGGAAATGAAGGTACTATGGGAATAAAGGGACTGATAGGCAGACAGGTGATATGACCTCACAAATAAGTTTGTAGATTATTTATCAGATATCAAATCCTATACACCTTCACTTGCTATGTTTTGTTATATTGTTTTTTTGTCAGGGTTTGAGTGGTCCTCCAGGACAGAAGGGAGACCCTGGATCACCGGGTGAGAAAGTGAGTTTTGATAAAAAAGAGAGTGCAATTGCATTGGAGAGGTCAAACCGCCTGGTATACTGATGCATGTGTTTGCATGAGTGTTTTCTGATTGTTTTTTGTGTGTTCAGGGTCAAACAGGGGTCAGAGGTCGCTCTGGTTTGGCAGGAAAATACGGTCCAGGGGGTAATATTGGTGAATCTGGGGAACATGGCGACAAAGGTTTACATGGACTTGATGTGAGTTCCCCTGAATTGTTTTACAGATATTATCCATTGGATACAATTTAATAAATGTATATCTATTTGGTTTTAATATTTGTATAATGTAGGGTGAAGTAGGAACAATTGGGCCTCAAGGTCCAAATGGTGTAGTTGGATTACCGGTATGTCTCTACCTTTTATTTAATTAACCAAGTTTATGTATACGTATAAAATATAAATTTTTGTTTGAAATGATTTCGTTTTCTGACATTTTATCCCAAATTAAGGGTTTGTTAGGAGAAAAAGGACTTCTTGGACAAAGTGGACAACAGGGGTCAAAAGTATGTCTATTTTTTTATCATGTATGTCACTCACAGTTCCAATAACTTGGTTATGGAATCTTTGGTATTTTAAATATATGATATAATAATAGTGCAGTGAATTTAATTTTCTTGCGAATTTTTATAGTGTGACATTTTGAAACAAAAGCATTCAAGCTAGTTTTGTAAATTTTAAAAGAGTCAACCTAACAATGAAGAAAAAAAAGGTTTTAACAAAGATTTTTGCTTTACTAATAGCACAGATATCAACAATTGGTGGTTTAACAAGCCATGTGTGGTCCCTTTTTGAGGTTTTTAAGGATTTGTTTTATTTTTAGTGCATGATTTTTCATAGTCAAATAAGGGCTGTTTTCAGGATTGTTACATCAATAAAGTTACACATTCTTCATAAATAGACACATAAAAATGACAATATAGTAACTGTTTTGATATATAAAAGCAATCCCTTATCCATTTGTTAGGTATCATTGCTTCTGGTTAGTACATTTCAATTGAAAGAAATTCTGAAAAAAATGTTCATCTCCCAAAAATTTCCTTTTTGTTACATCCATAATGCAATTGTTACATTTCCATAAATATTTCCATTATTAGATAGTGAAAAACTTGTACATAAACTGATATTTTTTATGTTTAGACCTAATCCTCAGGGGTTTATTCAAATATAAACAGATAGTTTAGCATGTTGTAAACAAATTCATATTCTAAGTGTTTTATCTCAAATCTATAATGCTTAAATTTTTCATTTGCTGTTGTGGTTGGTTCCTGTAGGGTGAACCTGGAGATCAAGGGAATTCAGGGGTTTCTGGGAGGACAGGACCAAGTGTATGTTTTTATGTGCAAGGATTCATTCATTGTAATGTATAAAATACCAGGCTGTTAACTTTGGTTGTTTACAGGGAGATGCAGGTGTAACTGGAAAGAAAGGAGAGTCTGGAGAACAAGGCAAAATAGTGAGATCATGCCACACACCCAAACTAGTTTCCACACCCAAATAATGTGAAAATATTGCTTTTTTAATCCAAAACCAAGGTAAAACCAGAATAAAGTCCTACAATTATACAAGATTATTTATGGGTTTACTCTTTAAACATTTTTTTTCCATTCAACCAAAGCCATCATCTCTTTATCATTGACATTGGACTTCTGTGCTTTGTGTAGTTATAATCTTAAAAATAACTATATTCATATTATAGTACATTAAATAAGAAGAAAGTGGATTCATATACAGTTTATAAAGAGTCATTTTCATCTGTGCAGGGACTAGTGGGTCATCCGGGATCTTTAGGTCTTCATGGATTTAAAGGAAGACCAGGACCTTTTGGACCACTTGGTGAAAAAGGAGACAAGGGTCAAACAGGGCCAAAGGTCTACTTTCAATATTAAACATAAAATATCCGAATTTTCTTGACTTTTTCAATTAAATTATCAGTTAATTTAGTCATAATTCAAAAATTGTATAGATATATAGATATAAATATCATAACTAATACTCATGCATTTTTGGGTGATTTTTTCCTACAGGGAAAGGGTGGTATCCCTGGACAACCAGGACCAAAAGGTGTCACAGGAGAAGAAGTACGTTACTCTTCCTGCAAATTTCATTTTATACTTTCCAGACAAACAAATAAACAATATAAAAAGACACTCAATAAAGACTTTTTTATCTTTTTATCAAGGGACCTCAAGGACCAAAAGGAAAGCATGGCAGTTCTGGTCTCCCTGGAAATAAAGCAAGTATTCTTTTAACAAATCACATCTCTAGATATTTTAGATGGTTAGTATTGCAAGCCTGAATGTTGTATACCTTTTTACACATTAATTTAAGGGACTTAGTGGAACAGATGGACTGCTGGGAGTCGTGGGAACAGAGGGAGATCCAGTGAGTATACTTACAGGCCTTTCATACTTAGAAACAAGCTTTTAACGAAATTAGTTTTGTATTTTCCATCTGTTTCTTTTGACGTATGTTTTTTTGCATTAACCAAATAGTGTTTTCAACACAGGGTGTTGTCATTCAATTGCTTGTGTGGATTTTGTTTTGCTTCCAGGGTGATAATGGATTCAGTGGACCTCCAGGAACGCCTGGTGGACTGGGTAGTGCCGTGAGTAATCTGGACTATGAAAATTTTGTTCCCTTTCTGTCGGTCTCTCGACGTTGTGTCGAAGAACGACAGTATGGGGTTCGCTCTTGAGAACCAATCGACTCTGACTTTATCTAAAAGGCCAATGAAATTTGGCGAATGAAATTTGCATGCCGTGCCCCGCCCCGGACATCCGGGTATAAAAGGGGAGACGGCGTGCTCATTCATTACCTTTTGTTCTTCGGAACCTGGCGGATGACTTCGAGTCTGAAGCAAGAATCGACTTCTGGCGATCATCTTCCTGCTGGTGTCACGACGCGGTTTGCAGCGGACTGTCCATCTTCGACTCCCCTGAGCGTCCAGCAGAAGACAGAGAGTGTCTTCTCTTTCTTAAAAGAGCAATTTCTAAACAGCGTGTTGCCTCATGGCGCATAGCTGTTCCCTTGGTTGCGGCAAGCTTGTCCTAGATGGGGACACCCATGATGTCTGCCTCGTGTGTTTGGGTCTCCAACACGCTGAGGCGGCATTTATGGGACCGACCTGCCCGCATTGCGAGCAGATGTCGATCAAGACGTTGCGGTCACGGGTGGCTTCTTTCCTTGGAGAGCGAGCCACCATTTCGTCAGCTCCCTGTGGATCGTTGGCTGCGGCTACGGCACGGTCGGCGGTCTCGAGGAGCGGCGTCCGTGATTACGAGGGCTCTATGGATGTCACCCCGTCAGCCTCTGGCTCGCGGAGCATCTATACCACGGCACGCTCGTCTACCCCATCAGTGAGAGACGGTACGCCGTCTCTCGCTTCCCCCCGGGATGAGGACGAGCTGTCTGTCGCAGCATCGGAGGGTGACCTGCTAGCCTCGGATTCGGAGGACATCCTGGAGCTTCCGCCTCCGGCGGGTAAGTCCCGGGATGATCCGGATCCTGAGATGGCGGCCATGCTTTCCCGGGCCGCCGCGAGCATTGGGCTTCAGTGTACGGCCCCGCCGTCACCCCAACGTTTGCGGCTGGACGCATGGTACCTGGGATCCGAGCGGGGTTCAAAGCCACGCCCGATCCCGGTGCCATTCTTTCCGGAAGTGCACGAAGAGATTACGAAGTCGTGGAATGCGCCGTTCTCGGCGCGTACACGGCAGACGGGCTCTTCCACCCTCACTTCCCTCGATGGGGGGGCAGCAAGGGGTTACGTTGACATACCCCAGGTGGAGCGGGCTGTTGCGGTGCACTTGTGCCCTCAGACCGCTTCTACCTGGAGGGATCAGCCGAAACTTCCATCCAAGGCGTGTAAGATCTCTTCGACCCTCGGGTCGAGAGCTTACGCTGCCGCTGGACAGGCTGCTTCCTCGCTCCATGCCATGGCCATCCTGCAGGTCCACCAGGCCAAGGCTCTTAAGGAGCTAGACGAGGGAAGTTCTGACCCCGCAGTTCTGCAGGAGCTGCGCACTGCGACTGACCTGGCCCTTCGGGCCACTAAGGTTACGGCGCGTGCCCTGGGTCGGACGATGTCCACTTTGGTGGTCCAAGAGAGACACCTCTGGCTGAACCTTGCGCAAATGCGTGAGGCGAGAAAGCCCGCTTTCTCGATGCCCCCATTGCGCAGGGTGGGTTGTTTGGAGACACGGTGGAGAGCTTCTCTCAGCAGTTTTCCGCCGTGCAGAAGCAGACGGAGGCTATCAAGCATATCCTCCCTCGCCGCAGCCAGGCCGCCCCCGTGCCGTCTAGGCTCCGTGCATCATCTGCTCCCAAACGGCCTCGCCCCTCCCAACCGACCACTCCGGTTGTATCTCCCCCTGAGGCGGCGACCCGGAGATCGGCGACCCGGAGGAGAGCGACTCCTCCCAGTCAGCAACCACCCCGCAGGAAGTGCGGGAAGCGGTCCTGACGGGAGGCAACCAGCGGAGGAGACACCACCATGCCCGGCCCAGGACATTCGATCTCCAAAGTGGCCGGTGCGGGACGGTCCTGCCACGTCCCAACTCGTGCCGGGCCTTTTCAGGGCCTGGCGCCCACTTCCTCTCAAAAAGGGCGGTTTCCTCCTCTGGTCTTAAAACTCAACCGTTATCACTCTCCGAGCGACGGTGTACGGTTGCAAGACGTTTCGTCAGTCCGACCCGACGTTGCGTCAACCCGACCCAACATTGCGTCACGACTAGACGTTGCGTCACATCGGCGGAATTGCAGTCAGACACACTCTCAAATAGACGGTGTGCTACACTGCAAATCCCACAGGCAGGTAAGTACTCAGAGCCACAGAACCCCCCTCCATGGAGATGGTGAAGGAGATCGTTCCTCTGGTCCCGCTGGCCCAACGACTGCACGCATGGTCCATGCTAGGCAGACCGGGGCGGTGGCTAGATCGAACGATCCGTCTCGGCTATGCGATCCAGTTCGCCAGACACCCTCCCAAATTTCGGGGAATCCTTCATACCTCGGTACGAGGGAAGGATTCCGCCGTTCTTCGGGCAGAGGTGGCGACTCTTTTGGCAAAAGAAGCGATCGAACCCGTTCCCATGGCCGAGATGTCGTCGGGCTTCTACAGCCTGTACTTCATTGTCCCCAAGAGAGGTGGAGGGCTGCGCCCAATTCTGGACCTGCGTTCACTGAACAGGTGTCTATACAGACTTCCGTTCAGAATGCTAACACAGAAGCGCATCCTTGAGTCTGTCAGACACGAGGATTGGTTCGTGGCGATCGACCTGAAGGACGCGTACTTTCACGTCTCGATACTTCCTCTGCACAGACCGTTCCTACGGTTCGCCTTCGAAGGTCGGGCGTACCAGTACAAAGTCCTGCCCTTCGGGCTGTCCCTATCTCCCCGCGTCTTCACGAAAGTCGCGGAAGCCGCACTATCCCCCCTCAGAGAGCGGGGCGTGCGTGTACTAAACTATCTCGACGACTGGCTCATCTTGGCTCACTCGCGAGATCTAGTATGTACACACAGGGACATGGTGCTTCAGCACCTAAACCGATTGGGTTTACAGGTCAACCGGGAGAAGAGCAAGCTCGCCCCAGTGCAGAGCATCTCTTATCTCGGTATGGAACTAGACTCTGTCACCATGTTTGCACGACTCACGGAGGAGCGTGCTCAAGCCTTGCTGCGAAGCCTGAGCAAGCTCAGGCGTCCAGTGGTCTCCCTGAAATATTTTCAGAGGCTCCTGGGGCATATGGCATCCACGACTGGGGTTATCCCACTCGGGTTGATGCACATGCGACCACTTCAGAATTGGCTTCAGAGTCGGGTTCCGAGGAGCGCGTGGCGCACAGGCACCAGGCGGATTGCCATCACGCCTCAGTGTCGGAGCACCCTGGCCCCATGGTCCTCCAGGACCTTTTTACGAGCGAGAGTACCCCTCGGACAGGTTTCGAGGCGCGTTGTGGTGACAACGGACGCCTCCCTGTTGGGCTGGGGAGCAGTGTGCAACGGGCATGCAGCTTCGGGTCGATGGACGGGTCCCCGACTGTACTGGCATATCAATTGCCTGGAGTTGTTAGCGGTCATGCTCGCCCTCAGGAGGTTTCTACCTCTAGTGAGAGGCAAGCATGTGCTGATCCGCTCCGACAGCAGGGCCGTGATAGCGTACATCAACCGCCAAGGCGGGATGCGCTCGCGCCGCTTGTCACAACTTGCCCGACGCCTCCTCCTCTGGAGTCAGCAGAAAATAAGATCTCTGCGAGCCGTATTTCTCCCAGGCTACCTGAACCAGACAGCCGACGCGCTCTCTCGTCAGACGCCGCCTCGAGGAGAATGGCGACTCCATCCTGGGACGGTCCGGCTGATATGGGAACTGTTTGGTCAGGCACAGGTGGACCTGTTTGCCTCGCCAGACAACACCCATTGCCCCCTGTGGTACTCCTTGACCGAGGGCTCCCTCGGCACGGATGCCCTAGCGCACAGCTGGCCCCGGGACAAGTGGAAGTACGCCTTCCCCCCAGTGAGCCTTCTTGCACAGGTCCTGTGCAAGGTCAGGGTCGAGGAACACCAGGTCCTGTTAATTGCGCCATACTGGCCCAACCAGGCTTGGTTCACAGAGCTAATACCTCTAGCGATAGCTCCCCCCTGGCCCATTCCCCTGCGGAAGGACCTTCTGTCCCAGGGGAAGGGTACGGTATGGCACCCACGACCAGACCTCTGGAATCTCCATGTCTGGTCCCTGGACGGGACGAGGAGATCCTGAACGAATTGCCTCCGGCGGTGGCGGACACAATTGTTCAGGCGAGGGCACCAACCACGAGGCGTGTGTACGCTGCAAAGTGGCGCATCTTCTCGTCCTGGTGCTCCTCACACAGTGAAGAGCCCGGAGTATGTGTGATCAGTGTAGTGCTGCCGCACACCATGAGCTGGTGGAAGGTAAGTATCTCGGACAGCATAGCCTGGTCACCAAGTTCCTCAGGGGCACGAGGCGGGTTAATCCCCCGCATCCACGCCCTATACCCTCTTGGGATCTCGACGTGGTCCTAACAGGCCTTTCCGAGACCCCTGTCGAGCCCCTAGTAGAGTCTGACCTTCCTCGTTTCACGAGGAAGACGGCACTCCTAGTAGCGCTCGCCTCTATCAAGAGGGTAGGGGACCTACAAGCATTCTCCATGTCCAACGAGTGCCTACAGTTCGGACCGAATTAATCTCACGTCATCCTGAGACCCCGGCCCGGCTACGTGCCCAAAGTTCCTACCACCTCCTTTCGGGATCAGGTAGTGAACCTGCAGGCGCTCCCCACGGGGGAGGAAGACCCAACTCCTTCAGTGCTGTGGCCGGTACGAGCGTTATGCTTCTACCTGGAACGCACGCAGAGCTTCAGGAGCTCTGAGTAGCTTTTTGTCTGTTATGGAGGTCAGCAAAGAGGGAGAGCTGTCTCCAAACAGAGATTGGCACACTGGATCGTGGATGCCATTTCCATGGCTTACCGATGCCAGAACCTGCCATGCCCGCTCGCAGTGAGGGCTCACTCTACTAGGGGTGTAGCCTCCTCGTGGGCATTGGCTCAGGGCGCCTCTCTGGCAGACATCTGCACAGCTGCGGGTTGGGCTACGTCCAACACCTTTGCAAGGTTTTATAACCTCAGGGTGGAACCAGTATCAGCTCGGGTTTTACGCAGGTAGAACTAGCCACTGGCCGGGCGTACGCCTGCGAAAGAGCCTTCTTCCCTTGTCAGGTGAGTTCAGTGCTCTAATCTACCTCTCTACTTCCCCTACGGGCGAGTATAGGTAACCTAATTCCATCACTCAGCACCTCCATGGTAACAGGCCGGGCGGAGCGGACCTTGTAACCAGGCTGAACATCGGAGTGAGCTGCCCTTTTCAGGTGAGCCCCTTTCTTCAGCCAGTGCTCCGTACGTAGTGGCTCCCCCCTCAGGGGTGGCCCCGTACGATGTAATTCCTTCACCAGAATTCCCCCATTAGGTGAATGTGTGATCTCCCTCACGTGGTGCTCCCAAAATACAGGTAGCAATGCACACTAATTTTTCCATGAGTTTCTGCCCTTATCAGGTGAGACCATTGGTACATCTCCACATGTTAACCTCCCTACGGTAGGATGTGGCCTCCGTAATGCACTCCCTCCTTGAAGGGGCCGCGTTTCCCAGTGCAGTTCACGGTCGGGCGGCTATCTCGCTGTAGAGATAGGAAGGCCGTCGCCCGTGGAGACCGGTGGTAAGTTACCTCTCACCTTTTTGTCAAAAAGCTCTGGGACGTGTTACCATTTCCCCACTGGAAGGTTACGCTCTCGCGTAGAAGCACAGACCATTGGACCCGCTCGAGCCTGTCAGGGTCGCTCCGCTAGAGATCGTGACGCAGCACAGCGCCGTGGCGTGTTACATAGGAACCCCATACTTTCGTTCTTCGACACAACGTCGAGAGACCGACAGAAAGGGAACGTCTAGGTTACTATTGTAACCCCGGTTCCCTGATGGAGGGAACGAGACGTTGTGTCCTTTCGTGCCACGTCGCTGTGCTGCTCGCTGCAGCGATCGTGAGTCATCCTTACGTTCCTCAGCACAAAAGGTAATGAATGAGCACGCCGTCTCCCCTTTTATACCAGGATGTCCGGGGCGGGGCACGGCATGCAAATTTCATTCGCCAAATTTCATTGGCCTTTTAAATAAAGTCAGAGTCGATTGGTTCCCAAGAGCGAACCCCATACTGTCGTTCTTCGACACAACGTCTCGTTCCCTCCATCAGGGAACCAGGGTTACAATAGTAACCTAGACGTTTCTATGAAAGAAAAATGTTACCATTTCCCCACTGGAAGGTTACGCTCTCGCGTAGAAGCACAGACCATTGGACCCGCTCGAGCCTGTCAGGGTCGCTCCGCTAGAGATCGTGACGCAGCACAGCGCCGTGGCGTGTTACATAGGAACCCCATACTTTCGTTCTTCGACACAACGTCGAGAGACCGACAGAAAGGGAACGTCTAGGTTACTATTGTAACCCCGGTTCCCTGATGGAGGGAACGAGACGTTGTGTCCTTTCGTGCCACGTCGCTGTGCTGCTCGCTGCAGCGATCGTGAGTCATCCTTACGTTCCTCAGCACAAAAGGTAATGAATGAGCACGCCGTCTCCCCTTTTATACCAGGATGTCCGGGGCGGGGCACGGCATGCAAATTTCATTCGCCAAATTTCATTGGCCTTTTAAATAAAGTCAGAGTCGATTGGTTCCCAAGAGCGAACCCCATACTGTCGTTCTTCGACACAACGTCTCGTTCCCTCCATCAGGGAACCAGGGTTACAATAGTAACCTAGACGTTTCTATGAAAGAAAAAAAATTCTATCATGGTTTGACCAATTCTTATTTGAATTGAACAGGGTGTCCCAGGAAAACCAGGTTTGCAGGGTAAACAGGGACCATCTGGACCAAAGGTAATTTTGCTTTGAATCCTACATGAATAGTTCATTTTAAAAAAGATTTATGAAATAACTCCTCAACAGGGTTCTACAGGAATGAAAGGTAAAACAGGGCCTATTGGACCAGTTGGACCAAAGGTACACTTATAAGAAAGGATATCTAAATTATTTTGCCCTTTCTATTCTTAAATCTGTATTTTTCCATTATAGGGAATTCCAGGTCTTGAAGGTGAAAAGGGAGATGTTAGTGAGAAAGGACCGAAGGTCTGGATAACACATTAGTTTTTACTAAATTAAATTAATTTATTTGTTTGTAAATTATTATTTATACAAATATTCTTTTTATGTATGTTTTATGTATCTATATTTTTCAACTACTTAAGATCAACACTATTTTCAGGGTAATACTGGGATCATTGGATTGCAAGGGCCTGTGGGTCCATCAGGAGACAAAGTGAGTTCAGATAAAACATATTAGGTATAAAAAGATTCTGTTTATTTTACTTGTATCTTTTCTATAACTCATAAATATTTTCCTTTGATACATCTCTTAGGGAAAACAAGGCTCTCCAGGGTACAAGGGCCCACCTGGTCCAAAAGGCATACAGGTAAATACATGCCTTTACTCTTAAGACTTAGCCAATAGTCAGCTTATCCTCATCCTTAAACATTACCTTGTTAAAAATAATGATCAGTTTAATTATTTTAGCAAACATAGTTTCATGCACTACACATTCGTGAATAATGTTTAGCATTTATACATTCATTATCAGGGAGGATGGGTTCCTCCAGCTGAGTTATTCTTGACACATGATTTTTTAATGTAATAGGGGTATTCACTGCAAAGTTATGTAATCATTTTAACATCCTAGAATTGTTCCAAATCAATATAAATTTTTTTGATTTGATAACATGGAGAAAGAAATTTGGAATAATAATTATAATTATATTGAACACAAATGAGATATTCTTAATAATGTAGGAAAGTTCTGGTGGTACTTACGATGGTAGTCAGTATGTTCCACAAACTGTTTGGCTACATTTGCCGACATTTGTGAACAAGAGAGTAATTCGACTCGCACTTTCCAGTGTATTGTGAGAATCTTTCAAATATTTTCTTTTTAATTCATAAATGCAGGGTGAATCTGGTGCACATGGTCCTCCTGGCAGTCAAGGAACCCGTGGCACATCTGTATGTAAACACATTGACTGGCTTTATCAGCTTTAGAGTGATGTCAGAGATTAAACTCATTATCACTCATTGTGTTCCACAGGGTCTATCTGGAATAAAGGTGTGTACTTTGACCTCTAAAATTACAGGTGTGATGTGATTTATATAGCTCTTGTTATCGCTAACCCGTACCTAAACCAGGTGGGTACTGATTTAAATAACGGTCATTGTGATCTCTGTTGTCCTGATATGCACTATTCAAAAGACAATATATATGAGTTAAACATTATTGCATGAATGTTGTCTGGTAGTAAATCTTCATATCAACAGGGTTTAAAGGGGATTCAGGGAATGCCGGGCAGAAAAGGAATGAAAGGTCAGAGAGGGCAACCTGTAAGTTCGGGTTACATGAGTAATAACTTTTCTTCATAGCTATAGCAAAAATGGTTAATGACCTAGGTAAATATTGTATTGTTGTAAATGTTTTAAATTTGTTTTCTAAAACACTCATAGCAGAATGATCATGTCTATATCTTTATAAGGGGAAACTAGGCATTGGGCTGCAGACACAACAACATACTTCACTTTCACCCCAGAGGAGAGAATCACAAAATGTTGGTACAAACAGAACAAACAAACTCGGTTTGTCAGATACATATTGTATAAGATTAGGATTAAAGAAACATGCATTATATCTGTTGTAAGTGTTACAAATTCTTTACAGAAAACTGCTTTGATATCCAGAAAGCCTCGCTTTGGAGAAAACGACAAAAGTAATGAGAAAAATAGCCATGCACATACCTTGTCTATGGGTACTAAAGAGAATCCTTTAACCACTTGCAAAGATCTGAGTCTCATCCAGCCTCCACTGAGTGATGGTGAGAATGTATATCACAACACACAATTCTGTGTATATTATGTGTGGACTCCTGTCTTTGACTATGGTCCTTTTGTGTAGGTCATTACTACATCGATCCTAACCAAGGATGTCCATTTGATGCACTTCTTGTTTTCTGCAATTTCACTGCTGGTGGTTTAACCTGCGTGTCTCCTGTCCAATCTGAAGTAAGATGTTTTTGGTCAATCAATATTACAAAACCTGTTTCTGCTTGTTTTAAATTATAACTAGTTATGATGCAGTATGACAAAATTTAAAATGTTAAATGGGTTGAATACAACCATTTGCTGGGTTGATTCAATCTAACGTTTGGGTTTGTCCACTTTTGACAAAATGATGGGTTAAAATAATCTAACATCTTTAAAATGCAGTTTGTCCTATTATTTGGTACAATATTTAAATAATGGGTAGAAGGAACCCAGTCTTTTGGGTTTTTACAACCCAACATGGGAGGAATTATGACCCAAGCGTTTGGTTCCTCCATTTTTGACCCAACATTTTTTAGAGCCTTGACATGATATTCAGAGTAAAATCCCAGTTGTTTCTCACTTTTGTTAGATTTCTGGAATATGGCCATCGGAGGACAGATCAAAGAAATGGTTTAGTGAACTTCAAAAAGGCTTTAGGGTAAATGAACAGCTGAAATATCCCAACAAAATCACATGACCAAAAAAAAATGTTCTGGTGTTTGGTTGTGTAAGCTGTGATTGTCTTTATCTATTGATTTTTGTGTTCCTCAGTTTGAGTACAATGACCTCCATATTGTCCAACTGCGATTTTTGGGTTTGCACAGCAACATTGCCACACAAAGCATCAGGCTTACCTGTCCCAAAGACCACAGGACCCCTGCTGAACATGGGGGTCAAACCAAGAGTATAATTCACTTACGAGGAAACTTCAATGAAGAAATAGATCCGTCTCAAATCATCACATTGAAACACGGCTGTGAGGTAAGAAGCAGACTAATGTGAGTGTACATGAGTGTGAACAGTTTTTGTGGTATGTCTTATAGAGCATAAGTGACAGAGAATATTGTTTTGCAGATGCTGATGCAGGTGAAGAGTGTGTGTGGTTCAGAGCTCCACAGGGGAGACATGAACCTTCCCATAAGAGATGTTTCAGTAGATGGTGGAGAGGAGAACTGGGACAGAGGTGTGAGCTTTGTTCTGGGACCTTTATGCTTTTTATAATCTTCTTCTAAAAATAAATGTCACAATTGTGATGAATGCAATGAGATTGGTGTATTGTTTGTGTAATGTATGGTATGATGTGATAGATGGGCTGGTCATTCTAAAATTTATTCATTTTTATCCAAAGCAACTTACTATTATTATGTAGTTGCCCATTATCACAGCAGAGTAAATGGGGGTAAGTTGCCTTGCTTAAGGGCACTTTAGTCATTGTCTGCTGGCACTGGGATTCAAACCGGAACCTTTTGCTTAAAAGTCCAACTCTCTAACCACAAGACCACGGTTGAACCCCATGTTTGTCAAAACTGAAGGTGGTGTAATAATGCCTTGATAGTAGATTATTGGATTATTTAGTCTTGTGTGTCAATGAATGGTATTAATGATCATGTGTTATTTATGCAATCTATAGAATTTCTTACAAAGCCTTACGTAATATTTTTTCCTTTTGTGACATGTTATGTAAAGAATGCCCTGCTGTCACCTTCCTCAATAATGCAATAAATCATCTTATCTTCTTATTTCTGTAAGATTTTTTCTATAAAGTCTGCACAAGTTACACTCACACTTCATCATAAAAACCCAAACAGTACATAGAAATGAACCACCATCATAATAACATACGCAATACAATTATTGCAACAATAAGAGATTTTAACAACATGTATCTATTACCATTCCAAGTGTGCATGTGCAAACCATTGTTACATATGTCAACACCCACAATACAATTCCACTTACAAAGAGTTATTTTGTGACAAATAAGAAACAATACCCCAACTAGTTATACAAGAACAACAGAGCAAGAAATTACAGTTCATTTTAACTCTTTGTCATCATATTTTTGTAATATTACAATGTTTCTGCCTATCATCACAAACGAAATGTTACATATAGGAGAAATGGCAACATTGTAAGAAGTTGGTCCTGCCCTCTTAAAATAATTACCATACCGGAAGCAGCCCGGCCAATCAGAAGGCTCGTTTCCACAAACCCCGCCCTCCCTGCAGAAGAGAGCGCCTGTTGTTGTCAGTAGATGGACAGTCACATTTCAGTAATTCACAGCTAATGTTCGTGCTTTTCCACACTGGATGAATTAAACATTTAAACATTGAAGACGTGAACTCCTGGCCGGAAGTAAGTGCTGTTTGTCATTGCTTGAAAGTGTCATTTTATAAACAACATTAATTTAGCCCTTAAACATTTCCTGGTTAGTGATTATTTGGTGTGTTTAACACAACTGTTGTGCATTGTGTATATTCTCTCTTATGTACTTGCAAATCTTTATGACGTTTTCCTAGTAATATTGCATATTTAAGTATAAGCAGTCCATACATTGTGTCATTTATACAAAGATATATGTGCATTTGTGTACATGTTATGAAATTGTTCTGGTTGTAGAGTCAGGATGGTGAATGAGGGAGCTGGTGGTGCCCACTGTGGTGCCCACAGTGGTGCCAGGGGTCGGAAGTCACATAAGAATGGCCAGTCATCAGTGCAGGACGACACGGGGAGGGAAAGAGGTACAAGAGAGACCCCATGTCCCAATAAAGGTAACATTGAATCCCCTGATGGATCAATTCCTTTCAAATTGCTTTACTTGCTTTCGAAGAAGAATGGTTGTGAGATCAGGTTAACAACCCTAATGTACACCATGGGTCAAAGGTTTGGGGACACTTATGCATTTTTATCAACATAGAACAATAATAAACTCATCAAAATTATGAAATCAAATACTATAGGATGAATTACTCTAGGAATTATGTTATTACACAATACATGTTATTTATGATCATCTTTAGTGTACTCAGAATTTGTTGTGATTTTATCAAGGAGCTTCTTAAGGTCTCACCCTGAGATGCTTTTTAAAGGAGGGGTATCAAAGGCAGTTACTGTCAATCTAATGTTAATCTTGAGCACCTGTAGTGTTTTTCATATCTCCAAACGTCTTTGGTTTACTCACATTAACTGAAGAGAGATATAGATTTACAATTCTTTCTGGATAAAGCAGATCACCCGCGGAGGGCTTTTCTGCAATCTCTGGTTGGTGCGTGGATGGGATTTTATGGGAGAATAGCCACAGGAAAACTTATAACCTAATGACGGTGATAAGTTGAATATTCAAAAGGATCTTTCCGAAGCCTTTGGCTGTACAGAGGGTGTTTGTTCAGCACAGAAATTCTACGTCAAGCATCTTATTTGTTTTTTTTAACCACTGGACCATGTTGAACATGACAACACAACAAGTTTAATAATCTAATGAAGGAAAAAGTGTGATACCCACTCCTATTAAGAATGTGGACATTTACATTTATTCATTTGGCAGATGCTTTTATCTAAAGTGACTTACAGGTATCATGCAGTAGCCAATTATCGTTGCAGAGTAAACAGGGGTAAGGCGTCTTGCTCAAGGACAATTCAGTCATTTTCTGCTGGTACTGGGGTTCGTACCCACAACATCTGCTTACAAGTCCAACTTTCTAACACCAGACCATGACTGACCCCCACAGACCACGTCTGACCCCAATTTTTAAGGAGTCCCGCCTATTGTGCAAACTAATTGTGTTTTTTGTTCAAAATTCATAGTCAAAAATATTTGTATTCAATAAAACGTATGTTTTGTCAAAAACATGTATATCTGCTAAATTGTGTTTTTGTCTATTAAACTAATTCCAGACATTTAGGCATACACCTTCAGATCCAATTTTTCTTTTAAATAATGAATAACGTTTCACCCAAGTGTCTGAAAACTTTTGACTGATAGTGTAATATTGAACATGAGGACTAAATCAGGTCATTGAACTTTTACCTTACTCTGACTCATGGTTCCATTTGTCTGTTAGTTATGTGGGCTAGATGTCAATACATGCATTTGACTATTATTCAAATGACGCAATCGTATTTCTTTCTGATAAAATGCCACTGCTTTAAAACAGTAGTTACAATCACACTTGGTTGTGACTAGATGAACTGTAACTATAGAAACAGTAAAAAAAAAATTGGACATCCTACATTCACATTTCATGAGTCAAAATAGTCAAGCCATTCTAATGAATAAATAGACTGCCGTGTGATTTACCATGAGACCTGACTGGGGAGCTTATATAATTCTCTGTCATTGACATTAGATCTGATATGTACTTAAAAAAAATAAAAAATGTTACAAATATAATCTTTATGTATGTTGGCCTGCCTAAGATATCACTTTAACCCTTGTGTACCATACAACATAGTAGTTACTGATTGATAACCATGGAAAAAAATCAGGATCCATTCTAAATGTTCATTGTATGAGACAAGACTGGGGATGATCCGATCAGGATTTTGTCACCGCTACAGAGTACCATTTTTTTGTCATGGTGATCGGCCGATACCAGTGCGGATTCTGATGCTTCAAGTTTATATAACTGATATGCAAGCTCTGTGATCACTGTTAACCTTTTTCAGATAAAGTACTACTATAGAAATTGCCTTTCTTATATTTTTGTGACATTTTTACAGTATATATGTAATAATTGTAATGTATAGTCGTAGAATGTGAAAATCGACTAATACTGATCTGCCGGACAATCGGAACATCCCTAGACAAGACACATGAAATCTTCGATTAAAATCATAGTAATTGCAAAAAAATTATGTAATAATAAAAATACAGTTTAAATAAAATATTTTATAGGATAAAATGTTATTGTTGAAATGTGTTTCTTAAAAGTAAATACACAGTATTATGTCTTATTACAGGAACACTGGATGTGGGGCACATTATTAGCCGGAAACTAGAATTGAAAAAAAAAGCTGAGGTAGGCATTGTTTACACTATATTCTTGGTTTTACACAAATCAAGGATGCTTTTCATTCGGAGACATGATTCATGATCCTGAATAGTTGTTGTGATTAGTTTAAAAAGTTCTATTATTTTCCTGGTTTATTTGAAGTGAAAGATGGACTCTCATCCAACACTTAATCTTGTCGGATGGATCCTTATCAGACAAGAGGTTTTGCTTACTTAAGCACAAGTCTCTGTTAATGTTTAAAACATTGGTCAATGACATCACTAAGAGTGAGGAAAAGCTTTACGAAGTTGAAATCTTAAAACATAATTTAAAAAATAGAGGTGTGTTCACAGCAATGCCATAGAAGAATTTTGGTTTCACAAAGGATCAATTAGTCAAAATGTTGTTTAATGGAATATATCTTACCTTTATATAATCTGAGCAACCACTTTTTGACACAAAAACCTTTTGTGAGACAGAAAGTTTCTTCAGAGTGAATCTAGTTTGAAATATACAAGTGGCAATGATAAAACAGTACATAATTAATATACATATGTATTATTTATTAACAGTCATCAGACAGCTCTGCCTACAAATATATCAAAATAAAACATATTTTTTATTGAGTTTTGAACTTAATAAACCAAAAACATTTATCACCCCTTATTTTAAACCCATACATAACGCTTATGCTCTAAAAATTCAGTGGTAAAAGTGGGACAGCCTTATGTATTGCTTTCTATATAGTGATTAACATGAATTCTAAGGTTCTCTTGAGGAAATGTATGTAAACCACACAGGAAGTGAGGTATGAATAGAGAGGGATGTGGTTTTTAGACAGACAATTTTACGTGTGACCCTGTCTGTCAATTTTATAGCAAATGTGACATTTTCTTGAAAAATTCAGCCAAATCATGTAATGTCACTCTTCTTTTTCCTTAAGTAAATGGAAAAGTGTTGAATTTCACGTTTGTTTTTCCTTAATGGCTGTCTGTATGGTCAGGATACATAATCGCTTTCCACAAAATGCCTTCATTTATCCCTGTCGAGAGCAGCATCTGTCATAACAAAATGACTGTGACATCACATGAGACCAAACCATCAGACAGAATTATGTTATGTCATAAATGTAACTTTATTAATAGGAGGTATGAAAGGTTTGTTGTGGGAGCTAAAAGATCATGAGACATTCTTTAAATATTGCATTCTTCATTCGATTTTCAGCATTTGAAAGCCGATCTGATGCGGCAGTTTGACACTCAGGTGAATGAATTCATTGACAGTCTGATCGAGGAGTCTGCCAGTCTGAGTTCCACTCATGTGAACACAGTGTTTCTGCTCTCAGATAAGGAAAAAAGTAAACTCAGGTACTGAAATCTCTTTTAAACCTGATGAGATCTCTGTTGTTTATATATGCTCTTTGGAAATCAATTTAATTTAATTTTTTGCCCTGCAGGCACACCGAACAGTCCCAGGGACAAAGTAAACAGTTTGTGATTCGCCGATCCCTTTTGGAGTAAGTCATGAGGGTTAAGCATGTACTGATATGTGTGGAATCTGTGATTTCATGTGTGGATATGATACATGGATTCACGTGGCTTGCTGAACTTTAAAATATGTCCTTTCCAATCTGCAGTGATCTGTTTGAGGTGAACCACATCCGTACCATCTATCACATGTTCATCGCTCTCCTCATCCTCTGCATCTTCAGCACACTCATCGTGGACTTCATTGACCAGGGCAGGTCAGATCACCGTTCAAAACTACACAAAACGTAATAAGAGTCTATTTTTTTAAATGAAAGTAATGTTTCTTTTTTGTCCATATGTCTAGACTGGTGCTAGAGTTTGATTTGTTGGTATATGCATTTGGCCAGTTCCCCCTAGTGGTTGTGACGTGGATGGGTATGTTTCTGTCCGTCCTTGTGGTGCCTTACGTTCTTCTTAGTGGGTGGGCCAGCGTCTATACAACATCAAACCTCAGGACCGTGTGGACAATGCTGGCCGGGACCCTCCTGCTGCTGTATCAGGGGCTGTGTTTGGGTTTTCTACCCACATATGTTGTGCTGAAGAACAGCCTTCCCCCTGCATCGTGCTTCATTCTTATTCTAGAGCAGGTATGTGGTCACCATGACAACAGGTTTGGTTATTTCACTGTTAGTTAAATGGAGTTGAAACAATGTATTTTGTCATGTATTTTCAATGCAATTTGTTGTTTGTACAATTGTTGCTATTAATAGCTAGAACGCTAAATGAATGGCTTTACTGATGAATAGTACGCAAAGATTTTATTTCTGTAACTTTTATTAAATATACATAAAATAGGTGAGATTGATGATGAAGACTCACTCCTTCATCCGAGAAAATGTACCAAGAGTACTTTCCTCAGCACGAACTAAAACAAGTAAGATCTTTCCTTAGATATCATTAGATTATATTAAAAACTATTTTGTTTATGTGTGTGTGTTTTTTTTTGCAGATTCAGCAGCTGTACCTCAGCTGAACCAGTACATATACTTCCTTTTTGCACCCACCCTAATATACAAAGACAATTATCCCAGGTAAATATAAACATTTAAATTCATTTTACAGATAGATAATGAATGATCCCTATTCATTCTTATTTTTCTCAATTCAATTGCTTGCAAGTCATCTGAACTGCAAAATTTGCAACACGTATTCCCTGAGACTCCAAGTTGTTAAATGTTGCCGAAATATGATGAGGAATTATTTATTAATAAAATCATTATAGGAATAGTTCACCCATAATAAAAACTATTTCATAACGTAGTCACCTTTGAGCTCTATTATCTATTATCTATGAGAATTCGTAAGTATTTTTAACACATATAAAAATACTTAGAAGAATGCTTACAAACAAACAGCTTACTATAGTTGGATATTTTTTGTTCTGTTGAACACAAAGCACCAATTCTGTTATCTTTGTTTGTAGAAATCCATGTATACGGTGGAGCTATGTGGCTACGAAGTTTTTACAGGTGCGCTCTATAAAGCATTGTGACTTTACATAATATATATTAAAATAAAAGCTTAAATGTTTTAACAGGGTTGTTTTGTCATTTCAGGTTCTGGGCTGTTTGTTTTATGCCTATTATGTTTTTGTGCGACTGTGCATTCCTCAGTTCCACAATATCAGCATGCAGCTCTTTGACCTGAGGGTCATGGTGTTGTGCGTCTTTAACTCTATACTGCCAGGTATTCGGATATACCGGACCACATGAAATTCCTGCATTTATTTTTCTGATATATTTTTTTCCTAATGAAGTGTATGTTATGTTTGTGCAGGTGTGTTGGTGCTTTTACTAGCTTTCTTTGCCTTTCTGCACTGCTGGCTCAATGCATTCGCTGAGATGCTGCGATTCGGAGACAGAATGTTTTACAAGGTGCGACCCAACACATTCCCATTGCTATACCTGCTTTATTTAAAAATAATAATCTATTTTACTATGCGATTGGTCCCTCAACAATATGCTTTTTTACAGGACTGGTGGAACTCCACTTCATTTGCAAACTATTACCGCACATGGAATGTAGTGGTGCACGACTGGTTGTATTATTATGTTTACAGGGACTTTTTGTGGGTAAGTAAAAATTATTAAATATCGTTAACTTATATATAATATAGATGTTGAATATATAATATATTTTATTTTGTTATATAAAATATCCACAAATGTCCTGATCCCATTGATCCAGTCAGTTAAATTGTTTTCAACTTATTGTCATTGTTTACTAACTTAAATTGCATGAATGTAAACAAAGTTTGGTCTTATCTGCAGATGACAAAAAAGCGTTTCCGTGCAGCAGCCATGCTGGTGGTCTTCACCGTGTCCGCTGTTGTACACGAGTATGTTCTGGCCATCTGTTTTGGATTCTTCTACCCCGTACTCTTCTGCCTCTTTATGTGCTTTGGAAGTGAGAACCTCATTGATTAAAAAACATCAACACCAACATTTGGCAACATCTGAAAACCCGTAATTGACTCTTGTTTGTCTCTCTGTATCTTTTCTCTCAGTGGTATTTAACTTCGTCCTTCATGACCAGAGAAAAGGTCCGATCTGGAATGTTATCATGTGGACTTCACTGTTCCTGGGTCAGGGGGTTCTCATCTGCCTATACTCTCAAGAGTGGTATGCACAGCGTTACTGCCCCATTACAGAGGTAAACTATTTGCTTGTGTCTAATGTGAAAAATGACTTGTTATGGATTGATTGATTGATAAATTTATTATGTATATTTGATGTTCCATTTTTTTTTTGCACAGCCCTCTATCATGGATTTGTTGAAGCCTCGGTCCTGGACCTGTTATCCACAGTCTAACACTGCTGTGGGTGCAAACTAAGATACATCTCCATCTTTACAAAGGAGAGAACCTCTTTTTTAATTTTTTTTTAAATGTGCCATTACACTATGACCAAAACATTTTATGTTTGATGCCTCACATATTTGATGCCTCACATATTTATTGTTTTGGGGTGTCAGATTATTTATGATGCTGTCAACTATAGAATATACTAAAGTCAGAATAGAGTGATATTTGACAATCTATTGTGGGTTAGGCTATTTTTAAAAACATTTAGATTAGGCTATTTTTAAAAACGTATGTTAGGTCATAGAAAAGAGATGTATTGATAATATATTTGACTAGTTTGATTTCGTCTTAAACTAAAGAAAACCTGGGTGCTAATTTTAGAGACACAGAAAATTCATATTTTGTGCCATTCTGCATACTATAACCAAATTTAAATGATTGGCTGTATGGCATTTTTTCCAGAGTATTCAGAATCTCATTATCAATTTATTCACTTGGTCAAGAATATTTAACTTACTGTGGTTTGTAAGTTTACATTTCCTGGAATACCTAATCCATGTTTGACATATTGTTAGTCCATTGCACTACTGGGAGTTTTTGAAATGCTAAATTATGAAATGCTGTGATTTAGGGCTTATTTATTTCACAAAAAGATATATTGTTCTTGTCTGTGTCGAGATGTTGCAGCTGGCTGCACTCATGTGATCCATGATTTCAAGCACAGCCTCTTTACACTACAGGGACATTACAGGGGATTTTATTCAAAGTGCTGATTAAAGTCAACGACTTTCAAGTACATTTATTTCTTTTCCCTGGGTATAAGCATTTAAAAAAATTTCTAAGTGTTATAAACCTGCAATAGCTATCATGACCAACAGGTGGTGATGAAGACTTGAAAGTTGTACATGTCTGTATATAAAGAGTTTTACAGTTTCATGGGACATGTCGTCTATATAAATAATCTGTTGTGATTTCCCTGACGGTCGATTGTAATTTTCATACAAAGCTGATCGATATTTAAGAGCAATTTAATTAAATTGTCCAAATACGAAAACAACATGACATTTTATAGCGAGTTGTCTTGTACATGCATTAAACAACACGCGCCGTAACGGACGAATAAACAATTTTACTTTTTCACTCAGAGTATGTTTTTCTTGTAGCGACACATGTACAATAATGTATGTACATTTAACATGTCATAAAAAATGTTTACATAATCTAAAAGTTATTTCGAGACAAAACTATTTAAATCAAAATGTTAGTGAATTAAATGTTTTTAATGTTAAAAATGTGTCTTTAACCACATTTTTTTTTAGAAAAAATGAACTAAAACGACTTCTTACGGGAAACAAAAGTTCAGACTTTGTGACGTATTAAAGTTACGTCAAAACATCCCATGCACACGTCACGGCGGCAGTGATTCGGTGCATCGACTCTGACGTCACAAAGTTGAAGCGCAGCGCGTTCTCCGTCATTGGACCGTGAGCGCACGCCACAGATTCTGCGGTAAAGATGGCGGCGGCGGAGGGGGCGCGCAGCGGCCGGGGCAGAACCGAACGACCCCAAACGGGTCCTTTTTAAAATAAACCGTGCGGGGTACAGGCGACTGCTCATTCCCGGTTCGCCGAGCCGCTCGTCCGGTACCGTTAAGCAGAGTTTGAACATTTGACCGTTAAGTGGTGGGTGGGTTCTCACACACACACACACACACACACACACACACACACATACGGATTGCTAAGCTAAGCTAGCGGACCTCGGTCCGGTAAAGGAGGAAGCGGAGGGCTGATCGAACAGAGGAAGACAGTCAGAACTGACCGGGTTCTAAGGGGGATGTGAGCGATCCAAACGGACGGCGGGTCTTTCCACGGATCTGTGTTGTTTTCCCACCCAGAACGCTCGCAGGATGGGACAACAGGTAGGCCGCGTGGGAGAAGCGGCTTCCGCGGGGATTCAGACCCCACCGCAGGGGCAACAACAGCAGCTGCAGCAGGGCAGAGCCAACCGAGCCAGCGGTTCCGGGAGGAGACCCAGAGATGGAGGAGGCAGCGTCACCGGTACCCCGCCGGGAAGAAGCTCTGCGTCTGCATCTGCTCCCAACATCATCCCGGATCCATCAGTCAACATATTCACCCAGCACTCAGGTACATGCTCGGTTTGGGTTTGGATGAGACTGATGTTCTGGTGGGCTCTCACTGTTTTATTTCTGTGTGCATGTTAAGCATTGTTCTGAATGTTTCTTTAATGCCCACATGTGCTAGGATGAGATGGATCAGAGCGTGGTTCTGATCAGCCATCTCTTTCATGCTAGATTTGTTTGACACCTTTGGAGGACTTGATGTCAAACGGAATTTTCTAGTGAAAGCTGGTTCCAGTTCGCCCGTCCGGCACCACAGAAGATATTCTGAAGAACGTTGGGAACCAAACAGCAGGGCACCCATTCATTTCAATTGTATGGACTTAAAAGCAGGGGAATGGCTGCCGGGAAGCAACGTTCTTCAAAATATCTTATTTTGTGTTCTGTGAAAGATAGACAGTTACACATGTTTGGAACAAGAAGAGTGAATGGTGACTCCGGTTTCATTTTTGAGTGAACTTACACTTTATTCATGCCAGTGTTTGGTTTTCCTCTTTTTCTGTATGTATAAGTCGGTGACCCATAAGCGACGTGACATACAGCCCGGTATGGTGACCCGTTGTCAGAATTCGCACTCTGCTTTTACCCATGCAGAGTGCACACACACACACACACACACACACACACACACACACACACACACACACACACACACACACACACACACTAGCAGTGAAGACACCTGGAGCAGCGGGCAGCATTCATGCCCGGGAAACAGTCAGGAGTTTGGTGACTTTCTATAGAGCAACTAATTCATCGTATTGCCAGCCTGGGACTTGAACCCACAACCCAAGGGACAGGAGTCAAACTCTCCACCCACTAGGCCATGACTTTCCTTGCTTATCAATATACTTATCAATAAGTGTTCTTAATTAAAGAACATGTTGGTGTGTCTTGTTTCAACAGCTTGCTCTTTAAAATGCAATGGGATGCATGGGCTGGTTTTGTAATTGAACGCTGCATTATTGTTCATCCTGAATTGGTTCAGGAGTGTGGTTGTTAACAGCAGTCACTCAACCGAGCGGATAAAGATCGGAGAGAATGCTTTCCTCGCTGCATTAATGCTGTCTGATGCTTCTGTTATTTGATAGAGACTGGCATTTATTGTCTTCTGGAGCAGTGGCTGGAGGGAAAGCTGTTGGGGAAGCCTGCACTTTCTCGGATTTCGCTTTTGAGTGATTTCACTGACTCACTGTACGGACGGGAACCAAACACACCAGTGGATGCAATGCTGTTTGTGTAGTGTTGACTGTGAAAATGTGTTATGTGGGTTTATCTCAACGCAAATGTCACATTTGTTAGGATTTTTGCACTGGTTGTGATGAGTTTTGCGCTGCGAGGATGTTGATGGGACATTAACACTAAGGACGGGTGGAATTGAAAACTGTGATTTTTACAGAAGTTGGAGTAGGGCTTTGCAACATATTGGAATCTTGCAAAAGATCATATCGCAAGGGTCTTAAATAAATTAGCTAATTCTTTGAAAAGTAATGTATAAAATAAAGGCTGTTTAAAGTTGTATAAAGTTTTTAAATGTGGAGTTGTCAAACATTTTGCATGTAAGACAAACCTCCGGTCCAGCAATCTTTAACAGCTCTTGAATGCATGCTGAAATGCGGTTAAGCAAGCAAGAAATTTACAAAAAGCAATAACTTTCAAACATTTTAGTGATGATTTTTTAATCTCTAAAATAATGTCAAATATATTGTAAATATAATTTTAAAAATATTTTTTTTATTTTGTTTTAGGTGAGTTTAGAATATCCTATCGCATATTGAATATTACTCTGTTTAGCATGCGATCGCATATCACATTTTTCCATAGTGTGTAGCTGTGAGGTTTATGTGATCGGATTAAACTGAGCAAGATTTACATATGTGATAAATTACGTATTATAATAGCCTGTAATTATTTGTTTAACCCTAGAATTAAGCAGGCCGTGATTAACCCCATTAAGATTTAGGTGTGCATTTCACTCCAGCTGTGCTGTTATTTTAACGGAGAATTGGCAAAAGGGTAGCACAACAAGAATAGTAAGGTTAAAGTACACTAAAATCTATGGATATCATTCCATTTCTCAACAATATTTCGGCACTTAATAACTGCTTCATGTGGTGTGTGACCGACTCCAAAGAGGATGTTGTCACATCTTGACAGTGAAGCCCTTTGGCTGGAAACGCTGACCAGCGGGAGCCACGGATGAGTTATTTTTACTCACTTCCCCTTAAGTCAAATGTATAGAAACTGGTAGGACTCATCAAGATAATAACTGTACAGTTAAATCTTGTGCCCGAATGATCAGACATGTTGTAA
Organism: Triplophysa yarkandensis; assembly: GCA_033220385.1. NCBI lineage: Eukaryota > Metazoa > Chordata > Actinopteri > Cypriniformes > Nemacheilidae > Triplophysa > Triplophysa yarkandensis. The sequence continues at coordinate 9,101,852 of CM065656.1, read as the reverse complement.
TAAAGGGAACAACCTGACTTTCTAGTAGATCATTCTCTAGTGATTTAGCTTAGTCGCAACACTAATTTAAAGTGACAGCTCAGCCTAAATTGAAAAATCGAAATTGAAATCATTTGCTTGCCTTGTTCAATTTCAAACCTGTATGACTTTGTTTCTTTTACCGAACACAACGTTAGAAATTTTTTAAAAACTGTCACCCATTCACTTTTTGTGTTTATAAAAGTGATTGGATGCCATTACGGTTCCATTACCAACTGTCTTCAAAATATCTTCTTTTGTGTTCTGTGGAAGATGATGACACAGTTTTAATTTCAAGGTGAACTATCACTTTACTTTCTTTAATAGAACAATTAGTTAAACTTTTTGACTGTATAGATGACCTAAATTGTATGCTCTGAATAGCCGTCTGTACAATCACGATGACCACAGAGGCATGGTCGAATGACTCATCTCGCATTGGATGAGAAATTCCCTTAGATCAAGAAGAATCTCTTTCTTTAATGTAAGCAGTGGAATTATGTTGAAAATGAGCATGAAGATTTGTTCTTAATTGCTGAGACGGATGGTTAGATGAATAAATGAGAGGTTCTGTCTGCTTCTTTCCATCCGCCACACAAAGCCAGTGAGTCAGGCATTCTGCTTCCTCTCTGAGGTCACAGGACCAGTTCCTTTTCATTTATTTATTAACCTGTACCGGCATGCTTTTATTATTTCAGAAGGGTGATGCAAAGTGCCGTCCTGAACTTAATGCAGTCTAAAGTACCCAAAATTGATTTTGAGCACAACGTTTTGTGGACCTTTTGTGGTTCCCTCTGGCAAACAGTTAAATGCTTGATTTACTATCATGGGAAACCTAAAAATATAAAAGGGTGAAGTAAAACAATCCCATGTTGGTCTGAATGATTCATTAGAGGTTCATTGTAAAATCCTCATTGGTTATAAAAAAAGCTATCTGATGTTTTCTTATTCATGGGTTTTTGTGGGTAATCATGTAAGAGGTTATACATTAAATGTGACAAAATTTGAGGTGTTCTTTGGCCACCAAGGTAAAATACATATGGCTCTGCTATTCTTACAACTATGAAGAAAATATAGTCGAGTCTAAAAACATCACTGTAACATTCAGTTTTGCATTTCTCTTTATTTATTTTATGTATTCATATCCTATTTTATTATTTTTTAATGAACAAAAAATAAGTTGGAAATTGTACATTTCATCTATTAATAATTTATCCATCTAGTAACTCTCAAACATGATTTGAATAGGGGGGCAAATTAACCTTATTACAATTTTTATCAAAAAGAGCATCTATACATCTTGATATGTTATAATGTTGCGTGTTATAATGTAAAACAGATGAAATTACAAAGAAATGTAGTTCATTGCAACTTCATTATAGTAAATGCCACTAGAAAATATTGTTTAGCTGTTATGGTGTTCCTATAGATCCAATAGTGCATTATAGTGCTCTAGTAGATCCAGCATTAACACATGTACGGAAATTCCCAAGACACAATTTATTAAAATTACAGAATTGCACATTCCATTTTTTATATATTTATCAGCCTTGGCCAAAATTCTAAATTGAAGTTGTCTAGAGACCACCAGACAAAAAGCAGTAATTTTGTGACTGACCCATTTCAGTGCTAATAGATATTTTTTTACTTCTATTCAATAAAGACTGTATTGCACCACTAGAGGTCAATACAACACTATAATAATTTTTATATTTATCCTCCAAAACAGATCAGGAGTGTTGTTCACTTCAAAGTGTATTAAGCTAGTCTTTCAGTTGTTTATGCTTTTTTGTCTCTGTAGTGCAGAACTGCAGTTGACAAATGTAAAAGTGTTTATAATGGGTGATTATATTCATCACACACTTGACTTTGTCAATTGAGAGAGAGATATCAATGAAACTCTCTAGAGAAGCAGTAGGGTATCATCTGTCTCAATCTATCCGTGTTTGCAGTTCTTTGTGGGTTAGCTTTGATGTGATCCGGGGTCTGCATCGGATCCAGGGTTCAATCGGAGCCCGACTGGCAGGAGCTCACTGACATCAGCAGTCTGAATGAGTTTTGAAGAGGTCACAGCGTATGTGTTCAGACCTTTATCTGTTTTTTTTTTTATAAATTAAACAGTATAATTAATGAAGAACTAAAATTTGTTCTAAACTCACCCTCTTGACATTTGCATTTTTTGTTTTGACGAACACAATAGAAGAAATGAGGAACTGTTGGTGAAAAAAAATGTGGTGCCATTGACTTGAATTGGTTTTGTGTTATAAAACATTCTTCAAAAAAACCTTTCTTGGTCGTCTATTCCTTTACTTATGTCATTAATTGTAAAGCATTTTGGCTTGGTTGATTGATGTCAAAGAAGTCATAGATGCCTAATGCATTGCATTCATGTATGTTCATTAGTTTGAACATTGTGTTCAAAACCTTGTTGGATCTCTGTGTACCACACCCTTTAATCTCAATTCACATCACTTGGAGTGTCATTGGCATTTCTAGCCCCAATCCCTTGTTATGTTGGTTGTTGAGTGTATTTGTTTGGGCATTATGTATAAATGATCACACCCGCACAGGTAACATAGAATACAGAAGGATTGGCTGGATTTATTATAAAAGGTGGGAGATGCATGTGCTGGACGTGTTCTCTCCTGCCCATTCTGTTTTGGCAACTGAGGAGAGCAACAGTGCAAGATGAGATAGTGACTGTTCATAGGGAGGAACCAAAGTTTGGATGTTACCTTTAAACAGGAAGAGTAGAGAAGAGTAGATGAGTGCTAGTGCAAGGGTGCAAAGAGATTATGATGTATTCTTAAGTGTTTGAGGATATTGTCTGTGTTTGTGTGTCAGCTTCAGCCACTTCCTATTCTTTTTGATCAATGCAAGACCACTTGTATCATTTCAAATGTACATAAATAAGAAACAATCCAGTGCAGTTCAATACATTCTGCATTACTTCTGGATTTACAGCACTTGCCAAAAAAACAAAAGCTAGGGGTTCTCTGATATTCGTATTGGTTATCGTTGTTGACATTGAATGATATTCCATATTGTTGACAATTTGTCAGATCTGACATTACATTTCTGCTAAGAGATACAGAAGTTTACATGTTGGATGCAAGTTTCCATTTTTATCTTATTTTGAATAACAAGTACAAGTTGGCGAACTTGTTGTTGTTCATTTTAAATAAATATTTTTTACAGGGGTGCAACAATATCAAAATCTCAATGGATGGTTATAGCTATATATAAAGTACACCTACAATATTTATTTATTTATTTATTTAAAAAAGACAAATTCTGACTTTGAAATTTGTTAAGTAAAAGTGCTTATTAAACAATTATTAAACATTGCAATTTGATCAAGTGAAATCCTGTCCTATTTACTTTTTCCTTTAATCATAGCTGCTGCTTAGAGGTATAAGTTGTAGTATGAGGTAAAAATCTTTATGATAAAATGATTCACAAAGGTAAAATGTATTATTTTTTTCTAACATTCTCAGTTATGTCACCGCGATAGTATTTAGACAATTTGGATATTGCAGTACCACAATTTTGATTACATTTACCACAATTTTGATTACATTTTTTATTTAGTCTTTTATCAGACACTTTTATCCAAAGCAACTTACAGATTAGGTGAACAATAGAAACAGTTTGTAGTTTTAAGCAACACAAAACAACCTCCTTAATAAATTCATATTATTGTCTTAATATTTCACAAAGTTGGAGTTTTGTTATACAATTTTAGCAGATTCTAGCCCGATGCCTTGACCTATGATGCATACAATTTATTGGGTAATTAAACACTTTTTCTATTATTTCTGTACTCTGTACCGTTATCATATCAAAGCAAAATAGATGCGTTAGAGCATTCCTAACAAAAGCTTAATATAAAATAAACAAAACATGCTGTTCCTCTGGTGAAGGGGAACTAGGGAACATATAATTTGACTGGGCTTGTACGTGTCTTAAGGCAACAGTTTGTGCACAAAGCCTCATGCTTAAGCTACCATTGAGCTGTCGGGTGTGTTTAATTTGTTTGGTTTTCATGCTTTTACACGAAGGAACAAAGATTATTTATATATTTTGGAAAAAGTTTATTACAGTTTCACTTAACTCTTTCGTTTGTATCCCGGTGCCTGATTTGCTGGTTCTCAGATCCAGTGAAAAGCCCATAATGCCTTGAAGGTGTGAAACTTCATGATAAGTTCCATAGTACTAGTGAATGGATACATCATGGTAATGTGCCTTACTGTCAAAAGTAAAGTATGTGTAAATGAATAGCACAAGGCAATTTCCCATAATCCCCAACAAATTTGTCGGATTTATGGCAATGAAGAAGATGTAATAAACATAATATGAGGGTGATGTGATAGAATGCAGATTTTGTGGGCAAAATATTGTTTTATAGCTGTTATTAAGGGTTTTGTATCATATGTACTCTGCTGTTGCTGTCTGTTTTATCAAAACTTGCACACTTGTTCTTGCAAACTGGATGTGGTGGCGAGGTGAATGGGACTTTTCTACTGACGAAATCCAGTCACAAGTGGTCACCGGAGACGCAGTTGACACACATCTGAAATGCATGTAAATACCAGGTGTGAGGCGCAATCTGTCCCGGCTGAGCGGTTGTGACTGAGTGTCCTAAAACAGATGCTAATACCAAGTGTAAACAAGTGGAAAAGTCTATATGGGATTTTTGACATTCTTCTATATTAATCTGAATAGTGCTGTTTAGTCTTTCAAGCAGTTTAACAGAGAGTGATTTCTTTGTAATGTGGATTAAAGTGTTTATTTATGCTGAGGGCTCTTGGATGATACTCATTATTGTGAATGAGCAGCATCCGTCCTTCATAGTGGCCTCATTGTTTAAAGTATTATTGTTCGTAAGATCCTTTGTCTCTGAATGTACACAGTGTGATCATTCTGATGGCATTTAAGGGAAAAAAATGTTGTTTTGTTTTTTTGGATCTAAAAATAGGCCTTGTCCTGTGCCGCAGAGCCCCTGCTGTGATGAGAACCAGTGATGTGATTTTGTGTGGAACACTTTCAGATAAACTGATGAGCTCATGCTATATCGAGATGAAATATAGTGTGGGATTGTTTTCTGTGTTAAAAACCATGTAGTGTGTTTGTGTGCGTGCATCATTATGGCAGTGCAATTAACACCCCAACAAGAGAACAAGTGTGTCCACCTGTCGACTCGCTTACACTACTGCCGGGTCAGGGAATGTATCTGTCCTTCACCAAAGCTGTTTCCCCTGTGAGAATGTGGATCGTAATTCCCTCATGACACAAGTACTTGTCTCGTTCCAATGTCACATTAGGATTCTTTTCAAGGCTTCGGAATACCCAGAGCTGGTGACAAACAGATGAGAAGTCCACTTGGGTTCCGGGAGGAGCAACTTATTTAGACACTTCCTAACATTAACTATCATGACTTTGCGGGGCAAATTGATTACCATTTTTTTACCAAAAAAACAATGGTTGTATTTTTTGCAGTGACAAAAAAAGTAAATGATGATAAACTGTAACCTTTAGTTTGAAGCACAAAATGTAAATGGCTATACCACTCATTTCAACATTCTGTTTTACAGTTTTGGCCATTGGTTGTCTTTTTTTGCAAAATGTGTGCATGTTTGAATTAGGGCAATTCCGTGAAAATTTTAACCTTACCGTGAAAATATCTGGTATTAGTCCTGGCAACATTTGGTAGTTCAGATACACATGTGAGGTCTCTCTTTAAATTGAAAAAGCATTATTTTTAGTGCATGATATTTATAGCCAAGTAAGGGCTATTTTCAGCTTTGTCTAATCCATAACACTACAGTTTGCTTTTAATCAGACACATGAATAATAAAATATATTAATTATTTGGCCATTTATTGGACATTTTTGATTCTGGTTTGTGCATTTTAATTCACATATATCTTAAAAAAGCTTGTTGTCTCCCAAAATAAGTGTCCTTTTTTGTCACGCCAATAACACAGTTTATTTACATTTTTCAAAATAAAATCTTGTTTCCAAAGTTTAAACACTAACTATTAGGATTTTGTTTAATATAAACAGTTTGTTGGGTTTATTGGTAACTATTAATAGTCTGAGAGCTTTTTTACGTCACTACCATAACGCAAAATGTCAAATCCAAAAAGCTGGAATTGCCCTTTAGTAGAATAATAATATATTACGTTGTAAATTTAGAAAATAAATGAAGCAGTAAATCAGAATTGAGAGTAATGGTTATTATAATACAATTTCAACATCCCTCATTTGATAACAGAAACAAATGAAAACATTTGACTGAACCATCATAACTACAAAATTGTATCTGTATGCATATTTAATTTGTTTTTGAGGATTTTTAATTTGATCATTTACTCATCTTTGGGTTGTTTCAAATCTGTATACATTTATTGTTCTAATGAACACAGAGAAGCTATTTGAAGTAATGTTTGCCTCCAAACCCTTTTTCGACCCCCTTGAGTACCATAGTTGGAATAATTATTTTATCATTATTTTTGTGCTCTTGAACCCTAAATAAGATATTTTAAAGAATGTGGACAAAAGAAAGTTCTAGGGTAATTTTGCCTACCATTTTATTTCTTCTACTTGGGTCCTCAACGGGGTCCCAAAAACTGTTAGAAGCATTCCACTAAATATCTTTCTCTGTGTTTATTAAAGCAAAGTAATGTATACAGGTTTGGAACAACTAGACAATAAAAAAGTCATGACAGAACTTTTATTTATTGGGTATGTCATAAGGTGGTCACCCAGCTATATCCAATTAAGCCATGTTGACCAAAATCATAAAATATTTTTTCTAACAAGTACCAGAGTTGAGCTGATAAGCCACCTACATCAGTTTAAACCCTGCAATGTAGCTTATAACTAGTGTGAAAGCACATATGCATTGGTCTAATGCTAAAGTTAATATAATTCTAACAATCACCACATGTTCAGTTTTATAAAGCTATCAGTAACCTTATTGGCCCTGATTATATTGTACCCCTGTACAGAGGTTCTGGGGCAACTGTTTTGAGTCTGCCTAAACCCAGCATAACAGCTGCGTCAAACTCCCATCGGGTGAGGTTAGACAGGTCAGGACGTTCAGTGTGTCCATTTACTGTCCGCACACACATATTTCTCCCAGCTGTCTCAATGGAGCATCCACATACAAAGACACACACAGATACTGCATGTGTCCTGGGTAGCACACGCGGACGAGACACAGGCGGACACGCGTCATGCCTCATGCGGTCAATTTCCAAATCAATCAGAAGTGATTTATGGAACTGGGACATTTGGGAATGAAAAGTTTTTGTACTGTTATTGCGCCTCTTTTAATGATTAACAGGGCATCCTATTGGTTAATGCACAGCTTAGGCATGTAGCAATCTCAATTAAACTCAATTATACCAAAAACTCTGAGAGGTTTTGGGTGAATCTGAGTTGGAGCCCAACCGATATGGGTTTTTGAGGGCTAATGCTAATGACCGATATAAATATATCGGAAAAAAATCATTGTACTAATATAAGTACATTACCATGTAACATTCCCACTCCTCTCCAAACTTAACCAGAATTGTATGTATATTTGTATATTAATGGTGGGCATAGATTCATTTTTTTAAACTAGATTAATCTCACTGTAAATTTGGAATCAATCTAGATTAGAGAATCGCGAAAGTTGAAAAAATAGAACTTTGGGGAAATTTCGCACCGGGCAAACCAATCAGAAGCTTGCTTTATCTAAAAAATACATGGAGGAGAAAGTCATCAGGGCTTTATGTGGAAACGGAGCTTTATAAATCCACAATATAGTTTTATTATACTTTAACATAGACAGGAATAAAAGTGACATTTACTGGAAGAAATTTAGTGAAGAAAAATAATTATCTTTACTCAATTTGAGCTTTATATATATATATATATATATATATATATATATATATATATATATATATATATATATATATATATATATATATATATATATATATATATATATATATATATATATATATATATATATTGGGACTATAAACAAAGCCATCACATTAAGTTAAATCACTTTATTTTACAATAAAATTACTTTTCCTCTTATAAATTGATGAATTTCCCTTACAGAAGCCCCTCCCCTTGACAGAAGCCCCTCCCCCTTATGCGAATGACGCGTTGGACGCGAATTGTACACGGGAATGAACTTAAAAGTTCAAGTGTCAGACTACACGCGTGTGGCGCGTCAGCAGCATTAGTCTTGTCAAGGTTTCCATCGGGAAGTTTCTTAAAAATAAATGTTCCCTGAAACAAACCCGGCGGCTTCACAGGTGCATCTATGTTAGCGCGTCACATGTGATAAGATCATTTCACAGTAGGTATACACACAGGTTAGAAGACTTGCTCTCGCCCCCAACTTTGTAATTCGTTCACGTCTACATCCGCACTAAAAGATCAAAGGTGAAAGATCATCATAACTTGTGTAGTATAGACGCAGCTCCCAACCCAACTTTGAGAAGAGTTTAACAGCGATATTTTTTTATCGTGTGATAAGAGTCACGGCCCACCACTAAATGTGTATATATATATATATATATATATATATATATATATATATAAACATTATATACAGTATATACATAAACATAATAGATATAGAAAAAAAATGATTTCTCAATTGTGGTGACCAGAACCCTATAATGTTGTAACAAAGATATGTATTGAAGACAGGATATTTAATTTAACAAAAAACGTAACTATCGAAAACGAGTGACATAATTATACTAAACAGAAATCTTGAAACCAAAACTCAAATAAAACAATATATATGTTTACATTAGATTATTATATGTTTGAGCTGGAAACAAACTGGTTTGGCTGTTCTATTTTAATATATTCTAAATACTGTAACTTAATCTTCACTAATGACCATCTTTTTATTCATTAATATTATATGAAAAATAACTTTTAGTTTCCCATTTAAAGGTTAAATAAGAAGTAATTGGAATCATAAAACATATACAGTTTAAAAACTTTGGTAACAACAAGTAAATAAACAAAAACAATTAATATAATGTTAATCAGGAGTCACTTTAACTTGACTACATAACTCCTGATTTATAATTGTGACATCGTCTGATAAAATTAACATGGTATCTACAATAAAGAGCGAATATATTCAATGCTTCGGCTTTTGTAACTTTGCAACTAGCTACCTGCGTCTAAATAACAAATCATGCTCATAACAGATAAACTATGTTCATATTTATAAGTCCTAAAAGTATCAGTAAGCAACGGATCTGAAAGCTGGCTGGTTGACAGTAGTAAAAAATACAATCTGATGGTCAAACTAAGTAATTACACCATTCAAGGAATTATGACTGCATTATATGTTCATTATGTTCATTATGTATTATCAGAATAATTGATATCCTGTCTAATAACAATACATTTGACATGATTCATTAAACTCTGAGTTACTACAGGCGGTTTGCAGTACAGTTTCTACACGTCCTTGCTTTTCCCCAGAGGAAATTGGGTAGGCAGAACACATGGTATAGAAATGGAACCATCTGCTCGTCCCCATTCCAAAACCTACAGGCCCCACACATGCCTCCCCACACAATATGACCTCCCTCTGCCCATATCTCACTCACATGCTCGCGCATACTCGCACATTTCTTACTCAAGGCAGTTGGCATGGACGTCCACCATCGAGTTATATTGGCATTCCTGACAGCACGGTTGGAAACTCTGAGTTTAAACCCACACCGGAGACGTCGGCTCAAGGCCTTCCTGAAATGACTCGACAGAGAGGAACGTGTCAGATTTTCTGCTCATTGTCTTAGTGTGAATTAAACCCAAAAGCTGGGATTAGGGATACAGCGATTTCCCATCAGCCCTTTGTATTGGAACTGGGATGATGTACTGGGAACTGTGGCTCAGCCAGGTGACCAGGAGCAGCAAACATTGCATACTTGTCTGTAACAAAGGTGGGGTCTGTTCTTGTGTATTTTTGTGTGTGAATCTGTGTGGCATAGTCGGTTTGCCATTACCGTCAGGGTCTTAACCATCTCACTGGCATGTTCAGGCAGGCTAATTGCGTCTAGAAGATGTTATGCAAGAAATCCAATCTTTGTGTCAACTTGGCAACGTTGGGGCCTTGTGGAATAAAAATTATGACCTTTTTGATTCAGGTTCAATACTTTTGTCTCTTAACCCATTGAATGGATTTATTCTATCATATTTGAGTTTCTGTAAGACTGCTTGTATTTTTTATGGGAAAGCAGCGGTGTGTGGGGATTTATTACTCAGTAATATTTTGACTCTGTGAGACTATACGTTTTCTGATGCAAGGATGAATATTTCAACTGTTGCTCATGTAGCTTCATTAGAATGTGATTGTTTATTGAAAGCATCCTCTGTTCTCATAAATTACAATGTTTTTGGACATGATACCCACACTCTTACAAATAAAGTTACTTTGATATTCCATGGCAGAACCTTTAAGATCTGAAGTATATTTTGGTTTCAGAACAGACAAAAATGGGTTCTTTGAATAAATAAGATCCTTTTACTATTTTTAGGCTAATTAGTATATTGTTATAATGAAGTTATTATACTGTTTGCAGCAAATATTTTATCAGGTTGAACCAGTGATATATTAAAAAAGTGTCTGTTATGATTTTGGGGTGACACTTTTTAGTTGTTTGTCTTGAATGAAACATTTGAGAATAATTGTATTAAAGTATTTCAAATATATATATTTAGGGGGTAAGGAGTATGTGGGTATTTCATCATGATTTGTAATTTTTAAATTTTTTTGGCTGTTGGTTTTATGATGCAAGCTCAGGATGAATAATTTAGCTGTTGCTCAAACTTTTGGAGGAGAGCCATTAAAGCATCCATTGCATTTTCTTACAGTAAATATAAAACCATGTTTTTGGTACCTACCTTGTTAATTATTTCTGATGGTATGTCTTGAGCATGTTTTGAAAGAGCAAAAAATTGGTTGGACAAACATTGATTAAATTGTAGATATGATTTATGTACCACTACCATGGTATTTATGTAGCACTTCAGTTAATTCCAAAATGCCATGCTAAATGTACAAAACAGCAGTATCGCGCTATATTAACAACGTGTAGGATCATGTTTTTCTATTTTAAATGGTATCATAAAAAAATTTGTTATGAAATTTGAAGTGGTTCCAAAGTATATACATTTACATACACGTATGTGTTTATTAATAATAAATTCATATTCACAGTACACAGACATGTATTATTTAAATGCAAAACTTTAATCGGTTATTTAAGCAAAACAACACTAAACTATAAAACCTAAACTATAACATCTTATTATCAGAGTTCTTAACACAAAGAGTAAGATAAGAGATACATTGTCTTGACATAAATCTTAAAGGCAGGATTTGTTTCACAATGATCTTCAGAAAGTGAAGCAGCTGCTCAGACATGCTGTGCGTTTGCGTTTGTGGCCGCCTGACAGCTGGAGAGGAAGACAAGTAGACACAGGCACGCTGGAGGCGTGGACTCTCCCACACTGATTTTCCGACCTCAACTCCTAAACTCCTTAGAAATCATACTCTCTCAGAAAGAGACAGAACTAAAGCAGCATTCTGTATGTAAGATCAATCTAGCACTGCTAGATTATGCCACTGAAGACCCTGCCATCCAGCAGCAGCTTTGAAGATGAAAGGTCCATACTGAAAATCCAAACCTGTCCGCAGGATGCAGATCTTTATTGCCATACAGGTAGACATTCATCAAGAGCATCCTTAAAGGAACATAGTCGGTGATGTATCCATACTTGAAAGTCAGATATAGTGAAAGTGTCAGATATATTTTGTTTCAGTAGCTTATTTCTTGGTTTTCTTACACTCTGTGTGGTTTCAGTTTTTGATATTATATTTGATGGGGATCATTTTTGTTTGTGTGAGGTTAATGGATACATTTGAAAAGGTTTCTCAAAATATATGTTCTATTTCTGTGAAGTTGTTTTATTGAAAAAAATGATCTGCTTTTTCTAATATTTTCAACTGATCAGTCAATTCATTTTAAATGGTATCATATTACATTACATTTTAATTTTTTAATTGTAAATGTTGTATTGTAATATTTTCTTGCATATAGTTTGGAAGAAGTCATTCTTGTTGGTTATGTCGTAAGGGGTGCATGATTCACCGTGAATCGAACCCCTCCTTATTCCACTGACAGTCCATCTTCACATCGTTTACCTACCTTAAAGTTTCTGTTAACTGTTAACCCCTCCCTCCTGTTTTTTGAGTCATTGCATTCCTTTCATGTAACACATGGCATCCCAAAGGATTTCCTGTTAATCATCAAGTTGTTATCTCTTTCTGTGACAGAAGCCCTTCACAGGCCGTTTGGACTGGACTCGTCTGCGCTGACCGAGGCGGTACGCTGGAGTTCCAAAGAGAATCTGCTGGGGGCTGCAGAGAGCGACCCGAACCTCTTTGTTGCGCTTTATGACTTTGTTGCCAGCGGTGACAACACGCTGAGTATCACCAAGGGTATGATCTTCGACAGTTGTTAACAGCTTTTTAGATGTATTCTCACCTTTTTTTTGCGTACTGTAGAATTACATAAATTGCAAAAAGTTCATGTCTGTAATTGTTTTTGAAAGTAGTAAAGTGCCCTCTACTGGTCTATTAGTGTTATACCAGCTCCAGCTACATTAATATTAGGTTAATAAGCTCACCATCTTGACACATCAAAACAGTATTACTTTCTTTTTTCTGCAGAGCAAAGGAAGATATTTTGAGGAATGTTGACCACAAACACTGCTGTGCATTGGTTTTGTGTCCATACAATAGAAGTGCGTGAGAACTTGATAATGGCAGAAATTCTAATCACGATTATTTGGCCTAATGTTAAACTCACGATTAATTAACACGATTACACAATGACTTTGAAAATTGAGTTAGGGAATAAATAATTTTCTACATGATATTCAACTCAATAACAAACCAATTTGAAAAGATTTCAGATAAAATAAATAACAAATAAATAAACAATAATAAAATGCAAAGCGGAAAGTTGTACAATAATTGTTTTAACTCAAATTTTCATTTTCATAATTGTTTGAAGCGAAAATCAAAAATTTATTACGATTAATGGCACAGCCCTGGTTACCAACATTCTTCTAAATGTCTTCTTTAGTGATTTGCAAGTCCCATAAGAACATAAATAAATGGGGTTACTATCCCTTTTCCTAATTCTTTTACTCATTGCTTCCCAGGAGAAAAGCTGAGAGTGTTGGGCTACAACCAGAATGGGGAGTGGAGCGAGGTGCGTTCGAAGAATGGTCAGGGTTGGGTACCTAGTAACTACATCACCCCCGTAAACAGCCTGGAGAAGCACAGCTGGTATCATGGACCTGTGTCCCGCAGTGCGGCTGAGTATCTGCTCAGCAGTTTGATCAATGGCAGCTTCCTGGTTAGAGAGAGCGAGAGTAGTCCGGGTCAACTGTCCATTTCACTGCGCTACGAGGGGCGAGTCTATCACTATAGGATCAATACCGCTTCCGATGGAAAGGTAGGTTGGGGAAGAACATGGAAACAATAAGAGTTAGTTATTTAGTTAGTCACTCTCTGTCATTCCTCTATTTCAGGTCTATGTAACATCTGAGAGTCGCTTTAGTACGTTGGCTGAGCTGGTTCATCATCATTCCACAGTGCCGGATGGTCTGGTCACCACACTGCACTATCCCGCCCCGAAATGCAACAAGCCAACGGTCTACGGCGTCTCACCTATCCACGACAAGTGGGAGATGGAGCGCACAGACATCACCATGAAGCACAAACTGGGAGGAGGCCAGTACGGTGAGGTGTATGTCGGCGTTTGGAAGAAGTACAACCTCACTGTTGCAGTTAAAACACTAAAGGTTCGTATTGTAGGCTTTTAGATGTTTTACACATACATTTTCAATCTATCTTTGTGTGCGCCACTATGTACCGCATTAACAAATTATTTTTAGTTTAATGCATTGGTTATCACGTCATCCATGGTCTATTATTTAGGAGGACACCATGGAAGTTGAAGAGTTTTTAAAGGAGGCTGCAGTCATGAAGGAGGTGAAACATCCTAATTTAGTGCAGCTACTTGGTAAGCAAATATTATGGGTATAGTATGCATTATTTATTAAAACAGCAGTTATTAGTTTTTATAAGTTATTTAATGCTGACCGTTAATTTTCGATGTTCTCAAGGTGTCTGCACGTTGGAGCCTCCTTTCTACATAGTGACGGAGTACATGCCTCACGGGAACCTGCTGGACTACCTGCGGGAGTGTGACAGTAAGCAGGTGAACGCCGTGGTGCTGCTCTACATGGCCACTCAGATCTCATCTGCTATGGAGTATCTGGAGAAAAAGAACTTTATCCACAGGTGAGGAGAGCTGGATGTTATAAAGAAGTTGGAACTGAAGCTGATTCGGTGCCATTCTTTTTGCTCTTTGTTCGCTTTTTATTGTTTTGTAATTTTCATATAGTTTCTATAAACATTTTAAACTTTTAAAAGAGACAGCTGTGTTAAGTTGGTTTGTAGATGATAGGATCCTCCAATCAGGATTTTTGCCAAGACACAGAGGTTTCTCTCATGGTGATCATCCAATACCGGCCAAACGATCAAAGTATTGCTAGTAGACGCTATGTTATGTATCAAATGCTATTAAAAATCCCAGTTTTTCTCTTTTTCAGGGACTTGGCTGCTCGTAACTGTCTGGTTGGAGAGAATCATGTTGTAAAAGTGGCTGATTTCGGATTGAGTCGTCTGATGACGGGTGACACTTATACTGCACATGCTGGGGCCAAATTTCCCATCAAATGGACGGCACCAGAGAGTCTTGCCTACAACACGTTTTCCATCAAATCTGATGTGTGGGGTGGGTTGCATATGAAATCAAATGTATTGTACTTTAAGTTTGCCTTGCATTTTTTAAGTTTGCCTTCGCCTTTTTGTGACTTGAATGTGTTTTAACATTTCTCAGCATTTGGAGTGTTGCTTTGGGAGATTGCCACCTATGGCATGTCTCCATACCCGGGAATTGATCTATCTCAGGTGTACGACCTGCTGGAGAAGGGCTATCGCATGGAGCAGCCTGAAGGATGTCCCCCGAAAGTATATGAGCTCATGAGGGCCTGTAAGTACCAAAATGATCTAAATATCTCTTGGATGATTTTTTTTTTAGACAAGATTGACATGTTATGTCGGTGGTCACCTAAGAGAGTCATATTTTTTGGGTTTTAAAAGGTTGGCAATGGAGTCCATTGGACCGTCCTTCATTTTCTGAGATCCACCAAGCCTTTGAGACCATGTTTCATGACTCAAGCATTTCAGAAGGTACCATAACATAAAGTTACTTAATAATTGCAGATTACATATATTTACCAAATGTCCGTCAAAACTAAACCTCTAAAAACTTTGCACTGAACCTTGTTCCACAGAAGTGGCAGAAGAACTGTGTAAAACTGCCTCCAGTGGACAGGGTGGCCTCGTGCATTCCTTCGGGCACGATATGCCACTCTTGCCCTCAAAGTCTCGCGGGCAAAAGAAACACTCTGAGAACAAAGAGAACATGGACGAGGCAGGACCCCTCGGCCCTGCAGGTACACAGGCCCAGCTCCGGCTTGCTCGGCTCAAAAAGAAGCTCAAGAGAATGGGAGTGGTGTTTCTTGACTGAAACAAAATTAAACATCCTATACCATAAACAATATATACCATAAACATCCTATACCATAAACAAATACATGTTAACTACCAGGAGATTAATAAAACCATATCTTATATACGTTTCATGTATTCATCCGCATACAATATCACAGTCTGAAGACTTAAAATGTCTGATGTGCTCATCCGCAACAGATTTTCTGTCTCATGTTGTGATTTTCTTATATATATATATATATATATATATATATATATATATATATACAGACACAAACACATATATGTAAATACATTTAACTCATCTCATTTCACTGCCTGTTGTGTTCCCTGTGTACTGCATGTCACTAAACCCCAAGTATGCACACAAGCATTTTACAATCTGCATGTATCCATATAAGATCTATGTAACCTTAATAATGTCTAACCTAACTGACAAATTAAAGCATTTTTGTTGTATTGTGACATTTTGTTTTTCTATTTAAAAGTATTTATATTTATTTATTGAAATAACATTTATGTAAAATAAATATTTAAGATGGGATTTTTTTATTTTTTTGTTGTGCTTGTTGCATCTTTTTTGTTCTTAAACCTTTAAAGCATGCAATGCTTTCTTATTTTCAGTTCCTGCACAAATACAATATATAATACATTTTATTGAAAACAGGCATTGTTTTTCTTGTTCACGTCATGTTAAAAAAACATATATATACACATACAGTGTGTGTGTTGTGTGTGTGTGTGTATATATAAATGAAGCTGGAGATTTAGATGTAGATATTTTAAGAATGGAGACCCTCTTAGGTCATCTGTGGGTCAAGTTACTCCCTGCACCCAAAAGATGGGTGGACCTTGTAAAGCTTAAACAAACCTAACCCAATAAAAAAATGTTCAGTTGATTAATAGAAAACAGTAGCTTCAACCAATTATCCTCAAAAAGGACATGTCCGAACTGGTTAATGTAAGTTACAATGAGGTTTGGCTACATGCCTATAGCTTTTATTTAACTATCATTTATTAAATTATTCATCTTATTCAATCTACATTTTATTGACATATAGTTACATTACCGTGAACTCTTACAGGTCACTGGTTGTTTAAGGTTTATTAACTTAAAATGTTGTGCAGTCAGTAGTTGGCGCATGTTATTGATGAGTTATATCTTATTTTAGCTGTTATTTAACTGTTGTCTCCTTGTTTCCAGGTCTTGCAGCATCCCTGTTTGCCAGTGATGGGCGATCCAGCAGCTCACCAGCCCTGCCACGTAAACAAAGAGACAAGTCTCCCTCTAGCCTGTTGGAAGACTCCCAGGACACCTTTACCCGTGATCGCAAAGCTGGCTTCTTCAGTTCTTTCATGAAGAAGAAATCTTCATCTTCCACCTCTTCCTCACCTCAACAGCAACAAAACCTCCCCATGCCTCCCAAGAGGAGCAGCTCGTTCCGGGAGATGGAGACCCAGCCTCATAAAAAGTATGAGCCCACGGCAGGGTTTGGGGGCCCTCCTCCTCCTTTGCCCCAGACTGATGGCTTAAGTTTTTCACCATCCCATGGAGAGGGGAACCATGTGCAGTCTCGCTGTTGTGGAGCCACGTTTGTGCAGAAGCCCTCAGGTTCTAACTCTAGTGCAACTTCTGGTCAAGTGGGAGGCAGCAGTAGCTGGGGGAGCTTAGCAGGATTTTTTACCCCCCGCCTTATCAAAAAGACTTTAGGATTAAGGACTGGTAAGCCCTCTAGCGTAGACGACGGGGGTGGAAACAAGCCTTTCCCCCGTTCTAATTCAACTTCCTCAATGTCTGCCGGATTGCCGGACATGGAACGGATGGCGTTAACGTTGCCAAGGAACCGCAGCAAACCTCCCCTAGAGCGCACGGCTTCAACCACCTCGCAGCCTGAAAACGGTGCGGCACGACCTTCGGACGCAATCCTAAGAAAGCTTGATGAAGGTACAGCTCAGATACGCGATCGCCCCAAAGCCAAGCTTCTGCCACGAGGGGTTGTGGGTGGGCCGGGCGGAGTGAGAGCTCCAGGGGTAGGGGGAGAGGCCGAAACAAAAGACGGGCACGAGGACCGACCGGGCTGGTCGTCCCCGTCGAAAACCTCCACGCTTGGGTCAGTCAACCTACACAATCACAAAGTTCCAGTGCTCATCTCACCCACCTTAAAACACAGCTCCGCTGACGCACACATGGTCGGCGTAGACTCTCAGGGCAACCGCTTCAAACTGCTGTCCGACAGCGGAGTTGGTGACCGGCCTCGATTGGTAAAGCCCAAATGTGCGCCTCCTCCCCCACCTATGCTCCGGTCCCTTCAGCATGCCTACAGTGCTGACGCTGCCGACGAAATGCTCCGGTCGACGGAGGTTGTCGAGATCAACGGAGAAGGCCTCAAAAGATTAGGGAGGGAAGCAAGAGTGCCACGTCCATCCATCCCACCTCCACAAGTGCCTCCAGTGCCCTCCAGCAACAACACCACCCAGACAGCTAAGATGGCCAATGGTGCTTCCAGCGGGCCAGGTCCCACATCCGCCAAACCTACCCTTAGACGGACTCGACAGCAGGTGGAACGTGTCCCCCTGGAGAAGATCAGCAAGGAGGCACTTTTGGAATGTGCCGAATGCTTGAGCGGTGCCATTCAAGGCAGTACTGAGCTCCCCTCCAGCAGCCAAGTTTTGGATGTGGGACATCAGCTTTTAGACTACTGCTCCGGGTATGTCGACTGCATCCCGCAGATGCGGAATAAATTCGCCTTTCGTGAGGCGGTGGGGAAACTGGAGTTAAGTCTGCAGGAGCTTCGGGCTTCAGGAGGGGGATCAGGGGGACCCGGGGCCAGCCCTGCCCTTGATAATTTGCACACTTGCATTAAAGAGATCAGTGATGTCGTGCAAAGGTAGCCCTTTGAGTCCACTGTGGTTACACACTCCGAGACGTTATTTCCCCAAAATCAGAGATTTTATTTAATTGTTTGGGGGACAGAGAAGAAATCTCAGAAGTACCTCAGAAATAACAACAAACACTCTCCTTTTATTGTTTACAGGTGACTTTCTTGTTGAAAATGCCAGATGGGATCAGAGTTTTGTATATAGGTTTTTAAAATTTGTCATCACGCTGTTTTCTTTATGGCCAATTTACGTTGTAATTACAGTTTTATCTTGGTGTGACAGTCGGAAAGCACAGGGAGTTAATGTTGACCGACTACAAACTTCAGTCGTATTACAGAATATATTCCCATATTCACGTTCGATTTACAATAACTGGATACTGTGTCTGCAACAAAATATTTTGCCTTCTTTAAAGACATGATAATAATTTTTGCTTTTTAATGATATTGCCTGTTTAGAGCACACAGTAATAGAATGTGGCACACAAACATGTCACTTCTTTGCACATTTCATTGGTTTTGACAGAATAGTTCACCCAAAAATGAATGAAAGAAAGTCATGAATTACTTACTCTCTAGTTGTTCCAAATCTGTATAAATGTATGTGTTCTGATACTTGGTTTGATACTTGTAACCCAAAACATTTTTGGGAGCCATGACTTACACAGAAGGAAATAATGGTTGTCAAAAGTGCTCTTACACTTTTTTGTCGTACATTTTTCAAAATATCTCATTTTGTGTTCAACGATAAATAAATTATAAACTTGTTTTCATACTATGGAAGACTAATAACTGTTGGGATACAAATATTCTTGCAAATATAATTCTCTGTGTTCATCAGAACAAAGAAACGTATACAGATTTGAAACAACTGAGGTGAGAAAATTATGACAGGTTTAAAACACTACAGGTGCTTCAAATGTATTTTTTCGTTTGAGTACATTTATCAACACAGGAGGATTTGGTAGTTTTGTAAATCTTCATTATTATTATTATTATAATCAGTGGTTTACCGTCATTGTAGAGATTTGGCCTGTTATATCTGTAGCCTTTGGTTTTCCACCTTCACAGCCAGATATAAAAACCCATACCTAGATGTTGGGTTTCTTAATCCTTTTTGTAAGTGCTGAAATAAGATTTGCTGTAATATCAGTGACATGGTTTGTTGAACGTCAGAATTTAGATGTAATACATCACGGATTGCAAAAACAAATGTTGCCAAGTCTTTTAACACAAACTGCATTTCTTCAGCACATTAATTTGTAAATTTTCTTTAATTTGAGAATGTGTCCATTTCTAAACTTGAATTTTAAATTATTTTCTATTAAAAGCACAGAGATGATGATATAGTAGATAGAGCTTATTATTTTATACCCACATAAAGTCCTGCTCATGTGGGTTGTGAGACACAGGGTGAGGAGAATCTGGGCTCCATCTGTGCATCTACATTATGAATGTATTCATTTGTTCAAAACCGGAATGTTGTCTTTTTGTACGTTTTCAATTGTATCTCATAACACAGGTTTATAAAGAAGAAATATTAAACAAAGCTTCTTCACAAGAAAAGAAGTTACACATGATTCTGTATTAATAAATGATAGATTTATAGTATCAAGTGCGAAAATGAGATTGTCGTGGGTGCCCTGCAATGTCAATGAAAATGTTATGATGATTTGTACCGAATACACTGGAGCACATTTATAAAGCATATGTTTTAATGGCCTTGCCTTAATTCAGTATCTAAGGTATATCTTGATGGTTTCTTTTTGCCAAACAAATACTTACCTGCATCAACTTACAATTTGTGTTGCCATTCGTCTGCCAGTGTTTTCCGATATGACACGGTGCCTTTTGAGAGATATTTAATATTAAGTGCACTGCTCGCTCATGATAAAAAACTTTAAATATATTTTGTTTCAGACATTCAATATCAATATTAGGGTGGTAAAGGGGAATTCAAGCCTTTATTATTATTTACCCTGTTTTGACATCAGGATATATATGAGGTGTCCAACTTGAAAAGGAAAAAGTGCAATGATCTGTCCTTTATTAAGACAGTGCTTGAAGTCTGGTATCATTTACTGAAAGAGCTCATAAATTTATGATGGGTCAGGAATGGCAGCCAAGAATCAAATATGTTGTGATTTCGCTCTCTGCTTTTTCGAACACTACAGGTTTTTTTATTCCCTTTATTTTGTGTTTGAAAATGTGTTTCCATTTGGCCACAAGGGGAGAAAGGGTTAATGTCTAAACTTGTCTGCTAGTTAAACACCGTTGTCAGGGAACGTTTGCCTTTAAGCCTTTTTAGTAAAACATTCATGTTATTTCTTGCATCACCGTGTTTTTCTTAAGGTGTTTTGGCCAACATTCATTTGGTATCATGAATTTATTTCTATTGTAGCCAGTGCTGCACTGTTGTCACCACAATCCAATTTATGTCTTTGAATTGAATAACCAAAGCATATATTCCCAGATTTTATATTGGAAAAATACATTTTATAATAGTAACCTAACCTGTGCGGAAACGTTGCGCATTACAGACATTTTTAATTTTACCTTGTTAAAATGTCAGAACATGTCGTGAAAACCATTGTGTTCTATTGTTTATGCTTTATGAGCCACATAAAGGCCTCTAAGCTGCAAGCCATTGTACTGTATGTCTCACAGGCATATCCTTCATAATTCAGTACTACAACATTTGCATTTAAAAAACCCAAATTTATGCTTTTTTTTATACTTTTATTTATTTTTTGTTTTATTTATTTATCTGCTTTTTACGTTGAATCCTGGAACTCACATTCTTTGCAGACTGTCTTTTTGTAAGGTCAGATTTTAAGTGCTGAAGAAATTTATATACCAAAGGCCACCTCTCTTGTCCTTCAAGTGCAATGAAAATAGAACACTTGTAATTTTGAATATGTGAATTTAACAGGGATTACAAAGGCAGAGGTTGACAAATTAACAGTATTTTTTCTGTTTTGTAAAAAGTATATTTTGTGTGATTCTAATTTAAAGCTCACTTTTAATAGTATATTACTGTGAAGTCTTTCCTCAATGTTACACTTGATGTAAATAATGAATAAAGAAAATTGGTGAAACATTAATTTGATTACTTTGGTTTTATTACCAAGTATCAACTTATTGTATTTATTTATTATAATTAACCGACCTTTTGGCAGGAGATTCATTGTTTATTAATCAAAAAAAGTACCATAACTTCTGCATTAACATGGTGACACTTGACAGGTAGCAATGAGTACTATCATTATCACTTACGTCTCTAATGTCAAAAGGAATATTTGGGGATTTTTTTGTACTTTAGTTTTAAGGTTTTGAGAATCAGATGAAAATTGTAATAGTAATAAATTTTTTTAATCATATAATTCAGAGTAGATGAATCCTCTATGCCTTAACAGTCTAAAGTTTTGGGACAATTACCAACTTATGAATTCATATTTTTCCACGTTTTAGAACAATAATAATCTTGTTAAACGAGATAAAACAAAACAAAGGGAACTATTGGGATTGTTTTACAACAAAAAAGAAAAATATAAAATTAAACCATTGATCATTCTTAGTGAAGTCACCCTTTCAATAGAATTTGCACTAGACTAGTTTCTTAGTGTCTCATTCAGAGATGCTTTTTTTTACATATTTTTAAAGCGTCCCCATCTATTCTAAACTCCTACTCGCTGTTATTTCTTTAATATTCACTCATCTATTTCAAAAACAATTTATATTAAATAAAAATGTATTTTTTGTACGAAACAGCTGTTTACTAACTATATTTTTGGCAATTGTCTAATTTAAAACATAAGTCATATACCTTAAAATCCAAAGTTTTTCACTCAAGTGTCTTACAACCAGAGGTGGGTAGTAACTAATCAGTACATTTTTGGGGTAACTAGTACTTTTGGAGTATATTTAAATGAAGCTACTTTTACTCTTACTCAAGTAAATTTTAAGTGAAAAAACTTTTACTAAGCTACATTAGATGATACAAATATGATACCTATAAAATAATAATTTGTTTGAGAGTGTATATACTGTATATATGTCCATTATAAATCACTTATACTTACAGTGCCAGTAGATACATAATTGCCAATTTGTTGATGATTTAACCGGGTCAGTTATGGTCTGGTGGTTAGAGAGTTGTAAACGGAAGGGTTGTGGGTTTGAATCCCAGTGCCAGCAGACAATGACTGAAGTGTCCTTGAGCAAGACATCTTACCCCTGTTAACTTTACATAATACTTGTAAGTCACTTTGCATAAAGCGTCTGCCAAATGAATACATGCCAATTAAAATGTATAATTGCTTCAAATCAATCAGTGCAGAAGTAACTAGCGACAAGAGTACTTTTCCCACCAGATACTGTTTCTTCGAGTACCTATTAGGAATATAACTTTTATTCTTACATGAGTGAATATTTCCATTAGTACTTGTACATGAGTACAGATGTCTGCTTTAAGGAACAGAAAATCCTTAATGCAGTACTCCCAATCTTCACTTACACAGCGTGACCGCTGGGGGGCGATGTCGGACTCGTCTCGCGACATTCCCGGCGGCGGAGGCGCATTGTGTGTGCGCGTGTGCGTGTGTGTGTGTGTGTGTGTCGGAAACGGGAAAACCCTGAGCCGCGAGCTTACCTCACACTAGAAGGGTTACGACAGACGACGGTGGAGCGAGGGAACGACGCGTAACCCTGGAGCTTTAAGCAGAGGACACGTTAGCCGTCGGGGTTTCCTCTACAACCGGACGCTATGAGCTGGGGAACGGACCTTTGGGTAAGGGCACTCTTCCCGTTCCCACCGTGGCCTTTTGTTCCCACGGAAACTCACGGCGATGTGTGCGAGGACTTGAGCAAAGGTGTCCCACGAAAGCCTTCGGTGTGCGGGACGAGTCTCGCCGGAGAGCCAATAAGAACGCGGGAGTTTGATACATTGTAGCCGCGCGCGTGAGAAATGTATCCGTTTTCAAACGTAGAGCGCGTGACGTCTCGTGCTGATGATGGTGTCATGTCTCAAGGTCTCACACCCAGTTTCGGGGCAGAGAATTCTTCTTTCGGTTTTCACATCCGTCGCGGAATTCCTGATGAATGTTTCTGCAGGGTTGTTAAGTTCGGGTAGAAATGTCCCGGTGTCCAGAATCCGTTCCCATTGTTGCTAATGGAGACAATGATGAAGTCTGGTCATGATGTCATAGAATAACCTGAGATTTATCCCAGTGCAGGTGCTGATGTTTGTTTGTTTGTTTTGTTTTGTTTGTTTTGTTTTGTTTGTTTTGTTTTGTTTGTTATAACCTAACAAAAGGGAATGTTTATTTTCAGCTTTGTCCTGATCCATCTGTGCCACTGGATCATCTCATGTCTGTAGGCCAACCCCAGATCTTTCATGGTTTGGGGTTTAAGTTTGTCATGGTTTAAAGACAGCCGTGTAAATAATAAATCATTTTGGGTTAGCTATCTGGGAGGACAATGAGCCCATCCAGTGTGGATTGGGCACAGGGGTGTTGGCCTAAACTGATTGGGATGCTGGACAAAAAGCAAAGGATGCATGAGGGGTCGCATGGATCAAAATAAGCCAGGAATGCCAACCCCAGGAAGGAACAATCACTATTTATGTTTCCGATATTGCACTTTTGGAACAACTCTCCTCCAATCAAATCTGAGTTCCGGAACTAACTGTTCCAATCAAATCTTGGATAAAATAGAGCAGGAATGAAACTCAACAGCACCATCGATTGAGTGTCACGTCAAAGTCTCCGTACTATGATTAATATGATCATATGGACAATTATCAACTGTTTCCTCACTACTGTTGCATCTCTTCGTTATATATGGTTATTAATGTCTGTTAAATGGTCGTAAGAGAGCCTCCAGCCCAATGTTGTTTACAGCTGCATGACCTTGTGTACATGTGTATAGGGAACTGTTAATGTGTTTGAGGAAATCTAACAGGGCCTGTATGTGACGATTTACTCTTTTGTAGATCAGACCAGTTAGACCTGTTTAAAAGTTTTTAAGGCTTGGATTGTGTTTGTTTTGTCCATGTGTTTTGTGTATGTTATGGTCTTTAGATTTCAAGGTGAATTGACAATCAGCTGTTGAGCATTGTATAGCGACGTCAATGCACCACAGTTAATGTGCAGATTATTGAGGGCTGGTAATCTGTTGTACCTGGAGTTGAATCGGGTGAAATTCTGCCAGGTTGTTATGAACGTGTGCCAACATTGCTGATGCTGCCAATTGAACGCCAATAGACATAAACATAAGCTCTGAACATAGGCATGGGAAAGAGTAGGTCAGGAAACAATTTGCTTGAACCTTTGACCCTGGGTTTAGCATGTCATTCCAGCACTTTCTGAAGTTTATTAGCATGTGTGAGTCATGTTTTCCTACATACTACATTTAACTACGTTAACTGAACCAGGTTGAGAGCAGTGTTGGAAATTAACAAGAATTTGTTCGTCCTGTCCTTTGTTTTTTGACTTGTTCAGGCCTCTGTTCATTTCTATAAGCTGATCATGAATTTTCTATTTTGTGTCATAAGGGTTGGAGAGCGAAATTTGTGTTAGATAATACTTTTGATTATGTATTTTAACGAAGGCTGCTTGCTTTATTTATTATAGAATCATGATCTTGATTCAGATCTAATTCAATCTCATTTCTAAATGAAAGCTATTCCCTTCTGTGTATTTCTCTCTTAAATCTCAATCACTTCAATCCTTTCCCTCATTTCATTGGCCATGTTACGCTTTCCAGTCCAGAACTAATTCTGGACCCACCAGATTGATTTCAAGTTGTGTAGCTCATTTTATAGCACCCCATGTTACTGTATCTACTGGGAACTGATGCGCTGTTTGACAGTTTGTCGTACAGAAACTTTTTGTAGACACAATAAGATGTGATAGGCGGAGGTGCGCTCATATATTTCAAAACCTTTTTATAGTTTGAGATCTTATGCAAAGATACATTTGACATGTACTGGAAATTTTGAATGTTATGTAATAGCTCTTGGCACTATTTCCACCTTTTTGTTTGAAATTTTTGCAACGTTCTATTGTTCCAACTCTGCTTAATAAAACAAAAAAAATTGTTTTATAGTATCATGGTTAAACACAAGCTCTTGGTTCTGTTTGTCAGCACATACAATCGGATCTTTGTAGCGTGCAAAGCACTCTTGGCTTGCTCTTCGGTCCCTGGCTCTCTTTGAAAGACCAACAGCTGAGTGCAAAAGTCCCTTTATATCAGACAACAAAGATTATTTAGTTTTGAGGTCAATTTTATCATAACCAAGGGAGCATAACTTATTATTCTGCAGGATCTGACTAATTGGACCATCAAACTCTGGTCAACAATCAAAGAGCTGATATTAATGAAATGTTGATGTTCTGTTCCGAACCTGTATGTGATTTCAGTCCAAAAATAGCTCTAACATAAACTTCTAATTTCTCCACTGATTTAACTGTAGTGGCTTTATTATGAATAGAAATTTATATTAGCAAACTGGACCTCATGAGGCCGCTGTCCATTTTAAAACCATAAAGAGATGCCTTGCATTTAGACGACGACGACACAGGATTTAGGGATTGTTTTTGCTTGGGAATTTTTAGCAGTCAGTCGTCACATGATGTCTGGGGCCTTTATACCAATTTTTCAGGTGACCAGTGGAATTTTCTTGCTTTATGTTTACTGCCTACTCGCCTCTTTTTAAGATAGCAATGAGCTGGCATAATTGTATTTCCTGGTTGTTGTTTTGTATATTATTTAAAATGCGATATAAATGCATAGATTTTGATAATTTGGTTGATTATATTATTAGAAAAATTGTTTATAATATAAACATAGACAGGTGCTGGTCATATTATTACAATATCTTTAAAAAGTTGATTTATTTCTCTAATTTCATTCAAGAAGTGAAATTTGTATAATGTATACATTCGTTCCACTGGAACTGACATATTTTAATGGTTTATTTCTTTTGTTTTGATGAATATATCTGAACACTAATGAAAACCCCAAATTCAGCATCTCAGAAAGTAAGAATAATACTTAATATCAAAACAAAGAGAGGATATTTAGAAATCTTGGACAACCAAAAAGAATGAACAATAAATTTTTAAGCATGTACAGCACTCAATACTCAGTTAGGGCTCCTTTTGCCTGAATTACTGCAGCAATGTGGGGTGGAATGGAGTTGTGGTTCTGCACAGGTATTATGAGTGCCCAGGTTACCCTGAGAATCGGCTTAAGCTCTTCTGCTTTGTTGGGTCTGGCATAACCCATCTTCCTCTTCAGATTACCACGTAGAGTTTCTATGGTATAAATCCTACACAAATTTCTTGTATTACTTTTAAGGCTGCATGATTTAGGCAAATTGTAATCACAAAATTTTTGCCCAATGTTGAGATTATTATTTAATTTGAATACACCTTTACTATATTGAATAGATAAATGATTGATAAAATAACCAGTTTCCAACACATTATTTAATTTAATAAAAATATAACATAAATAATAAAATAATTTACAACTAATTGCAAAGCCCGAATTTATTGCCATATCATTAGATAATCACTCTGCATTTATTTCCAAAATTCAGCGCTTGAATGAGAAATAAATTCAGGTTTCGCACAGACTTGCTCGACGGGAATTGGCTGTAACTATGTATTGAGGGTAACCGAGTTCATTGTTTACAGACAGCCTCTTTCACATTTACAGGGCCTCACAGTCCCCTGACATATCATTTTGGACTGTGTACAGAAGCGAGAAATACACAGAGAACCGGACTGGTTGTGTCGGTACCTCCTACCTTTTGTTAGATGACAACTTGCCTTGTTTATGGCCATTGGAAACGATCCTGGAGACTTGAGACTGTTTCTTGGAATGGTCAGAATGTTCTGGAAATGTAAATTTTTTTTTGGACAGAGTTACAGTTTTTCTCACACGGGATGCCTCAATACATTAAAGGAAGTCGAGGTTTTGGTGTGCTTGTGGTTTGCATAGGAGAGCCGTCCCATGGTTTCCAGGGTAGTCTAATGTTATGCTCTCGTATCTGAAATAGATGGCTGAAGGGTCTTTTGTTTTTACTAGTTATTGATGTCAGTTAACAACTCATTTATCTGTGGGTTTAATCTGGCTGAAAATCTTGTGTGAAAGAGTTGAGCTTGGTTTAAAGGGCCTCTATGTTATACAGTCTGGACAAAGGTGGCGTAAAGGATGACAGAGACGCCAGGCCATGTCGGAGTTAATCATTGAAATAGGGTGTGTGAGCTGCCCTGACAGACTACACAAACTAAACAATATCTCAGGAGATTTTATATACCCTCTGCTTTGTGTGTTAATAGTTACATCATACATAAATAATCATTATTATTGATCTACATACGTTTAAGTTTAAACATCATTCTGTTGTCTTGCAATGTCATGCTATAGGAACTTTTAAATGAAATAATGCATCAGTGCACCTATTGATCAAACGAGTATTCATAAAAAAATTAAAATTGTCACAATTTGTTCATTCTAATGTCATTCAAAACCTTTATGACTTTTTTTCTGTGGATCACAAAAGAAGGCATTTTGAGAAACGTCTCTGTGATTCTGTGTCCATACAGTGACAATAAATGCGAGCAAATGCTGTTTTGTTACCAACATTTTTCAAACCACCTCCTTTTGAAAGTCATACAGGCTTTGTATGACATGAGTTAGTAAATGAGTACATTTCTATTCACTATTTTTTCATTCCTCTGTCCAGTATACTTTTTGTCCTGCCATAATGCATTGCAGTAGAATTGTTTGTGTACGTTGGTTTTGTTTGATGAAATATGAAATAAAAAGGCTATTTTTCTGTTACAAGAATTATGTAGTGCATTTTAATTAGTTTGCTTTTGAAGGTGTTTCCAGTGTGAATTATTAGAAGAGACAGGCAGTGGACAGCATGGTATTTCACTTCATTTAGATCCAAGCTGAATGTTTGCCTTTTTGCTATGCAGGAGATGTGTTTTAATAAATAAAATCAGGGTTATTTCAGGACAGGAAGGCCAGTCAGACTTTTGGGGCACCAGGAGTCTTGATTCTCAGGATTGTACATGACAGAAGATTCATTGTGACTCGAAAGACAGTATGAAGGCAGTCATGTATGACTTCATATTCCGAGACCCTCCAGAAGGTCTAAACCATGATGCTCTCAGACATGTTGCTAATGATTTTCAAATGATGTCCCATGTGTGGGACTGAGTAACACGTTTGCATGTGTGTTCTCTTACTTAGAAATCATGGAGGGGTCTAGAATTTTAAGGATAGGTGCATTACCCCTGTTAGAGACATAATCCAAAAAAAGAATCCGGAAATCACATTGTATGATTTTTTTTGTAAATGATCATGAAATATTGATAGTTCAACCCAAAATGACAATAGTGTCATTTACCCTTCCTTTTTTGATTCTGAACATGTATGACTTGATTTCCAGGGCACAAAAGAAAAACATTAGCAGCTGGCTCATATTCACTTGCATTGGTTTTGTGTCCATACAAAAGATGTGATGCCACTGCAGATCAACTTTCTTTTAAATATTTTCTGTTTTGCCATGAGTAAGAAAGACAGTAACGCGGGTTTAAATGACAAGAGGGCGATAAAATGATGACAGAATTTTATTTTTTGGTGAACTTTAAGTAAGTCATCATGTATTGGCATTGGATGTGTCTGCAAGGGGCTGCTTAGTATTCATCTTGCACTTTCACATGTTCTGTTTGGACACACACTGTGAGTGTCGCTCGGATTGATATTGCTTTGCCAACAGATCATTACTAGCAAGGAAACTTGTAGCTGACATTCTTCAGCTCGTGGAGAGGAATGCATACTGACATGTTTAAACATGAGTACAGGCACTCACATCTCATTGAAAATGAGTGTAAATGTCTAAGTATTTTTACCAACCACATGTATTCAAATGGGCATAACCAAAGATTTGTGCTCGGGCAGGACCTCACTAGTATATAGTGAAAGTGTTGTTCTTACCTTTTTACCTGAATTATTATCATTCATCTTTTGCATTTTTCTCTAGGATATGAAGGTAGCTTTTCGCTCTCTCACCCAGCATGCTGGAGTTTTAATTGATCAAGCATGTCTGGGGCTTCTCTTTCCTGGTGCTCACAAAAGAGGATCTGTAAAAGAATTAAGTTAAGCCCATGTGAGCTGGCTTCACTGTGTGATGGTTAAACATGCTTTGCTCGTAGTTCTGTATAGAACATATGGTGAGAGATTCAGTCTAGTTGCTTTTTTACACATCTAGGGAAGTGCGTTCTGTTCCAGACCACAGGCAAACTTTAAACCAATGCAATGTCCCAAACCCACATTCGATTACTTTAAAGAAGAAGTGTGCATTAGCTTTGCCACTTGACTCACAAAAAAAATATTGTTTTCTGTGTTCTTGAACTATCCACTTAATTAAATTATCAGATTAGAAAATGATTAAAATTCTTAAGTTCAGATCTATTTCATTTTAATTAATTACAACAACCTTGTCATGTTTTAAAATCTTGTATTGTGATCTTGGTGTGAACCGAGCATTTTTTTGTGATAAAAGTGTTAGTTCACCCAAAAGGGAAATTCTTTATTCATTTATATTCTCTTATCAGTTCCAACCTGTATGCCTTTCTTTTGTTGCAGAACAAGAGGGTCAGTACATGAAAGAGTTTTGAAATGTGGTTCAATAACTACTCTATACATTAAAAGACATGGGTGATTCTTTTTTACATATAAATATCATTCTGGCATCAGTCTCTGTTCAGTTTTGTAGAGAGATCTAAAATAAATCTCTCAGTGGAAAGAATCTGAAGAAATGGTGCTAAATACTGTCTGAAAAGTTTGTGTCAGTCTTGAGTCATGAAGTAACGAACCAACTCCCTTTTTATACACACATGCGCGCTTCAGACTGGCATGTCTTGAAAGTCTTTTAGTCTTGAACATCAGACCATGGTGGAGACTTTCCGCTGGGTATTAAAGGGATATAAATGCGTTTGAAGGTTGTAGGTGTTTTAGGGTGTATTTTAACAAGCTCTCAGCAGCAGTTAGATGAAAGAAAACGCTGCTCATCGGAGGTGTTGACTACCTCTGAGAAAGAGTGATTCACTGAAGATGAAATATGAAATGTGACACGCTGATCAGACAGGAAAGTTGTAGTTGTGTTTTTATTTTTTGAAGTCCTTGTATCACAGCGAAAACATTGTTGTTGAATTGGAATTAAAAGAAATAGTTTATACTGTTTAAATGGTTTAGAATTCTCGTAAAAATCTCTCACCCTTATTCCAGATGGTTGTCTTTACCTGATGGGGTCGTTTTATCTCACTTTAGGTCCCAAAATATTGAGGCACATCCATCTATAGTGAAAATCTTTCAAAGGATTTGTGTGGGAATCGTGTGTGGGGTTTGTCAGGTTTATTGACTCTCAGCACGTGTTCTTTCTCACCTTTAAACAAGGTTTCCGTCTCCTCAGCATTATGACAGCACAACATTCTACAGTTGTGTGACAGACACACCTGACTAAAATAATGGCCAAACGTGTACTACTTGAAGGACTCTTTCATTGAGACTGATTCATGGCAGTTTCCTGTGTTGAATGTTACCAGAAAGCATGTGACTCTTATTCCTGCAGCTTATTGTCTGAAACACAGAAGGTTCAGGTTATATCGTCTCACGTAGAGTCCATTTGACTCACTGTAGAGTAATACTCCTTATTCACCCCGTCATGTTACGTATGGAAATACAGATCGCATAAAAGTTGCTTAATAACATCATATTTTTTTACGAATATGTGATCGACATTTCCACACGCAACAATGCTCTATAGTGGACACGGCTCGACTGCTGTCATTCACAACTTTGTTTCCGATTCATAATGGTGGCGGTTTGAACAAGACGTATGAAATAAATGACTAAAATAGGATAGGAGTATGTAAGTATTGTTAGTTAATGTTTAGGTGTGGATCAGGACTAGTTATTCAGATCTAATAAGTAAATTTGTCAAAAGTAATCATAAAGTCCCATTTATAGTTTTATTAGGGATAGTTCATATTTAATAAAAATTCTGTAATTAAATATTCACCAAGTTGTTTCAAACTTGTACAAATGTCTTTGTTCGAATGAACACAGACAGATATTCAGAGCAAATTTATGGGGCACTATTTACCACTATAGTAAAAAAAAGGAAAAGGAATTAAGGAAAACAAACCATTTTAGTCCACCTTTCATTAGGATTTTTGACTACCCCTGTAACAATCTTTCAAATATCTTTTTGTGTTAAACCAAAGAAATGGAAACAGATTGAAAACGGATGTTTAGTAATTCAAGACACAACTATATAACTAGTGGTTCAGATAACTACTTGTTTTAACCTATAGTTTTTGCATCTCTAAAATGCATTGAGCTTTTATCCCATTGGTTTCTTAGTTCAGACAGTGCTTTAGTAAGTCTTATTAGATTTTTAATTGGCAGATTACCCATGACAGAAAAGTATTTCAATGCTATGCTTAATCAGAAGAGCTGTCTTGCATAGAAAGCTGTGGTAACCATGGCAATCAGCCTTATTAGGAACAAGATCAAAAGTCTGCCTTCTACAAAGTAGATGTCAGCCTGACTTTTATACAGCAACATGCAAACTTTCAACCCATCAGTTATGATTGCATTTCAGATAGTGTTCATTTTAGACTGATCTAATTTAACCAACATTTCAAAAACACAGACACCATCCAGACTTGCCAAGTTCATTTGTGTGCGGGAACCAATGAAATGCATCCTCTGGTTGTATGCAAAGCGACTGTTGTATGTGGCATTCATGCTCGGAGAGCTGGTGTGCAATGCAGGATTGTCATATAAACTAACTTCCAGTGGAATCAGAGCTTTGTTTGTTTTGATATTCTTTATTTCTTGTTTGTTTTAGGAGCCTAGGAGGTACTGGCACTGGTTTACTAGGTGCTATACACAAAGTAATAATTATTACAGAAATCCCTTGTTGCCTTTATCTGGTCCACTCTTTGTATTGTGTATGTGTTGCTATGACTTATGTTGTACAATAGTGAGAGATTTCACAGCTTGTTGCTTGAGATATAATCAGAGATCAGTTTTCTTGACCTAAGTCATAACATTGATTAAGAAAACCTTACCATTTCTATTGAAAATATATGATAGGAAACAAGAATGTTCACACTGTGAACTCTATACAAACACAAAATAATGTGTATCAGTAACTGAGTATCCATATTAGGCATGTTATATTTTAATGGATCAATGTAATTTATGACTCATTGCCAAAAGCATTTATTTGTTAGAGTTCCTCAACCTGTTTATGTGTGTCATAAGTTAGGGCTTTGTGAACTGCCGTCTGCATAAAGGTGCGGATGGTTAAACGCTCCTTTTACCAAACAACCTGTTTCTCTCTCGATTGGTTGAATTTAAAGTACAACTTGTAGTAATTTACTAACCCTATTGTCATTAACAAACTATATGCATTTCTGTTTTTGCAGAACGCAAAAGATGATATTTAAAAAAATATGGGTGTCATTCACTTTATTTTAATGGACACAAATCCTGTGCTAAGGAATTGGTGCCGGTTACCAACATTCTTCAAAACACCTTAGAGTAGATTATTACAGCAATTACAGTTTTGTGTGAACTATCACTAACATAATGATTAATATGAATATGCAGTTATCACTTTTCTTTTCATTATATTTAATGAAAAACCCACGAAGTGCAGGTGACCTCTGTGCTGGTTCAACCCAGACTGGTTCCTTAGTGATCATCTGCTAGAATTCTTAAGTTTTACATTCAACACTGCTTACTGAAGCTTACATCTGTTAGTCTAGTGTCATACATTTGCTATTCATGGTAGTGTACAGCTTTTTGATTTTAAATTACATGTAATCATTCTCTTGAACTTGTACATCACATTTAAGGCTGGGTCTGTCCAAGTAGTGTGTCTCTCCGTTCTCCAAAGGAATACAGGAAATGTCGTTTCTGGCTTGACATTACTTATGACCTCACCGGTTTGGGCACAGATGGCGTAAGTGTAGAACACTTCCTTCACAGAGACCAAAAAAGCAATGTTTTAGGTCTGAAACACACCTGTACCATTTTTCTTCTATCACCAAAGTTTACATTGAGTGCCAGCTATTAGTAATGTTACTTCTGTAATGGAAAAGCAACATTTTTATTTCTATATTAACTTACGAGTCGTGAATGCCCTCTTGGTCAGCTTTGTTATTCTGTAAATCTGATTAATGGATGTGTAGGAGACATTTTGGATTTCTTAAGAACGAATTATCCTATACTTGAATACAGTCTCTTGTCTCTTAAAGACAACCTTTTTGCTAATTTACAAAATGCTTTCCCTCTAAAACATCTGGACTATTAAATAGCTTCATTTAGAATTTTAACAAATTTTGTCCCGTTTTTTCTGAAAATAGGGGTTAGAGGTTATGTTTTTATGAGTAAAATCTTGGCTGCCCCCTGACTTAACAGGCCTCTAATTTGTCCAGTGTTACAGTCTGTCTTTTGTTTCTATAGTGAGTTTTCCGGAGACATGAACTGTCCAGGCACCCCAAGCGCCACAAACAACAATTGTTCTTTCCCGATGTGGTCCTTGTGTTAATGACCCAAGTAATGTGTAGTTTTTCAAACATGCCCTGTGACCTATAATGCTTCTAGCGCCAACCCACTTTCTCCCTAAAAATGTTTCCTTTGCACTTATAAACCATCAGATGAAGTCTTATACAGCAACTTTACTTTAAATTATGTTGTCTTAAATCACAATCACGTTCAAAATGTAATACGTCTTGACCGACATATTTTAATTACATATTTTTGTCTAACTTCCCACTCCAATGAACTCCAATGAGTGAAGCATACAGTTGCAGGAAGTTACCAAGCAATGAAAGTCAATTAGAATTTACCCAGACGCCACTTAATTGCCTTCCCGTCCTTCTCTAACTGAGTTTGCTTAAGTCGTAGAGTCTTTTCTATAATTTGCTTTCTCTTTCTCGAACAGACCTGCTCTCTGGCATGAACTTGGACTTTAAAATCATAAAGATCCTCCTGAGGCCTTTAGTATGGTTTCCTGTGCTCCTACGCAGTCAGGACTAATTTCAGAGTCAGACCTATGATTCATTGCCCAGATCTTTAACGAATGGTGTCACTGGTTTGCAACAGCTGTACTTATCTCCAAGGACCATTGGTCGTGACTTGATCAATTCCTGAGTTTTAAGTTTTTGGGAGGAATTACAGATGTAAAAAATATTATATACAGTAGACTAGACTGTTTTACCAATTACTGGGAGGCGGATCTTAATGAGTCAGGAACAAAATGCAAGTGTTTTTTAGACCGGAGGAAAGATGCGAAGCAACAAATTAAATTATACAATTAATAGGATGTCACTTGAGAAATGAGGATGTGAAGTGTTTTAAAATAAAAGGTGCCTCATATCAATATTTGTTGTGTGACATTAATGGAACTATAGAATTGATTTATACATACATAAAAATGCAATTATTAACATTTTGATTAGAGTGCGATCGATACTGGATTTTGTTGATAAATTGGTCAACCTCTAATGTTGATGACTCATCTATTCTTTTTGTTGTTAAGACTGATGATGCCCCTCCCCCTTTGTTGTCTGCAACCAGCTAGGCAGCAAATAACATCTCTGGAATACACAACTTATGATTAAGTTGTTTTAAAAAAAATTTAAATGGGTCAACACTAAGGAAACTTAGTTGCTTACACAGGGGGCGTAAATAAATAGTCCATCCATAGGAACGGGTTTGTAGTGGTTAAGGCTGAAAGTGATCTTCCAGTCTTCCTTTGTCTATCATTTCCCCTTCCCCCTTGTCCTTGTCTCCTCATCTAATCCTCTCATTGGACCTGTAGACTCAAATTTCCACCACCACAGGGCCACTGTCATATTCTGACTAGTCAGCTTTTGCCCGCGACACAATACAAACGGATCAGTTAACCACGACTGTAAATTTTTCGCTGCTCCTGGCAAATATAAGGCCAACGGTTGTGCCTTTTTTATGTAGACGCTTTTTTTCTGGCAGCATCAAAAGAGGTGCCATGTGGAGGCTGAATTAGGCTTGTCCCTTGTGAGCCAGACAGGAAGGATGAAAGAGAGAGAGAGGAAGAGATGATGCCTTTGGGCACCTCATTAAGCACAGCAGGTTGTTTTGAGGATGTGGTGAGGAGTCAGAATTCCAAACCCCTCAATTCTGCATTCAGAAAATACATTTTGGTGAAGTATGCTAACATATGGATTAAACTGAAACAACTTTATCAAAAACTTTATCAAAAATTTGATTGCATCTAACTATTTTCCATATTTGCTGGATCTGTCTTTTTTATTTGATAGTTTAAATTTTTCAGTAATTGAGGGATGTTTACGTTATAGTTCGTCATGAGATGCGCAAGGGTTTAACAACCTGAGTGCAGCGCTGTCTTTGTGTCCTTTGGGATGTATCATTTTAAGATGATTGAAAGGTTGTCGTATTCCCTCTAGGGCTGAAACTGATGATTATTTTAAAAATCAATTAATCTGCTGATTATTTTTTTCAAAAAAAAATGGACTAACACCAAGACATACACATGTATGCTTTACATAAGTCAAATATATAGACTTGAGCAGCTAGAATAATAAATTGTTTGATTCTCATAGTAAAATTTAACAATCCTAACATGAAAAAAATAGAATTCCATAATTTCCTTGATTTCAACCATCAATTTGTTAGAGCATTGTAATGTGCAAAGGTTGTGTATTCATTTCTTTGGGAACACACATTGATAAATTAAAAACCTTCACCTTTAATGCACTTTAAGGGTTATAAAGCTGTCTGGAAAGGTCATTGAATGTGTCCTTCCAATCAGAGAACCTCGCACATGCAGTTCTTTAGTTGAATTTTTGATTTCCTCTATGCTGGAACAATACGTTTTTCATGTTATTGTTCATGTCCTGACCTTACTTCCTGTCATTATTTGAAAACAGGATGTTTGTCCTCTAGAAGAAGCCTATCTTGAGACATCCATTGTCCTTATAGACCCTCTTTTATGTGGTATTTTAAAAACTTTGTTCTATTTTGTGGGATTTCGAAGTTTTGGGATTTGCATGTCTTCTTGGTGTAAATATGTGGAAAAATCAAATTACACAATCATTTGGAGATAAAATTTGTGGTGTGTTTTTCTATTATTAGAAAATTAACAGATTTTTTTTTCATCTGTACCTGGTCTATACTGTGTCCTCACATCTTTAGGAGATTCTATAAAATATAAATATTTTTATTGAATTTTCTGTCTCTCAGTTGGATGCCGATCTTAGCCAACCCTGTCCTTGGCATTTCTTCTAGTAAACAATAAGTTAAAATAACTCTTTGTCTATTTTACACATCCCCAGTATTGCTGTCAATATAAAACTTTTTTTCAAAGATCATAAGTGTCGCTCTAAGGATTTTGTTTCCCCAAGCGCTTTTCTCAACTCCGTCCTGGCATTATATGACCACCATGAACATTCACAGCCGTTACTTGAACGTCTTGTCAAACTGTTTGAGAATGGTTTATTTGTATAGTGGAATGGAGGCCTGCATGTCTGAGAGCATACATGTATTTTTCTCTACAGTTTATAAAAGTGGCAGATTGGCACACCAAAGAGTATTCAGGAAAAAATTTTTTATTATAAATGCAGATGTCATTTACACAGAAGTTTGTGTTAACATAAAACAAAACATTGTGAGATGGGGATGTCTGGAAATATGTTTTAGGAGGTTTGCTGGAATCAGCTTGCATTGGAGACCTCATCTTCCATAGGTGGAAGAAAATCTAATATGCTTTGCGAGCAAAATAAGAAATTTTCAGGATGCCTTTTATTGAAAAAGTTCCCCTCAAATTTCTCTTATGTCAATTCTTATTTTAAAGACCTTTCACAGTGGCTGAAATAACTGTTATTGTTAGATCTTTTTCTATATAAGGTTAGACTACCGAATTTATTAAATGTTTATATGATGAATGCATATCTATAGCTGCCATCTTTTTATTTAAAATAAGCAAACAGGAGTTAAGTATGTAGATTAAAAATGTAGTGTCCTAAACTCCAACAACAAAAATGTCAATTTATAATAAAAACTCTTTCAAAATTTAATGCAAGACTCATTTTATGCAATTTGTTTTAAACTGAGATGGCAGAAATTATAGATAGAAAAGTTAAAAGATAAAGATAGTTTTGTATAGAAGAAATAATGGGATATTTTGTCACTCTCAATGATTTTTTTGCTCCAAGCCCCTGCTTAATTTCTAATCGGAGACAATCTTGACACTGCAGTGGGGTCTAAAACTCAATTTAGAGATCTCTATCAGGTTTATGTAAACCGATATAACCAGCCTCCATTGTCTCCTAGCAACTGCAAGTTAGCCTGTGGAGGCGGAGCCTGCATGAACTCATTGCGGTAAATTATTCAGGAGCGTTTGGGGAGGGTGACGTAAGGATACAAAGTGAGCATGCTCCCCTTTCTTTGTCAAAACCGTGCCAGGGAAGAATGTTTAATGCCAAACATTGGCTGTTGCTGTTGTTTTGTTTTCCCATTTAATATTTGGGTGAGGACAAAGATGTGTGAAAGATTCTGGAACTATCTTACATTTAGCATCCAAACTCATGGGACAGTTATCAATTTTGCCAATTGAATAGGCTCGCATCAAGCTGACCGACCATTTCCGTTTTATTGTGCGAGTCAGATAACACATGGCACCAAGACCAATGACTCAAGCTGTGTGTTGGATGTCATAGGTGTGATTTTTGGTTTGTGGATGTGTGTTGAGAAGGAACCTGCTGGTGGACCAATCTGCCAGTGTATGGTTTAAAAACCAGTTTCTTCCGATGAATTGCGAATAGGTTTGGTTACTGGTGTGTGCTAAGACATTTATTTCTTTTAAAAATATGTTTGTGTTATCTAATCTATGACTGAACTTTGGCATTAAGTCTCATATTAACCTATATCAATGTCTTAGAAAAACACCTCTTAGCAACCACATAGCGGTGCTCAGCAACCATAGCGTTAAGCGGGCACGTTTCACATGGTCAAGCAATGATGCACTATTGCTTTTGAACATGTAAAAATTCCATTCCTTATACATTGACTTTGTTCTTTCAAAGATAAATCTATTACGTTGTTCTGGCTGTAAGACTGATCCATATTGAAAGAGAAAATACTAACTCACTGTTTGATGTTATTCTAGGACAAATTTCTTGTTATGTTTCTCTAAGTCATACCAACTTCAGGAAACTGCTTAATTTTGCAAAGCTTTAGTTTATCAATATAATTTTTTTCCGATTATTAATGTCTGTGCCACTTATAGTACTCTCATTATATTGACCTAGTTTTGTCTACATCATTATACCCATATTAGTCTATTTTTCTCAATTGTCTTGAAACTAGTTGTTGACTAGTTATCCCGCATGTTTAGTTTAGTGTAGCATGTTTGTGGTCAATATTAGTGAAAGTGTCTTGGTCCTTCATCTTAAACATGCATGTGTAAGTTAAATGCCAGTTAAAGAATGACAGATGGTTGGGGGGGTGCTATTTTTCCACTGAAGAGTCAGTGTGCTGTTAAGGTGATTCGATTTCAGCATTAAACCCACAGGAGGACTGTGTCTTATGCTTCCTCCCTGGCCCATGAAAACACCCACATGCTTATATGTTTTGTGTTTATGCTAGACTCCTCAGTTCTTGTGTGATAATTTGCATTTAAACCTCCCACCTCATGTGATGATAGCGTCAGGGGCTGCGGTGGAATGGTTGCTTGTGTGGTGATGTGTGCAGTGAGTATTATTACTCTGAGTAATGATTAACTGCTGCTTCTGTGTACAAATAGAGATTTCTGCTTTATCTTTATTGCACTTTATCCTCCTCTCTCTCTCCCTCTCTCTCTCTCCTCTCTCTCTCCCTCGCGCTCTCACTCTCTCCCTCTCCCTCACTCTTGCTCTCTTTCTCTTTCTGGTTTTAAATAACATCTGAAGAGAAATATGGATATATGGAAGTAATAATTATTCAAGGCAAAAGCACCACATATACTGTCTGTGAAGATCGTTGGATGGATGGATCAAAAATAATTAATGGCAACTGACATTTGTCAAAAGTCCTCTCTGTGAGGGGTATTAAATGAGGTTTGAAGCTTTGTGGAGTTCCTTGAGGTGCTGT
Organism: Triplophysa yarkandensis; assembly: GCA_033220385.1. Classification (NCBI taxonomy): domain Eukaryota; kingdom Metazoa; phylum Chordata; class Actinopteri; order Cypriniformes; family Nemacheilidae; genus Triplophysa; species Triplophysa yarkandensis. The sequence goes on along the minus strand of CM065656.1, from coordinate 9,062,024 downwards.
TAAAAGGTTTGTTCATTGTTCTCCAGTGGTGGAAGTTCGTTGGCTGGCTCCCATCTTGAAGTGCCGATGCCAGAACTTCACAACAAAGATCAGCTCTTCTCTCACGTGGGGGTGGTCGTCTGTTTTGTGATTCAGGCGCACATCCAGCCGGTTGGAGGTTTGAACAGAACTACAGAACTGGTTTTGTCATAACGGATACATTTATACAGGTTTTGAAACTACTTTAGAGTGAGTAAATTGGACAGTTTTTCCTTTAAGACCATGGCTGTCTTGTACAAGTATATTTCACCCAAAAATAAAAATGAATTCGTAATTTATTCACACTCTTGTCAGTTGAAAAAGTACTTTAGTTTTTCACCAAAACACAGAAAATATTTCGAAAAAAGTTGCTTACTTGTAGTGGCAGACATGCACTTCTATTGTGTAGACATAAAACCAATGAAAATAATTGGGTGCCAGTTTCCGACATTGTGAAAAATATCGTCTTTTTTTGTTTATGGTCTTGTGATCCTCTTCTGTGGAAGAAAGAACGATTTTAAATAATAGTCGGGTGACTAAATGATTACCCAATTTCATTTTTGGGTGAACTATGCCTTTATGCACATGAATATGTCCTAAGTGTGTCAGCAGAACAGGGTGTTGTGTACTCTCTTTGAGTTTGCGAGTATAATGTTGTTTTGAATTGAAGCATCATCTGAATCACTGCTCATAGCGTGTCGTCCGGTGTTGAACAGGGGAAGGATTGTTGTCCTGTGCCCCCTGTGAACAGACTGGCTCTGCCTCAGGGTAATACCCAGCATGCCTGTCTCTCTCTTTCAGTGTCGCCTCTCAGAGATCATCCTCATCTTTCAACCCGTCTGACTCTCACATGCTGCACTCAAGATAGTCTAAAGCCTGCGGCCACATTCACAGTTTATAAAGACACAACCTCAGTGTTAGACATCACGCCTGGTTTCCCAAACACCCCTTCAACATTTTTATTTACCTGGTCATTTTTATGAGAGTTGACACATTGTTGCATTCTGTCATAAAGGTAGCTGAGCTAGATCAATTTGGTCATCTGAACATTAAAAATGTTTTTTAACAACTAAATGCAGAGTGAATAAATCCTCAGTTTTCTGTAGTCTGAAATCCTGCTCTGTTTTCATCCTCTTCTTCTGAGTCTGTTAAATCGAGGGCTTTACCATAAATAGTCCTGAAATGTTAAGCTGTAAACGTTACTCCTCCGTATGCAGTTGGATGGTATTGTGTCGGGTTGTTGGGTTGGCTCTGTGAGTTGATGATGTAATCATGAGCTGGAACTCTCAGCTCACCCGGTTTGGCGTCCAGGTTGGCGCTCTGCAGAGATTCAGATGACTAAATGACAGATTAAATGCTGATATTTTTTAATAACTTAGACAATAACTATATTTTGTGTTTCATTAAATAATAAATCTGAGCAATAACGCAGATGGTGCAGATAAACATGCTTATAATTATATTCCTGGAAACATAGTTTGGTGTTTCTCGACCACAGGCCAGATACAGGGAATGCGTCTGGCTTTAAGACTATTTGCGAGTGAATAATCTTAGCTGTGTTTTTGGACATCATGGTTATTGTTGAGCAATTTTGAACATTAATGTTTCTATGATTTACTTATTGTATTCCCCGCCATACTGTAAGTGAACTGTTACACTATGTACACTATGACATCATGCTTCAGATGCTTTATACATGCGGAAGACCACCAGAAATGTTTCAAAGCAATGAAACAATCTTCAGTCTTTACGTGAATGTGTATTCAGCAATGATTTAAATTCTACACTCATCCAGAAAATATTTAATATTCTTCAAGCAAGTCTTCCCATATTCATGTTTCCTGTCTGGCAGGAACAGGCCGGTAAAAGATCAAACTCTCATTTACTAGATCTCTTTCTTCCTTTCTCCTGATCAGGACCAGTTTGATAATCTGGACAAGCATACGCAATGGGGCATCGATTTTCTGGAGCGCTATGCAAAATTCGTCAAGGAGCGTCTGGAGATCGAGCAGGTGTATGCCAAGCAGTTACGGTGAGAATCTAACCATACACATTAGCGAGTTAACTAATACATTATAAAATGTTTTCGAACAATTCTTCCTGTGGTGAATATTTTATCTCTTTCTGCTATAAAATAGCTTGAAGGCTCACAAAAGAAGATATTTTGAAGAATGTGGACAACCATACAATGGTGACATTGACTTGTATTGTATGGGAACAAATATATCGCAAGCCAATGGGTACCACTCTGGTTTTGTCACCAACATTCTTCAACATTTCTTTCTCTTGTTTCTTCTTTTTTAGAAAGACTTAAAGGTAATGAAAAGTTGCTACATAAATCCCACATAACTTGTTTTTGTGGGTGAAAGATCAGTTTTAAAAATGTTCAAACTGTCTTCACTTTCACAGAGAAAATTCTAAGAAATGATATATTAGCACACAGTTTGTCTTTAAACATATTAAAACTCAACATAAACCACATTAAAAACTTGATTTTCACTGACGTGGTTCTTCATCAATAATCATGTTATTCAGCCTAAATATACTTTTTGTATTGATAGTTCACATCACTGTTTTATAACAGGATTTTAATGGTAGCACATCACTCTCAATCCATGTTATTAACATGTTATTGATTTTTCGATCGTTCCCTGATGATGTAATGTTGCTTAGGGAGTCGTTGTGATGGTGAGAGACACTTCGGTGGTCATAAACAACACTAGCGCTGTTCCCCCCCCCAAGTTCCACGTTGTAAGATTTGATGTGAGATCAAACTATGAAAGAGACATGCTATGAAATCGCCACAGGACATTGCAGCTGGGACCTCTTCTCTCCTGTCTCCCTCGCTCTCTTTTTTCTGTTCTCTTCGCATCTCACCTGCTTTTCTTTCTCTCCTCTTTTCCTCCCATCTCCTCTCTAGGGATGCATATGTCTCTGTAGACATTCTGTTGTTGCCTGGATACGGTCATAGAGTGCTTCCTCTTCCCCCCTCTCAAATCTTATTGAGGGTTTTGGTGTAGTACCACATTCATTCTACCTGACAGAACCCACGCTGCTCTCTAACCCCCTCAAGACATGGCCCGTTACACACAGCAACACCCAGACTGTTTTCTCTTAAGAGCTGACATGGCAAAGAGAGAATGGTGCTGACGCATATTACGCTTAAATATCTGTACAGTGGACTCAAATTATGTTGTTAAATTACATTATATTTTATATTATATATATTATATTTTTACATATTATATATATTTTTTATTTATGTATACACTAGCTACCCTTCTGGCAAATTAAAATGTTATTTATTTATAACTTAATTTGATCGATAACTGTTTACTTTTTTCATTTTATCAAACTTTTTTCCCAACTCTCTCATTTAAAGTGAGTTTTCTTCCAAAAATAAATGTTCGATTTTAAATCTCGATGAAGAACACAATAAAATATATTTTGAAGAATGGTGGGGACAGTACAATGGTGCCATTTACGTTTATTGTATTTGGCACAAATCCAATATAAGCAAATGGGAACACCCTGCTTTGTTATCAACAGTCTTCAAAATATCTTATTCTTTGAAAGAAAGCCAAACAGGTAATGGCAAGCTGGTGTGTAAATGACACAATATTATTTTTGTCCAAACTATCCCTTTAAATAATGTTCAGATATTTAATTAATTGTAATCGCTTTCTAACAATTATGAAAACTGAACAATCAAGCTAAAACACTTATTCTGCCCCATTCTGATTTTGAGGATTATCTCATTTGTCACTTCATTTATTAATTTATTTATAATTAGTAACAAATAATATTCATTAATAGATTTTACATTGAAGTTTTGAAAAAAATTTTAACTTTCCGTGAAACACCTGCATGGTTTATTCTCAACTTCCAAAACTAAATAACATTATGTAAATAATAAATAAATATGGGAGTCATGTTGTGAGTAAAAACACCAAAACGAATATATTAAATGTATCTTACAGATTCACTACTGTATAAGAGATATTTTTTGAAAATTTATCGGAGCATCAATCATAACAAAACTGAGGAGAGGGAAGTGTTTTTTGTTTGATCCATTTCATGAAGTGAATTTGAGGAACCTTACTTGCAGGAAGTGACAGGCATCATTATGCAGCTCAGTGGGGGTGAGGGACTAGGTAGGGGGATTTCTCATTCCCTCTGCACACTAAACAGACCCTCGACCCCCACCCGCCGTCCCTCAAGAGAGGAGCAAGCCGAAACGCAGAAGAGCGTCTCTCAACAGCTCCCACATAAGATCTGTCTCAGCGTTCCTTCCCCTGAGTTTATTTTGCGTGGGACAAGAGGAGTGGGAATATGCATTAGCATACCATCACTTTTTGGTCTGTTTACCATGGCCTACTTTAATTTAGTGATGCACAAACCAAACATGCTGAAGACAGACTGTTGTTTTCCCTTCAGAGCTGTACCAATAGATGTAGTTTTGATGTGAGGGGATTGTGTAAGCTCAGATGTTTTTATGAGGTTAAAAATAAGCGAAAAAGTATCTGTTTTTAAAATTTTTCGTTATGTTTCCCAACAGGAATCTGGTGAAGAAATATTGCCCCAAACGCTCCAAAGATGATGAGCCCCGGTGAGTTCAGGCATTGTCAAAACAAGTCAAATATTTTACATATCACTTTAGAAATTTCTATTTGATTATTTTTTATTTCATACATTTCTTGGTAGGTTGAAAAGGTAGAACTATTTATAAGCTGATGTCTTGAATTTAGATTAATTTAATTATAATTTTATCTTAAAAAAATAAGTCAAATTGAAAATATAATTTTTTTGTCACATCTTCAAGCATCATTTTATATTTGCTGAAGGTTTAGGTGTAAGGTAGGGGTTATGTTGGGTGCCCAACACAGGACCTTTGCACGTCCCGTAATGAATTCCATTAAACAGGAACAATTTCTCCCAGCATGTTTCTGTCCTGGGACATTCTTCATGCGGCGTACAGACAGTTCGCTGATTAAAACTCAACTCTGGAGGCGGGGAGATATGCTTTTGATGAAAAAAACTTTACCAGTGCATACCCCCTCCCCAAGAGAAGATTTGAGCCGCCTGGTGTGCTCGTGAAGGAGGGTTTTTTAATATAGTGAACTAGTCATGCCTTGAAGGCTGGCCTTTGGTCAATATCAACACAAAGATAAACTGAATCTGTGGTTCTCCAGGGGCTCAAACTGCAATCTGAGGAGATGCTGTGTGTATGCGTGACATCAATGTAAAATGCATTAATTTTTTTATGAAGGCATAGACGGGAATATTTTAAAATCTAAGCCACCCAAACCCTGCCTTGAGTGAACATGGGGTCTAGTTATTGTTAAAGAACATCGTGATGTATTCAAATACATAAGTTGACGTTTTTTACATTAACATTTATGCATTACATTTGATTTTGATTTTGTGTGATCTCTGGAATGGAACCAATGTCTGTACAGGAAAGCGTTTTTTTCGTTACATCTCAATGTCTTTTAGTTTAGTTTAGTTAATACAATCCATATTTTTAGTAAAAAATTTACAAAAAATAACTTTAGAAGCTACTTAAAAAACAGTTAACAAAACCGTCTTCCTACCGTCTTTACAATGATAAGCTTATAAAAATGTTCAAATATATTTTGATGTTATTTTATCTTTCGGAATGTACACAAAGTAATCAGCTATTTTTTAAACAGATTGTTTTTTTTAATTTATTTTTTATTATAATTTATATTTAAATTACATATTGTATATTAATTTAGTAGACGTCTACCCAAATTTCAAACCTCTATGAATGATTCCACAGAATTCAAAAGAAGATATTTTGAAGAATGTTGGTAAATGGCACCTATCAGCTGCATTGGTTTTGTTTCCATACACAAGAAGTCAATGGTTGCTAGTTAGAAACATTTTTCAAAATATCTTCTTTTGGGTTTTGATAAAAACCTCATACAGGTTTGAAATGACAAAAGGGTGAGTAAATCATGACACAAACTTCATTTTTGGTTGAACCATCCAATCAACCGTTATCCATGTTAACCATATCCATTATTATCTCGTCTTCCTGTAGGTTCACTTCGTGTTTGTCATTCTACTCCATACTGAACGAGTTGAATGACTATGCGGGTCAGAGAGAGGTCGTTGCCGAGGAGATGGGCCACAAAGTGTATGGGGAGCTGATGAGATACTCGCAGGACTTGAAGGGAGAAAGAAAACATGTAATCACTCACTGTTTTCTTTTTAATGCAGCGATCTGGTAGAGAAATATTATTTTTAATTTATATGTTCTCGTGTCTTTAACACAGCACCTCCAGGAGGGAAGAAAAGCCCAGCAATATCTAGACCAGTGCTGGAAACACATGGACAATGTGAGGATTCTTAAGTTTATAGAGAAACGTTTGGAAGCTTAATGTATTGTTGGTGTACAAATATACTGGGTTGTGTCGGTGACTGTAAGAGTGGGTTGACCGAATCACATCCTAAGCTCCAGCTGTGACCTGGGATCCAGATCTAGTCATGTGTGTGTGTGTGTGTGTGTGTGTGTGTGTGTGTGTGTGTGTGTGTGTGTGTGTGTGTGTGTGTGTGTGTGTGTGTGTGTGTGTGTGTCTGTGTGTCTGTGTGTCTGTGTGTCTGTGTGTCTGTGTGTCTGTGTGTGCAAGCACAAAACAGAAGAAAGTGACAACGCTATGAAGCCGAAAGCTATTGGCACACATTCAAACCTTCCTGTGGCTTACTTATGTTATCAAGCTCCTTTTTCCATTCTGTTTTCTCTCTTTCTGCTGCATTCCTGCATCATGTACGTTTCCTGCCTGTCAGTGAGTCTCAGACAGCAAGGCTGAAGTATTTTTGCAGTTTTATGGTTGCTGCGGACTGAGTCCAGCAACAGCTGAATCTGGTGTTGAGAACGCTCGTGTCGTAATCGCACTGCTATTCCTCTTTCTCGCACCGTCACAAAATGAAACACAGATGCTTTGGAAGCTGTAATGCAAATTTTATTACTGCTCTTCTTCCTTTTCTTTTGCCTGTTTGCATTTCAGTGTCTGTAGATCAAGTGTTTTCTTAGACCACACTTTTAAGAAGGACGAAAAGTGTCACTGAAAGACGTCCTGTCTTACAGTCATGTCTTTATTTTGCAGAGTAAAAAGAAGTTTGAACGAGAATGCCGAGAGGCAGAGAAATCTCAGATCATGTACGAGAGGTTAGACAATGACATCAACGCCACAAAGTCTGAGGTGGAAAAGGTAGTTGTGTTTCTTGATTTATGTTTTACAGTAACTGTGTTACCGAATAAAACAAACCGCTAGATAAACAGCATGTGAATAGAGCATTTGGATTAAGTACGGGGTTGTTCTGAGGTCTGGACCGAAGTCTTGGTGTGTCAGTACTACAGATGGACTATTCGTTCTGTTTTAGGCAAAGTCCCAGCTATATCTAAGACAACACATGGCAGAGGAGAGCAAGAACGAGTATGCAGCACAGTTACAAAACTTCAACAGTGAGCAGTGGAAGCACTTTAACGTGTCTATCCCCCAGATATTCAAGGTGAGACCACTGCTGTCCATCTGTCATATTAAAAATCTGGATATTTTTCTAGATAAGTTTACCACTAAATAAAAAATTTTTCATCATTTACTCGCCTTTTAAACACAGACTTTTAAATCTGTATTCATTTTTTTTGAGTAAGATATTTGGAAGAATGCTTATTACCAAACAGTTCTTGAACTGCTTCGACTACCTTAATAAGGGAAATACGTTAATAATATTTTTTCTTCTGTTGAAGAGATTTTGGTAGGACAACCAAAAGTTATTGGGTAAATTTGACAATCATTGTTATTTTTTTACTATGGTAGTCAATGGGGTCCAGGAACTTTTTGGTTGCAAGCATTCGTCTAAATATCACATTTATATATTATTTTATACACGTTTGGAGTAATTTTAACAATAGAATTTTCTTAGGAGGGACATTTTATGTCTACAGAGCTTTTGATTTGACAAAATTCTATACTGTATAGTGGATGAAAAGTCATTAATATCTTTCTTTATGCATCTTGTTTTGAAAGAAGAGTATAATATCCTGTTGTGAAACATCTATGTCCATGTGTTTGTAGAATCTGCAGGACATGGATGAACGCCGGACTGTCAAGCTGGGGGAGACGTACCGGAGTTTTGCTGAGGTGGAACGAAGAGTTATTCCCATTATCTCCAAATGCCTTGAGGGCATGGTGACCGCCGCCAAGAACGTGGACGAGCGAAGGGTAAGTGCCGGAACACACAAGTGTATGCTTCCAGTAGTAACAAATCAAAATGTGGCAAAGTGAACTTAAGGGAATGTACCGTGCTTCAGCCAGAGTCATTTTGCACCTAAGGTTTTGTTTTTAGCTCTGGTCCAGAACCACCAGTGAAAGTGAGTATCAGAGACAGCAGACACTTGAGAGGAAGGGTGAGGAACATTAGTTGCTTTTTGCCAGATGCTTCCGCCGATAGTGATGCTTTTGAAAAGGTTGCGTGTGGTGCCACAATTTGGATGTTTTTAATTTAATTACAAAAGGTCACCAAGGAAGGTATGATGATCATTTTTTAAGGCATAGTTTACCCCAAAAAATCTGTCGTCTAAAACCTGTATGAGAGATGTTTTTGAAGACTGTTGATAACTGAATAACTGGACCCATTTACTGTACTTGCATTGGTTTTGTGTCTGTACAATAAAAGTGGACAGGTACCCTTTATTGGTTTGCTTTTCGATGTAAGGTTACCAAGGTTCTTTAAAATATCTTCTTTCATGTTCTGCAGAACTTCTAAAAAGCACTTGAGATATATGACAAAGTGCAGTTTTGAAGAATTTTTATAACAGAACAAATGGACTTATTCAATTGCATATGCTATGTTTCCATACAAAAGAAATGGACAGTTAACGTCATTTCTTTGTGAACAACGTATCTTATACCAACGTTTTTTCAAAGTATCGTCTTTTGTTCTATGTAGAGCTTCTATTGAGCACTTGTGTTATACGGTAAGGAAGAGTTTGATCTCTATTCAAATGAGCTTAAATTCTGTTATCTCAAACCTGTAAGACTTTCTCTGCAAAATAATATATTTTAAAGAATTTTGGTAACTGAACCTAACAAAACATGTTTGACTGGACCTATTAACTCCTATTTTTTATTGTGTTCTGCAGAACATCTAGTGAGCACTTGTGTTATATGGAAAATCTCAATGAATATCTTTTAAATATTGTTTCTCTTTCACCAATGGACAGTGCATCAGGCCAGCTAAGAAGCATCTGGCTCATTAAAACCTCTTTCAGTTTCTACTTTTGATAATTATTTCACTTTTACTTGTCCTTGGATTCCTAACGATCTCTGCAGGAATGCAAAGGTCAAAGGACCCTCGTTTAGGCTGTTAAAGTGGTGACATAAAGCCAGTTCTTTTGTTATGAGGACCAAACCCTCAACAAACACATTAATCTCAAACTGCTGACTGACCTTCATCTGCATTATTGTGATATGAATGCCTCAAAATGCCTTTTAATGGCCTAAACAAAGTATGAGTGATGGCACTGTGGTCAAGTAATACGCAATGGAGTAAAAACAGTTAATGTAAATATATTAACCATTTACTTAACTTATTAATGTGTTCCTGGTTCTGTGGATAATGCATTCACACAAGTAAAAGCTTGTCTTTCTTTGTAATATTAAATAAAAACAACTTGCTAATGCTGTTTCTGACATGACAAATTCAATACCTATTGCCAACAGTTTTGTTGTGATAAGGTACATGAAAAATGTCACGTTTTTACTCTTTTCAATTTGGACTAGGTCAGAGACTCGGGTATTATTTAAACAGCTCAAATAAAGGAGTGGTACAAATACAATTGTAGTTAAAGTTTGGGAAGAAACAAAAGTATTCTGTGAAAACCGAATGAAGCATGTTCTTTTACAGGATTCTGTTATTGTTGTGGAGTCGTTTAAGTCGGGATTCGAGCCCCCCGTTGATTACCCGTTTGAGGATTTCAGTCAGAACATCCAGCGGACGGGGTCAGACGGCACAATTGGGACGCCCAAAAATGAGGGAGTCAAACCAGACCCCAAGCATCTCATCGGCAAAACAAAAAACAAGCTTTGGCTTTTTGGGAAGAAGCCCAAGGTGAGGTTTAGACACTTTTCATTTTACCTTTTTTCCTTGTCTCTTTTAGTTCACCCAAAAATGAATATTTTGCATGAATGACTTACTCACGTTATCACATTATTAATGTATTCCACCACAAAATTAAAATTATGCATTATGACTGACAAAAGTGATATCTGAATGCAAACACTTGAACAGAACGGAACAAACAGAACAAAAAATATAAAGTAATTTTCCAAAAAGGTCCAAGAAATACTTTGTTATAGGCATTTTTCCAAATATCTTTCTCTTTGTTCATCAGAAATCAGGACTTTTTTGGAACAACTCAAAGTTGAGTAAATAATGACAGAATTGTTAATTTTGGGTGAACTATCCCTTTAAGGCCATTTGCATAGTATGTCATAAAGAATATAAATAACAAAGTCAATTCTAGCCTCTTGACTTCGCTTGTGTTAAGTTGGGGTAAGAATTAAACGTCTGCTTTCACACCTATACTACTACAAACTGCCTGACCTTTAACCTTTTTTTAAGATTATTTCTTCGTGTTTTGTTCCTTTGAAAGCCGAATTTAAGATGCTATATTTAAGTTTTGTTTTACATGTTCACGTTTGGTTATAAGCTCTCACCTAAAATCTTTGTTGTCCCAGATTCCCCCAACCATTCCTCCCCCTCCCCGCCCAAGTTTTCCCTCCGGCCCTTTCAAGTCTCCTAAAGTCCCCACTGAGCGGAAAACAAACCGCCTGTCTGAAATGAAAATCTCGAAATCTAAGATCCAGTCCTTCCGAGCTGTGAGAAGAGGGGTAAGAGTCGGCCTGTGTGAGTTTGCAGTGGCTTTGAAGTTAGTTGGAGTAAGAGCTTGCGCTTGGGCCGGTTTCTCTCACCCGAGGTTTAGCTGATTCCTGCAGAAAATTGGAATGGTGAAATTGACTAACCAGTAAAGGAATGAAGCTTACTCTGGGTCGAAAGAGCCGGGTGGCTGATTTTAGCGGTGGGGTTCAAATAACTCTTGAAATTGTTGCGTAAAACAGTAGAACATGGTGAAGGGGTGTGTTGGGTGTGTGTTTTTGCCTTAATTTTTCCTAAAGGATGTGAAGAGATTTATTCATACTACACAACTTAAATCCCTAAAGGTGCTTTCACACAACAGTAATTTAACAGACGAAAGCTGTATCTCGTGGCCTTCTCAAGCATTGAACTTGTTGCATCATGTTTCTTCACATTTGCACACAGTTGAAGTTTGCAGAAGCCACTTGTGTTGTCTCAAATTAATTTTGAAAAAAAATGTTTTAATATTACTGGATGACATTTTAAATCACTGTCGGTGTGAACATCCCTCAAAACTGGATTGGAGAGGAAAGTGTAAGGAATAAATTGACAGATGTGGAGTTTAATCTTGAACGTTTTCAACAATCGAAGATTTTTCAGTTTGTGTACTAAGCCTAAACTGTTTAAGGAAAAATAGCGTAATGTTTGTGTATTACATCCCGAACTGATTTTGCTTTCCGGAAATGTTTAACATGCAGCTGTGGATCTCTTTGAAGAGAAACGATCATCAAAGTAATATTTACATAACTGCAAACTGCACCAGCCTGTTTTCCAACAAATGTAAAAATTATGACCGTTCGTGTTCAAGAAGACTTTCATCAATTTAAAATTTACAAACAGATATTCTGAAACCTCACAAGCCTCAACTTTCAACATTTTCGTGATTCATGCATTGTTTTTAGTCGTTATACTTACACTAACTCTTCCATGTAGTTGATAAAAAAAAACATCGTCATGGTTTACTCGTGTAGAACCAGATGAAAGTACAATATAAAGGAGAACATCAACAATATAGGGTTTGTTTAAATGGAAATGTTGAAAATAAAGTTAGCTTTGTTCTTAGGTTAAACACCATTTTAATTTTATGATCAGACTTACTTGCGGTATTAACCATATCATACTCACATGAACTAATTATGAGCTCACAACCTGAACTTGGTCAGGATTTGACCAGCTCAACTCATTTCTTAAAAATGTTATGAGTCATTTTATGTTTTGATGAGTGATTTTATCTTTTGTTCCTTTAAAATTGCTGTGACAATACCATTGACGTCTCAGTGGTCATTGAGACTGGTAAGTTGTTGCTGATGACTTGTTTGAGAATAGACTTTGTGTATTTAGTTAGAGGACTGTTTTCTCTTTAGATCCCAAGTGCTAAGGATCATTCCATAAAGCTTAAAGATGTCTATCTTATAATGCGAGAGCATGTATACAAACCTGTGATAAAGTGCATAATTACAAAGTGTGCAAACAAATGGGTCCATTAAGCTTCTGGAAGGACATCTTTAAGAGCCTTTCTCCTGAGACTCTTCGTTTATGATTACCTCCAACCATTAAGAACGAAATAAGTTTTCTTCTATTCAATTATGCCATTCCAAACCTTCATATGATTTCTTTTTTTCTTTATTTTGTTTCCATACAATGGAATTCAATGGATATGTGGCAATATTTTTGTTTCCAACATTCTTCCAAAATTTTCTGCAGAAAGATCATATGAGTCCTATAGGTTTGGAATGACATTAGAATGATTAAATGATAAAAAGATTTTCATCTTTGGGTGAGCTGTTTCTTTAACCTATGTTTGTACAGGCCCCAACCGTAGAGGATCTGAGCCACCTTCCTCCCGAACAGAGACGCAAAAAACTCCAACAGAGAATCGATGAGTTAAACAAAGAACTACAGAAGGAAATGGACCAAAGGTGCACCGTGTAGATCCTCTATTGCTCACAATTTTTTACTCTCACTTTGACTATTTATCATTCTAACTTCTAGATTTTATTAACGTAGAGCATTTTTTATATTTTTAGTGCTGTCAAATGATTAATCACATCCAAAATAAAATGTTGTTATTGCGTAATAAATGTCTGTGTACTGTGCATATTAATTTGAAAAGTTACTAACACAAAGATATACTCTTACGTGTATGTATAATAAGGAAATATTAAGATACATTTATTAAATTTTCCAGTAATTGAATTCATATATAATTTTTTAATAATTTGTATATTGTATATTTTTCTTAAATATATGTATGTATGTGTTTAAAAATACAGAATAAACATGCAAAGTACACAGATATATATAATTTAAACACTTTTTTTCTAGATGTGGTAAATCGCAATGAATCGTTTGACAGCCCTTATTTTGAATATTACAAATATTACAATTTAATGAAACCAGATAAAGTGATCTCTGATAACATATTAATAATTTAAAATCTCGGCCCCATAACAGAGATGCCCTAAACAAAATGAAGGACGTCTATGAGAAGAACCCACAGATGGGCGATCCCGGGAGCCTCCAGCCCAAGATTTCTGAGACCATTTGCAACATGGAGAAGCTCCGGTCCGAGATCCATAAAAATGAGGTAACCTTCCCAGAGGAACTGCTCATTGTTAGTCTTACAAGGAAGCACAGCCTCAATAAAGTACATCTGGCCAAATGTGACATGCAGACTTTTAGCCACACACTGTGTGCCAGCGACCCCTTGTGGAGGAGTACACAAAATAAATGTTTTTGCTTTCCATACAGTGGAGTTCATTACAGTTTGATTTTAATGATTTAATAATTCCAAGCAACATGTTTCTCTCACTCACAGAGTTGGCTTGCAGAAGTAGAAGGGAAGCACGGCTCCCGCAGTGAGCGACGCTCCAGTGCGGATGTGAACCATCACACTCCTCATGGCAGAGAGAGGTCTGTGTTTCCTGATTACATTATCTTCATTCTCAAGACACGAGGGTTAAAATATATCTTCCATAGGGTCATCTCATGTCTAAACTGTTTGTAAAGAGAAGCTTGATGGGTCTTTGAGGTATCCTTGTTGTTCTGCATGATTGTTGTCAATGGAAATGAAAAGACAAAAGGAACAGCAGCTGGGTTTACAAGACAGATAGGGAGTTTGGTATCTCTTAATGTACATCAGATGCTTCTTTAGTGGTTTCTTTTATGTAATGTATACTTTATGACTAAATTAAAAAAAAATTACGTTGCTTTGAATGAAAAAGAATGCTGAATAAATAGATCTGTTGTATAGTTTGTATACTCCCATTGCACACTTATTTGACAATATTTCCTGTTTTTGTTGATAGTCCTGAAGGCAGTTACACAGACGATCAGAACCATGAGCATCGGTCTCCACCACAGCCTGATCCACACGATACTGATGATGAGTTTGATGATGACCCTCTTCCCGCTGTCGGCCACTGCAAAGCTCTTTATTCTTTTGATGGTAGGAAAAAAACGAGTGAGAGACAATAAAGGGGACCTTTTTAATAGGTCACACAAAAAGGAAAATTCTTTCAGTTTTATAACTAGGAACAATGTTGGTATTGCGTGGCATTGGGTTTGTGTTCATGCAAAGTCTGTTACCAACATTCTTCAAAATATCTCCTGTGTTCTGTCTTACAGGTTTGAAGTATTTTGTAACAGTTTTCAAGATTTTTCAGTTTATATTTTTTTGTATTTTCATAAAAATCATGTACGTTTTCTCAAATTCACATCTTAGCGATGTTAAAACGTAATTCTCAGTACTGTGGTATAAACAGATAAATAGTATATGATGAAAATTATTAATTTATACTGTTTATTTACTGTTTTTCTACAAAAATGACATCCAGAGGCATTATGGTGATATAAAGTTATCATCAAAATGTCCTTTCGGGAAATGTATAGTATAACATAATATAAAGAGAATTAAACAGCCTAAGAGTCTAAAAGTATACTTTTTGTTTTCATTTAGGTATGTTAACAACCTCAACATATCTTTTTGTTAAAAAAAACTAAACATAGCATTTTAACATAGCACAAACTACTCAGTTTTTATACTTACTTGTGTGTCAAGTGTTAAAACTGTTTTCTTCACACAGGTTCAAACGAGGGCACCTTAGTTATGAACGAGAGTGAGGTTCTGTACGTCATAGAAGAAGACAAAGGCGACGGATGGACACGGGTGCGAAAACAAAGCGGGGAGGAGGGATACGTCCCGACGTCATACGTGGAGATCACACTGGAGAAAAACAGCAAAGGTGCGGTCACCTACATATGACATCATCTGAGGCAGCCCTGCCCAGTTATGACATCACAAATGGGAAGCATGTGTGAGATTTATTGCGACTCATCGAGCGCAGCGTGGCTGACTCCCCGTATGCTTTTGTTCACTGTGTGAGCCCAAGGACGAACACACATAAACCCTGACTTCATTCAACTGCACTGCGACGTTGCTGCCGTGGATAAATCCTGAGCTGTGGCAACTTTTATTGTCGAGATTTTTATCACTTTTTATTGAACTAGTGCACAAATTTAAATCAGTTTTTATATTTTCAACCTGACAAACGGAGAACGAAATGCGTTGCCTGTTTTCCAAACGTTGGAGAGATGATTTGCTTAAATATGATAGCTTTTTATTTCATTGAGATTTATGTTTATGTACATTGCGTCTTCTTTTTTCCACACTCTCAGAAGTGACGTTTGTCACCAATCGCAGCATCACAATTGTACTGTTTCCCCACTCTTTAAGTTTCTCAACGGCACAGCCATAACTTTCCATTTGTAACCAACGGCATTAAATAAAAAATCAATCAAGTTACGCCAATGTGATCGTGTACATTTGCAGTGGCACTAAAGCGTTGGTATGTTGGTGGAGGTGAATCGCCACAATCATTTTTTCCTTCTGTCTTTGGTCGTGTCATTGATTGTCCTTTCCTCTCTCTCTCTCTGTGGCTACAGGTACCTGATTGGATGATTGGGGTTCTGAGGTGTTTGGTGGACCTGACTCACTGCTGTGGGTCTGTTAGTGGGGCGTAGGGGGTAATTTAAGACCGGGATATGATTTTATAGCCGTGCTGGGGCAGGATGCATGTGTGCATGCGGTATGTGTCATGTCCATTAACATCATTGCATTCCAGGAATAACGGGGTGTAAGGGGATGGGATTACAAATGTGGAGAGACGCCTTTCAGCAATAACAAAAAGATGATGGTAGAAACCCAAAGGGAGTCACTAACATTAGTGCTCCAGTCATTTGTCTGTGCCATCTCATGTACATGCATGATCCTTCCTCATTCTGACCAATTTGTCCTCTTACCTCTTAATAAGATGTAACCACTTCCTCCGTTCGGCTCTAATCTCTAAATACGTCTGTGATTTATCTTGTTTGTCTTTACTTTAAAATGTCTTTGTTTTCTCATTGATGCATTCCATCATGAATGTTGCTGTAAGTCTCTAACTGAAAGCATGACCAATCAGATAAGAGGATACAGGGGGCTACAGTTCCCACAGCAACGTGCATCCACATGCCCCGCCAAATGGACCAAATGAGCCTTTGATGTTCTACTCTTGACCAGCAGGGGGAGCCAAACATCATACAAAGAAGCAGTGGACACCCAGAGGACCACAAAGCAATCATTACAAAATACCAGCATCTCTGCCTTAATTTCAAGCTTCTGTATGGCAACCTTAAGCTTATATTGATGTTTCTGCTCTTCCCAAAAAACTTCATTTCTGCATCCACTCCAGCTCCTGATCACATGCTTGAAGAACATGCTGTGGTCCCAAAACCGCCTCCCAACTAGGGACCATACATCTCAAAAAATTTTGTAAATGTGATTCCTGCCTATAAAACTGTATGCATATGGATGCATATATGCGTGCGTATACAACTAGTTAGTTTTTATCATTAAGCCGTATTAACATCTTTTATTTCAGAATGAATCTGTTTTTATCATGACTTGTTTTTATGGGAGCTCTAACCAAGCAAGTGACTTTCAGCGTGTGCTTGTATGTGCAAAGCGTGCCGTTCTCACTTTGTAACCAGTTCTTCATGTCCGATCCTGAGTCTCAGTATGACCCTGGTCTTAATCGATGCACTTTTTACCCTGTTGCATTTGAATATTGGTGCGTGAGTGACGTCAGATGCGAATGCTGCTGTATGAATGTATTGTACAGTAAGACGGTGGTGACCACTATATGCGGGGGTTTGTGTTGAAGCAAGATAAATAAATGCTTACGTTTGTCTTGTTTATTCTGCTCTGACTGATTTCATTTGTTTATTGTTTTTATGAACAGGTGTTGCTATATAAAGCTTAAAACTGAATTATATAACAACAGAAGCAACCAGAGTGCATTCCTTTGTTTTCATTCTTTCTTTTGTGTTGATATAGAAGACAGTCAATACAGGTTCAGGATACAGTAGTTCTTTGTCTTGTTTTACTGTAGGTGTTATTCAGATCACTGGCCTTTGTGATGGTTTTGAATATTGCTGTCGGTGCGGATTAGTTTTGCTGGCTCAAGATTAGCTTTAATGGAACGGTTTACTTCAAGCGAATCATCAGCCACACCTTCACTTTTATTCATTACTCTTCCTGCCAGACAGACAAGAAAGAAATATCTAATAGGAAAGAAATCTATAGAAAATAATAGGAAAAAATATGTTTTTAATACATATATACAAAAAATATTGAGTGTCTTCAACAAGCAAAAGAAGAATTTTTTAGTGAAACTATATGAAGAACAAAATAAATAGTTCACCCAAAACATTCAAATGTCCTTTACTTTGAGATGTCTGTATACATTTCTTAAGTCTGACAAACACAGAAAAAATAAATATACAGTATAAATTTTTACATATCCAATAACTATATCGTAGAAAAAAATCTTTATATTTTTTGTTACGTTTAACACAAAATAAGATATTTTGAAGAATTAGAACGCAAAGATTTCGCCTTTACTTTTGACTAGAATTGTCCATTTGGGAACATACTTTGGGAATTATATTGACACTAAATAAAATCGAAAATAAATAAATTCTTTGATATTGAATATTTTATCCTCTAAAGTACTGCCACCTGTTGACTGGAATATGTCTAAAAATTAAGTCTTGCCATCTTGTCCTTTGCTTGGTTAATTTTTCTTTATTCAGCTCAATAAATCTAGAAAAATTTTGAACATGTATCGTAAATTTGTAATGAAAAACAGTTTACACAGTTTTATACGGCATAAAAAAATAATTTAAATAATTTAGGTCTGTCTTCATATTGTATCGGTGTTATGAATTCAAAAACATAAAAATGTATTAAATTCGGTCCATGTATACAATCAATTATTGATTAAAAGAAATAGAATCCAGTTGTATAAAATAACGAAGCCAATCTCTCCAACCAATTTAAACATTTTATTAGATACATATTCATTATTTTTTTAGAATCTTACATTTAAAAATTTATGAATGACTATTTACAGGTCAATAATACTTAATACAATATATTACACAAACTAGCCTTCACATGTTTACACTAGGGATAAATATATACAACATTTACCATGTGGGATTTTTAAACTGATCAAGTCACTGCACTGATCAGTGGACTTCATGACATAAGACAAGAACAGTATAAATTAACTAGTGTTTGAAACATTTCTTCCTTCTTTCATAGCGCTTGAAGTCCGTTGTAAAGTTATGGTCCGTAATATCTGTTCTCTCTCACCATCCATCACTTTAATAGTTATATACATACATATTTTTGTTCAAATGCACTTTACCCGCAGTCTTTGGGTGGATGGTTTAGTGCCCATTATATTTAATCTATGACCCTTTTTGATGCATTTTACACTGACTCTTGTCTTGTGACCATTTCTGCAGTCAAAAGTTTAAAGCACAGGTACACCTTTGGAGAGTCTATATGGAAGAATGTACAGCAACTATCTATAAAAAAAGTGCCAGATCCATTCATGAATGTATTCCAAATTGCTAGATGGACTTTGAGAAGATTGTTCTGGTGCAAATGTTATTCAATTTTATTCCACGTTTAGCAGATTCTGTTTTCAGAGTCTTATAGTGAATTGAATATATAGACGGACTCTTTCTTTCAAAGTTCTGTGTGTTTGACCGGAGGTTCTAATTTTCTAGACAGGGCCGTAAGGATGAGATTAAACTTGTCGTATCGTTCTGTCTGGTTCACGGCTGCTCCTCTGCTTCCCCAAAGCAATCGCAACTGGAAATCTGTCCTCAGGATCTCCAACATGTCATCAATAGGTTGGAATTCTGGGAAAGAAAAAATACGATATGGTTAATATATTGCTTTTGTTAAAGACATTTTTAGCAATGCAATTGCATAGATATTTACAATGGGGAATTTAGCAGATTTAATGCCTTATTATTGTAAGTTCAGTGCCAGTTAATATATGGTTTAGTAAAAACTTTCGAAATAACACAAACATAACCTGGTAAAAAGACCCCAAAAGCATCTGTATTCACCATTGGCTTAGAGCTGTTATAACACAAATGTACTCTTGGCATTTTATCAGCTAACATCTAGGCGTCTCACCCTGAAATGGTTTTTAAACAATTTAAAGGGAGTTCCCATCTATTCTGGGTACTTAATGGCTGTTTTCCTCCATTATTCAGATAAAGTCATCCATTTTATGGATTTAATGGACAATTATATTTTTGTCTGCAAAACTAATTTCAGACATTCAAGCATTTGCCTTCAAATCTAATAAATTGGTCCATTAGAAATAAACTTGACTTAACCTGTGTCTTTTGTATGCTCAATAAGCATTTTTCTTACCTATAGTTCACCTAAAAAGCATTAACTTTAATCATTTTAAACCTGTATGTGTTTCAGTACACAAAAGAAGATATTTTGAAGATGAAGTTGATAACCCAACAATGGGAAAATCTGTTCACTTGTATTGCATGAACTCAAAGCGAATGCTAGTTACCACCATTCTTCAAAGTATTTTGATATGTTTTGTAGAGAAAACGAGCTCATACGGGTTTAAAATAACATTAAGAATAAATTAATAAATGATGACATACTCTTCATTTTTGGGTTACCTATCACTTTAAATAACCACACACTGTATATTTCTCCAAATTAAAAATTGAGCATCCCCATATTGAAGTGAAATCTGAAATGTCTTCAAGAATGTGCCTACCCTTCAGCACCCTCTGTGCATTACAGGTGTAAGTATCTGCGTTGCGAGCGACAGCACGAGCGCCCTCTAGGTGTCTGAACATGATTTCACAGCCTTGATCGTTGTTCTCCCAGATGTCCATGCAGTCGAAAGTGACTGCTGATCTCTCCATCAGGGTGAGCAGAGGCATCAGCAGAGGAACACTGGCATTGCTCAGGGGAACTTCTGCTGAAAAGCACAAACCAATAACTTATAAACCACCTAAAGTAAAAATGGCATTTTCAATTAGCTAAATAATAAAAACTAACCATTTCCTTCATAGAGTCCTTTGTAAAATGGCTTTAAAGATTTCTCATAAATAATAGCCGTCTGTGTGTATTTCCGCCTCAACGTAGTCCATGTATGATCCAGTCTGGTAATCTGTAAAAGACCAAAAATACATTGAGATGTTACATGTGTGAAAATCAAACTCAATCTGAAGGTTTAGTGTAGCAGACAGGAAGAGTGTTTTGGTACCTGAGGCATGTCCAGGGCTTTCATTATTGAGGAAAATGCATAAAGGTCTCCCATAGAGTCTTTGAGTTCTAGACCGACCAGAATGATCCGGTTTAGGGTGGCAGCTCTCTCTTCTAGACTTCCCGTGCATCCTAGGATATCCACAGCAACGCCAATTGCCATGGTATTATGCCTGTTAAAAAAGAATAAGTCATGCATGTTAAATGTGTAGCATGCTTGACTTTATTGTCAAGAGTAAATCTTAAAAGGGAAAAATTCAGTCTCATTCTAAAGCTGTTTGACTTTTCTGCCGAACAGAAAAAAGTTTGTTTGGAAATTGTTTGTTACCAAACAACTTTGGCCCCAAATGACTGGCAAACTTATAGCTTTTGCATCATATGTTGACGGTATCTGTTTACCTTTCCATAAGATCCTGCCGCAGCTGTCTCCCATGAGGAAGGGTCACCAGCTCCAGCCCAGAGGTCACACCCATCTGACCTTTCATCTCCTCTGAAACATTCAGTATTCTAGCAACCTGTAAGACCAACACACATACAGCACATTAAAGAAACATCATAAGTAGCTGAGACATGATTTTGAGGAATTTAAGAATTTGGGATTAAACCGAAAGATGTGGGTGTGCTGAGCTTGTTTTCTAAATCTGGTCTGTTGACAAAACTACAAACTTGTTTTAAAGTGATGTCCAACTTAAAAATTAAAGTTCTGTCCTTTTTTACTCACCCTTACAAAATAAGATATTTTGAAAAATAATCAAAAGTATCTGTTGGTTCCCATTGACTTCTGTTGTAGTCAAAAGAAATCAACAGGTTTCCTTTGCCAACATTTGTGTTCTGCAGACTCAGGAACGTCACAGAGGTGTGCAATGACAAGAGGGTGAGTTAATGATGACAGATTTTTCAATATTCAGGAAACTATCCCTTCAGATATCTATCCTATGTCATAGTCAGATAGGAACATGGAAAGGACACTCGTTTACATCAAACCCTATTATTTTAATTAAATTGAAATACATCTGACGGTGTCACAGCTGTGGTTTGTTTTTGCTTGGCTGGAAGAACCAGTGTCCATTTTAAAGAGCAGACTGACTCACATAATGAGATTTTAATTACAAACGTGTCGTTTATGCTTGTGTTTGGGTGTGGAAAGTCATCCCCAGTCTTTCTTCTTTATGTTTAGTTCCTTTTACACTCCCATTTTTTGAAACTGAAAGCTACAAAACTTTTGTAGATTCAACATCTATTGTCCTACAGCTATTGTGAGCTTTAAAAGTTGTGAAATGTCACTTTGTAACAAGACTTTATTTTCATTTCTAATCTTACCAGGCAGTCTGCATACAGGATGTGTTTAGCGATCGTCTTCGGATCCTGAGTGACGAAGAGTTCCTTCGCTTTCTTTAACACTGTCATCTCCAGCGGCTTATTCTCCTCGGGGAGAAGCCGGAAGTTTGTGTCTCCTGGTTGAAATGCTGATTCTGTTTCAAAAATGGGTCTTTGAAAACCTTTAGATTTCTTGGCATTCTCCTCATCCGTGTTCTCTTCCTCGCTGTCACGGTCCAGGGCTTCGATGGCATTATGGTACGAACTACGATCCAGTTTAGTGTTGCTCGCAGTTGTCCTTAAACCTGCTTTGCTTTTAAGTCGTTCCACATAACCGTTAATATGCAAGCTGTTTATCTTTTCCCACTCAGCCGGACTGCAAGGAGTCAGTTCACAATAGCTCACTTCTGGACTGGATGGGCTACCCGATGGGTGGTGCTGATGAGATAAAGGCTGCTGTTTGTAGGGCTTCACCGGAGGCACCGGAGGGGTGCTGGATGTTCTCATCGAAGGCACCTTGCTTGGTTTAGGGGGCGGCTTGGGACACAACTGGCTGTCAGATCCACGGATGGCCTCGCCCAGCTGGATGTCTAATGCCATTCTGCGGGGTACTGTGGGGCTCAGGGCTGGCTCGCTTCCGGTTCGGAATACTGGGGATTTAGGGCTCGGCTGGCGTTCCAAATGCGGTGCCTTTGTCTGGGTTCTACAGCCTGAAAGCAAAATATCAGTATTTTATTAAAATATTTTACATTAAATTATTTTATTCAATCAACAATATGAATCAGTGAAGAAAATCAAATGAAGTCCAAATCTGATCACAGCTGATGAATAATGCATTTCACATTTTTGATGTGGACAGCAAAGCTGCGCCTTTCGCATCTCCAGTCCATCGACACAAGCACAAATAATTTATCCCCACTTTCATTCTGCTTGGAGGAGCTTTTATTTTGCATTCCAATCTAACGTCTGGTTTCACACATTTAACATTCCGTTGCTCAAAGTAAAGGCCAGAAGGACATTTTGACATTGAGAATTACTTTCGCTCAGGCACAAAGTGCATGTTTAAAAGATGACTTGTTTTCAAGACTGTCAAAAGCGAGTATCGCTAGAGGTTTGGAGGCGTAACGTAGTATCAGGGAATATGAAAGCTGACAGACGCTCACCGATTGGGAGAAAACTCTCAGACTGATGGGTCTTTAGCGGCCGTCTCCTTTCCTGAACGTGGTTTAGACATGCTGGTTGACTTCCACACTTATCCTTGTTGCTGAAGGAGAAAGACAGGTCACTTAGTTTCTTCTGGGTGTTTTTTTTAGAATAAGATGACATGAATCACACAAACACACCCTTTCCTTTGCTATCACTGCTTTAGTGCTGGTCTGTGCTTTTAAAATACTGACAATTGTACTTGAGTAAGAGAAGAACAATGAAGAAACAGATTTATTGGATTTTTTTTAAGTCTATAAACATCAGAAACTTTTGCAAAACTGCAAAACAAAACTCATCCTTGATGTTTTTATAAAAATTCCAGAAATCCATTTTTATTACTTTTATCATATTAGATTAAGAATGTTGTATTTTTATTAAATTTAATTTGTTAATATCAGGTATCTGTTAATATCAATATCCTGGATATAGAAACAAATCTAAAAAACTACAAAAAGAAAAAATATTATGAATGATTATCCATTCCAGAGGTTTATTTACATTTGTTTCAAGTACATTTGTTTATGTATACTATGTTCAAATTAAACATATTTTATTTATTTTAATAAAAAATCGTTTTTTAGGTTATTTGAAATATTTACACATAATTAAACAGTTGAATAAATATAATAAGCACTTTGTATAAATACATATATATAAATTAAAAACTTATTACCATTTACGAATCCTGGAATCATATAACCTGTTTGAATGTGAGTAAACTGTGGATGATGATGCGAGTAAAACAATACACTTCTCTCACTTTCTATATGACTCAGAGCTTTAAGATTATTCCCTCTTTGCTGTAAGGGGTTTTGCAATAAAACATCCTTAGGGTTGTCTTTTTCTCACCTGAGGAGATTTCCACGGCCGAGGGTGTGATCCTGGGTGTGTCCGTTCACGATATTCAGACTCAACCGCTTTGAAGTCATATTCTTCCTCTCCGAGTATCCCGTCTCCGTACGCATAGATCCCACTCTGTATTTCTCCTCCAAGCATCTGAGTGGAAGAGCTCTGTTGATTGGCTGAAAGATAATGGCCCCCACAACCTCAGATACCGGCTCGCGGTTACCCACGTAGTATCGTACTAATGCAGGGACACTGTCGAACCGATCCTTCTCGAAAAAGTACTGAACCCGTGAATAGGCCTCGTTCATGGCTACAACACATTTGTTGATTTTGAAGTGCTGGGCCGTGTTTTTCCATTGGCAGGTCAGGACGTAGTTTCCCGGGCTGGAGAGCGAGTCTCGGATCAGAAAGTCACCATCACGTTGAACCAGGTTGTCTGCCACCTGGAATAAATATTATATTTAATAATTGCATTTTTTTATAATAGTGTAGTAAAAAATAGATTCCTTATAAAATCATATGTGTGTAAGATAAATTATTTTCATATATTTACATATATGCTTTGATTTGCGAATCCGTACATTAGATACTACTTTGATGGTTTTCTAGTCGTAATTCAAATCTGGTTTTGTACTTAAAACTTACTCTCTAATCATGTTATGTATGTGCAGTAAATATTAAAGGGAGTAGGTTTATGACAATGATACATGGCACAACCCAAACATGAGTTTCATTGTGGATCACCAGAGCATTCATGCAGTTAAGAATGATGAATCACCTCTCTAAACTGAGTTGTTTGTATGTCTGCTAGAAAGGGATTTAGATTTTTAATGAACCACAATAGGTGGTCTAAGTGTTGTCAAACTTTTTGATGCTAAGTACCCCAAAAATTGATAGATATTTTTTGACGATACAAAATTTGTACTTCATAGATTGAAGTTATAATTCACCCAAAAATTTAAAAATTCTTTTACTATTTACTGTCCCTTTTTTAAACCTGTCTAAATTTCTTCTAAAGAACAAAAAATAAGATATTTAAAAATTTGTTGATAACTGGCATTCATTCACTTGCATTGGTATTGTAGTCATACAAAAGACGTGAATAGGCGTCACTTCTGTTTGGTTACTAACTTTCTTCAAAAAATCTTCTATGTTCTGCTGGATAGAGGAGGTAAATGATAAAACAAATATTGTTCAGTTTAAGTATGCATGGAGCAGTTAGGCAACAATGGCACCAGGAACAAAGTATTTGACTTTGATCATAAAATTCTTCTTATAGAAGAACTACCAAACTATTATCCTCAGATCTTTTCTCAAAGAGCAGGTTATAGATGTCCTTGTGTGGTTTACCATAAAGAAATAAATTTTATGAATGCTCTTAACCTAACAGTTCTTGGACTCCATTTACTACCACAGTAGGAAGCAAAAAATGATAGTCAAAATTAACACTTTTTGCTCTCATACATTCTTCAAAATATCTAATTTTGTATTTAACAGAACAAAAAAGTCTTTACTATGGTAGACAATTAGGTCCAAGAACAATTACGAAATAAGCATCCTTTCAGATATCTTTTTCATCGGAACAAATAAATGTTTGCAGATTTAGAACATAAACTGACTATGAAATATGTTGTTAATTCAATATTTACTATTACAGTTTAATTATACAATCAAGTTTTAACTGTTAACATTAGTAAATATAACGTGAACTAACATTCATTGCTGTATTCAGATTACATGATTCATCGTCAGTTTATCATAGTTAATAGATTTACCTCTTTTATCCTCTAACATTTGTTTTTCCAATGACAAACACATTTACTTTTAAAATCATCCACAGGTCATTTCACCCCACTGATCATCAAATGAAGCCTATAGAATCAGTACATAACTGACTTCCTCTTTTTCTTGTGTGCTGTTTGTTTGATTAGCTTTAGACCAACAGGTCTGACTCGCCCTGCTGAAAGATGCATAGCTGCCGGTAAATACAACCTGTATTACGGCCCACGTGCTGCCGACGGCTTTGTGAAGGCCTGCATGCGTAATAACAGGGTGTGTAACGATCTATGTGTTAGACAAAGAGATATATTTGTGTCTACAGTCTCACTGCTGACTTCTGTGTTGATCTATACATTATAAAGACTGTACTGTATGTACACCATTTTCTGAAAGACAAATAGACACATAGATAGTTTATCTATTGTGATATATATGTTTGAAGAGCAAACAAAAGGCAGGTTGCTTATAGTTTAGTCTGCATGTTACTTCAACGTTAAATGAATAACAGCCATGACTCATAGAGTAACCAAACTTAATCTGATGCATCTACAGACAGATGATTTGTCAGTTTTAGGGGAATAATCTGCAAAGCCATCATGGGAAGGACGAGATGTGCTGGTTATCATGGCAGCATAACTGGAGCTGTCAACACTCATGTTTGCAATGATGAGAAACTGTTGACAGTTTTTTGAATAAAACTTGGACCTACAGATTGGTAACTAACCAAAATGTAATGGCTGGACATCATGAGATTCTTACGATAACTTATGTCTGAGTTTTGTTGTTTGACAAGATAATAGGTCAGGTATTGACACCACAGATTTAGCGTTTCACTTACAGATAAGAAGTGTGGGAGTGTATCTGGCTGTTCCGGTTCTGAGCAGGTTCAGTGCCTGTAAACCAGTATGTATTGATCGACTGATATCTAAACAAACTCCCTGATTTTTACTTAGTATAAGGGTTTGTCTTAGCAGAGGTGTTTTCAATTCAAAATAAAATATTTTTTTAAAACTTTAAGCATAAGGAGTTGATAAATGATTGCCAGCTCAAACTAGGAATGTTGCCACATCCGTATGCTTTTAAAGAGTTTATCTGGCGAATAAAATTGTTCTTATCGCCAACTTCTGATCATAAATAGGTCTTCATCAAAGCTTCAGCCAAAAAAATTAAAATGGAAATGGAATTTCTTAAAAGGCTTGAGACTAATATTTTACAATCTACCTATAATAGGGTGCTATTTTAACAGCATGCTTCTACTTTTATTCAAAACAATAATAAAAATATATATTGATAATTTTTTTGGGGGTTTGAAATGAGTGTAATTGCATTTTTCTGAGCATGCATCGTAATAATACAATCATTTTTTGCATTCTGCAGAACACAAAAGAAGGTATTTAGGAGAATTTTGGTAACTGATGTCCATTCACCTTCACTGGGTTTCTGTCCATTCAAAAGAACTACTTGGTTGAACAACATTATTCAAAATATCTTAGACATTTATGTTTGAAATTAAAAAAGTATGAGTAAATGATGACAGAACTATCACTTTACATTTTTGTAATACTTCAGATCTCTGGATTACATATATATGTTAACCTCTATATTCATCACGTAATAACACAACAATACCTTAGCCTGTGTTTTTATCTGGTAATTCCTGTTTCAAGCTCTAGCAAACATGGCCACATGCCATTTATACTTTTTTTCATAAAAAGAGTGAAGTGCCTTAGTTGTAATTTAAAGGGATAGTTGGACTGTTTGCTATCCTAAATTCCCCAAAATATCTTCTTTTGTGAAAGAATGAAAAAAGTCGTTTTTCCTACTATGGTGATCTCTCATATATCTTTTCCTGTGTTTAACCAAACTAAGACATTACGTTTTTGAACAACTACAGACTAAGCTATTCTTTTAAGGAGCAAGAGACAAACCCAAGAAGTGTACCTGTCTTGGGATGGCTCCATGATACCAGGCATGACTCCGTGGTTCCTCACTGCTTAGTTTCAGTTCCTCCTCCAGTTCTTTCCTTAGCTTCTCAGGTGGTCCATCCATGATGTACTTGTCTCTTGAAAACTGCACATAGATGGGAACAGATGTGTAAGTTAAGGCCATGATGGCCTGTGTGTCTCCTGTAAATGATCACTTTCAGTCTCTCATGGATGTGTCTGTTCTTTTGGTCCTCCTTTAATCTGTGACTCAGTAATTGACAGGCTACTATGTCTTATGCTCTCTGTGCTGTTCATCTTTTGTGTCACAGCCTAAACCCGCCCACTTCCTGAATGTGCCCGCCTCCAGAAGCCTTTAGGCATCACACACCTTTACCTGTGAACACACGGACACGCTCCTATTACTTGAATTCATGAGGTTCAGTGGAAAGTGTGTGTTGTTTCCCTGAGTTGTGAATTTCACAATTCAGGAACTTTCTCAGGAAATTACTTAGTTTGTAAAGATCTTGATAAAGCATTCTGCATTTTTATTTCTTATTTCAGGAAGATTGTCATCTGTGTTTCAGGAAATAAATCCTCATGGGACCAGCTTGTCAGTTTAATTTAACATATTAACATATGTTTTAGGTACATTTACAGTTGTATATTTACTTAAAGGGATAGGTCACCCAAAAACGAAAATTCTGTCATGATTAACTTACTCTGTAGTTGTTCCAAGTTTCTTCTACTTCGTTTGTTCTGATGAACACAGAGAAAGATCTTTTTGAACAATTTTTATAACCAAACAGTTCTTGGACCCCAATTTCCTTTTTCAAAATATCAAAATTTGTGTTCATATGGACAAAAAAGTATATATGAAACAAATATGTAAAAAGTACAAACAAAACTTATAACTGCCGATCAAAAATTCCAAATCAATTTTAGTAAGCTTTGATAGTTCCGAACAGATGACAGTCATATTTATTTCAGATGGGTGATTTCAAGCATATTCAAGTTATTTCCTTCTTTTTAAGTGCTTGGAATGGCAGCTATGTGGTACCCAACCTCAGAGACCTAAAGTGGTACCTTTGTACTCCAACTGCGGTATTGCTGTTTACTCCTGAGCTAAATCTGTGTGAGAGCGAGGTACTGCAGGACTGGTTTCAACTTTGTATTTGTGATCTATTGAGCGATACGTAGACACTGAGGCAAAGGAAAATGGAATGGATGAGTAACTGTGTTTGCACACTCGGTAGTGGAAAGTCAAATTGATATGACAATGTTTGTCTCTGTGCTGAATTAATGAAGTTCACTGCGTCACACAGAGTCCCAGCTGTACTGTATGTTTTATTAACAAGTGCTGATGTGTTCCTGCGGCCTTCCAGATTGAAATACCATGAATACAATGTCCTGATGAACGACTGTTTTGGGTTTTTTAAAACCTGCCAGGACATCTGTATATAGCTGAGCTCTCAGTAGTGATGATGTAACCAATCCATGGTGTTACAGTGACATCATAAAGAGTAGCATGAGTGATGTCATCAATTCTGTTATGTTTAAAGGAAATCTAACCCAAGTTACAAATCAAATAAGGACATAGTGATGTTGTTTAAAGGCTTATATTTCTCATCGAGTCATGCCCGATGAGTGCATGATGTCATAAAATAAAAAACTGTATCAGCAAATATCTTTGGACGTCTAGACAAGTTTGACAGATTGACCGATGAGCTTGTTTCGTTATGATGTTGAGATGATGTTTAGCTGTCAGTTTCACTATGTCCCCAGTGACTCATAGTCTCAGCAGTGCTCTTTCAATCATTTCTGGTGGTTATTAGTCCTCTACTGACCACAGTCATAGACTGTGGTCCACCACAAATCACTGGGCCCAAGCCCACCGCTACACATCTTAGATCTAAAAAAGACCTTAAACGGATAGCTCATCCAAACCTATATTACTTTCTAGTTTGTTCTTATTGACTGTAAATGAAAACCAAAAAAAAACACAAAATCAAAAAGAAATTTCCTTTAAAATCCTCTTGTGTATTCTATTCATGAAAGTCATATGCATGTTTAAAAAGAAAATGAAGTGACATATGGCCAATATGGTGTCCCATACTTTGAATTTGTGCTCTACATTTAACTTATCCGAGTGCACACACACACACTGTGAACACACACGGAAGAGCAGTGGTCAGCCATGCTGCTGCGTCCGGGGAGTAGTTGGGGGGATTGCCTTGCTCAAGATACTCACCTCAGTCATGGTTTTGAATCCCTGCTGGTCCCGAGTATCAAACCAGCGGCCTTTGGATCAAGTCCAACTCGAACCACCAGGCCACAACTGCCCCAAGATTTTAAACGATATTAAGTCAAAAAATAATTATGAACGTTTTATTTCTGGTTGTACTTTCACAATGGCTTTTAAGAGAGGTTGTATATACTTTATCAAGATGTACAGTACCTTAGGCACTTCAGCTTTTTCACCCCATTAATGCTGAAGCTTTTGACCCCAATAACTCAGTTATTTATATGTTTAAGACTAGTGTGACATTAGAAATTAGCATTATTTGTAAAAATCCAGTAAGATGATTGTATGCACAAGATCTGTGACAATAGCCAGTAAAAATCCATTAAGATGATTGTATGAACAAGATCTGTTTTTCTATTATTCCACGATAAAAAAGATAAACAAAACTTAAACAGACTGAATTCAAGAGACCTGTGTTAATGTCTTGAAGATGCCTTAAGACACCTACCTGCAAAGTATTTTCACAGTACTGCATAATACATTTCTCCCTGGATTATTTCAAATAATGGCAAAATAAATGTTTAGGAAAATTACAGGAATGTGTAATCTAAAGTTGACTGCAAATTATGTAAATCCGACTCAAACTATTGAACCAAAGACAGTACTGATGTGCCTCTGAAGACTTTAGCCCAGTACTGTACAGAAACACAGTAGTATAGAATGATCTGTCTGACTTCTTCATATTTAATATATGTTTCAAAACACTATTAAGATGCCAGACAATTCGACCAGAAATGTGAGAGTGCTGGAAAGACATTGAATTAAATTTTCTTTATGAGCATGTTTAAGTAACTCCCTGGGCTTATTTAACTTAATTTATTCTTCATTGCATGCAATGGACATTTTCCCCTCTATATTGAGAAGCTTCTAGGAGCCTTACTATGTATAGACTGACAAACCCAGACCACAGCAAGCACTGAAATACACGCTGATGCCACTGGTATTGTAGTGAGGGACGGGCGTCACACCCTCTTCTTTTAGACAACGGCAAGCCAAGCCAACACCCCACAAGCCACAAATTACAGTGACCATATGATACAGTACATAGTTGAACCTTGAATGGGAAAATATTGCTTAAGAAATTTGACTAAAATAAAAAACAAATGTAATGACCATCCACACTCTTTTGACATGCACATTCATGTTCTGAGTTTACAACTATGATCGTACTCCAGCTGAGTTGATGTGATTCTGGCACTGCCGTCGCATTCATTCAGCACTACGACATTGCCTCATAACTCTGTTTTAAGAGAGAACGCTGATACATTTAGAGGTCCGCTGAAGCTGTAAATGTTTAAAAATAGCCAAAGCTCAATTGCTGGAGAGCTGCTCGGTACCACTGCAGAAGCAGCTCAGATATATTTGTCCTTGGAATCGATCACTTCAGCACCTCGGCTTTTAATGTTGCTGCCATTTATATCTATAGTCATTTATATCTTCTCACATGATGAGGACATCTGATGGGCTGATGGCTGAGATGATGACACTGTTACGTTTAAATATGGCTCATAATGGATTTATGGATCTGTTGGATTGAAAGTTTAAAGGTCGAGTTGGTTAAGTGCATAAGATGGGTTGGCTTTTCATAAGAGCACTGAGATGATACAAAGATGTTTTGTGTTTTTCATGTATATCAGAACACATCATTTAATAAAAAAAATTTAACATAATTTGTCATGAAACGTGAAAAAAGTGATGTTTTTTCATGTACATCAGAACACATCATTTAATAATTTTTTTTTAACATAATTTCTCATGAAACTTGAAAAAAGTGATGTGTATTTATTGCACATGATTGCAATTTTGACATCATATATTTGGAATAGCATGAAGGCAAGTAGACATTAATTGTACGTTTTTGTTAAACGTATACTTTAGTATGTGACATCAACAGGATGACTCTGGCACATGAGATTACATCATGTGTCTAGATGATGCTACAGGGTCAGATAAATGCAGAATTTGATCTGACATGAGCAGTGAGATCACTAACTACTTTTTTAATGATTTATTGTAGATGAGAAATCATCCTTCTGTTGATTCTAAAAGGTCCGATCTCTTGAGTTTATACAGTAACTGCAAAGTAGGCAAGTTGGGTTTGGAAATTGGAGATTATGGCAAGACTAAAGGGTGGAGGTCATGTATCTGGGGAATAAGTTCAGATTGACAAACTAATGCCATGGCAGATATTTATCGGTGCTTGTTTAGCAATAAGTGCGTAGTGTTCATAGCTAGAGTTGAGGATTTTGAGCATGTGCTTATACGTTACTTTGATTATTATGATTTTTAGTAAACATAATAATATATGAAAACAATTCTTGTTAATGAAGTTTTACAGTATCTGACAGTGCAGGGGTTATTAAACAACTACCAAAAACACCAGTTTAGGTTTGCTTCATAAATTGTCAAATTTAAGCCATTTCTTCTGCTTCCTGTGGGTGCTCAGAGGATAAAGGTTGATATTCCCAGGGGTTTGGGGTAATTAGTGGCTACTTATGTGCAGGAGAATCGACCATGTCTGGTCTTGGAGTCGGTTCACACCCTTCCTGAGCAGGAGTAAACAAAGAGTGCCATCAAAGTGTCCCGACCGTCTCCTGAGAATTTAAACACAGGTCCTCTTTCTCTCTTATCTGACCAACATCACACTGTCCATTTGGATTGTCCCCGGGGTGTCTGCCTTGTTTATGTGTTCCTGGACAGAGCACCATAAATCTTTTTTGAGAGAGAGTGTGTGTTGTGAGTCATGATATAGTAGTATTTATGTACCTAAATCTCATTTTCTACCAAAATGTACAGAAGATACCTTGCCAATCATGTGGATCTGGAAGGCTATATACAGTAGGCCTATAAAATGGGCCATTTTCTTACAAACCCCAGACTCTCTGTCTTGTTTAATCACATTTTCTCCAATTCAATCTACTGTATGCTTCAAACTACCCCCTTTTCCTCTGCCTTTTATAAAGGCAGATTAGGGCTCGGGGCAACCTTGCTAGAACGCTTTAAACTTGGGGTCTTTAATGTCTCCTCGAGCGTGGTTAAAAGAAAGAGGATAAAAGATGGAAAATAGGGGACACGCTTGTCCCTCACACTCAATATATCTTGAAGCCATCCTAAAGCCTTGAGCCTGGAAAATCCCTTTGCTTGAGGCGTTAGTGTTCCCAGAATCATGATGTACAGAACATTGATAAAATATTTATTTGTGAATACCAAAAGATCTTCACAAGTTTAATACAACTCTTAAAGCTCAAAAACACGTAAAACCCTCCATACACTCTTTATTAGAAATATGATTCAATGATTCTTTACAGTGATGACATAGAAAAACCATTTTTCATTCCACAAAGAACCATTCAGTTAGTGAATTAACCATCTGTAAAGAAAAATAACTTTGGTGCCTTTTTGTAATATGAACAGAAAGCTGTTTAGATAAATATTTTTAAGAATGTATGCAAAGACTTCAAAACATATCTGATGTTTGAGGCAGTGGACAATTTTATTAAATTCTATGCTGAGTAATGTCCCCTTATAAAAAACATATTCTTCTGTGAATACCTAACGGGTGGTGAAATGGGACTGTGCCAGACTGTGTCAGCACCTCTCCAGTAACCTGTCAATCATGCAGACATCCTTCGGTCCCACTGCTCTGTTATGTTATTAAATCTGTCACTGTCATGAGACTTCAGCTGTCTGTGTGCGTGCTTGCATGCCAATGTGTGATACTATGTTAAAAAATGATTACATCGAAAGTGTCACGCTCATGTATGCTTAATATTTTACAGAATACACAACATTTACCCACCATTTACATTTTGTGTGTCCAGTTTAGAAGGTTTTTTTTCCCAAAAATCGATCTCATGCCACAACTTTACACCCAGATGAACTGATAAGACTAATTCATTTGATCTAGTCTACATCCTTAAGATGTTACTGTACACATGCATTTTGGCACCCTGATACGGTTAAGGTTTCAGTCTGCAGAGCTCTTACTTTCCATTGCTGCCCTTACACTGACGAAAGTAAACCCTCAAGTTGTATTTAGTATCAAAATGTACTCTTCTCCTTCTCTGCCAGATGTAGTGTTCTGTGTCCAATGCCTCTACAAATAGCGTTCTGTAAGTGACTTCCTCTCCAAAAAGAAAGAATCTATACAAGCCGCACCAACACTGCCCCTCTGTCCCTCTAACTCCCAATGACCTCCAACACCATCTGAAAGACCGGAAATCTCCATGACAACCAGGCAGACTTTTTTTAAATGAGCCCAAAAAATATGGACCACAAGCGTGTTCTGTGAGACTTTGGAGGGTGGGCTGAGTTTGCCGGCCAGACGTGAGAGATAACAACCACACTGCTATTTATGGCCAAATTATCCCCAGAATCCTAAAAATATAGACTGTTCTGATAACCATCCCAGGAATTCACCAATTGTCCAATTAAATTGGAAGATTGGTGCATGAACTTCTCCACATTTTTTCTGTTAGATGAATCACTCAGTGGAGAGAATAGGTTAGGTTGAGGATTTAAAGAATTTATTCTAGGCATTTTGTCTCCTCACTTTCCGACCGATTAGTTTCTCTGATATTTGCAACCCTGTGATGTATTTGTGATTCGATGGATCATAAACATCATACCATTTCACTTTAATGTTTCTAACAATTTACACAAAAATTAATACATTTTAATGCTTTGAAATTAATTACATATTTAACTTGTGTGGATATGTATTTTATCTAAATAACTAAAAATATTACAATTAGAATTCCTCAAAACAAGGTGTAAATAAGATTTTTTTTAAGTTAATACAACTGTTTATTTTGTGGTATTTACTACGCCACATGAATATTTTTTGGAGTGTAGATCAATAGTTTATGTGCCATTGGATAGCAACAAGAGAGGATAGTACATTAGAATCTACACCTACAGAGACTGACAGAAATGAATTGGTTTTAGCTTCCAAAAAAATAAAAAACTTACAATCTCAATGTAGTTTTAGTATGTAAACATGCCTGTTATATTACATATTATTTGTTTAGGCTTACACATATATAATTTATGTGTAAGATGTAACGGCCAACATTTTCATATGGTCCCATAAATTCACTTAACCTGAGCACCTCTCTCTCTCCCTCTCTTATTGACGGGACAAGAGATGAGTGAACAAAACGGCACGTGTTCACACTTACAGTCATATCCATTTAGGAGACGCATCGAAGAATTCAATCAATACTGTTTAAATGCTTTTGAAAGACAACAAGGGAAGTAAACTACACAATAAAAAGGAAATGAGAGGAAATGCACTTGCAGCCCTCATGTGTCCTGCATGAGAAGAGATGTCTGCCTGCTGCCTTCACTTACTATAATGAGAAGAGCCATATATCTAAACATCCCAGACAAGAGACCAGACCTGCTTTACAACATCTTCTCCACCTATATTTTCCAACTTTTGCATCAGATTTTTTGAAATACAGCAAAACAAAAATAATTTCATCAGCTTCAACTAATATATACTTTTAAAATGTATTAAACAAGATCCAACACAACACAACACATAACTGTTAACTTTTACTCACCTTGGCTCCGATAACGGAGCTCTTCTGATAAAAACAGCATAAAGCTGCCGTAATGCTCCGTAAAATGTTGCATCTCTCCGACATCTCACTAGTTTCAGTACAACTCATCACTCAGAATTCTCTCTTTAATCTGTAAAGCTCACTGCCCAACACCTCCCATGAAGAAGAGGGAGTTAGATGTCCTGTGACTGTATCTGTGCCGTCTCGCTGCGAGTGTGTGAGTGTTTGTGCTCAGTGGTGCATATGCTGCTCCATGCTCTCACTCTCACCCCTGGGCAGCCCATGTAAGGAGCTGTGCTAAACTCCATGTGATACCACTCACCATCCAATCAGAGCGCAGACATCTGCGGGAGCACTACACAGCCACCCCCAAAACCCTTCACAGCTTGGCAAAAAACAGACAAGATGGAAAAAAGTAAGGTGTACTCAGACTGTACTTGAATTCAGCATCAGCTGTCTCATTGAAATGAAAGAATATATTTGTTTATGTTTGGATTTTAAAAACAATAAATGATACTGGATTAGGTGATACTGAATTTACAATACGGTAACATAATATTTTGAACAAAATAGAAAAATAACACATTAAACATTACATTTTACAACTTTTAAAGAACTGATATCCAAGGTTTAATTGAAACTTCTAAGTATGTTAAATTATATTGAATTTGGTTTGTAACTGAAAAATATGACCAGATTTTAACATATAATTTGACATAAAATGGAATTTAAAAAACAATCACTAAAAATCTTTCTAAACTTTAAAAGCATAAAATATATTTTTTAAACATTATACGTGTTGATGCAGAACATGGATTGGAAGAACAACTAGTAGCATTGCATTGTTTTATTAAAAATGATGATGCGATCATGCCACGATATACTGTTACATTACTTTTATATATAGTGGGTGAAACATATTACACTGAATTTTACATATTTTATATATGTAGACAGTAGATATGCCCCTGAATAATTAGCTATCAGTTTTCGTGAGGAAATTTAGTATCTGTGCATCTTTACCATAAAGAAAAAAATGGCAACAAAAATGGCAAAGGCCAGGGCATGTCTTGACATTTGTAATATGTATTAAGAGATAAAGAGTGAAAATTATCATAGCAAATCAGCATAGAGACCAAAGCTTATAATCAATGTAAGCACTTCTTTTCTTTACGATCCCACTTGCTGACACACAATCTTAAATAAAACATTGATTCACAAATAACATTAAAAGTTAAACTCTCCAGACAAGATCAAGATCTCCTGTGAAGGATTTACAGGCGCTGCTGTCTAAGCAAACAGGAAGAGAGTTAATTCTGTGTGACACGTCTGCATTGACTGTTTCTTTCAGTTCCATCACAACATCACTCCAAACTCCAGTGCTGTTTCATTATCAGCAGGGGGTTAATATAAGAGAGCATTCCCCAGCAGCAGAAACTGTCATCCCCAGCTGGGACCAGAGGGCTCCCAGATTCCCAAATTCACTCACGTTTCCCACTGGGGATTAAATAATAAGACTACTCAGTCTCTCAGTCACACACACAGCACTTAGTGTTATTGGGGCTAGCTGGATATCTGGAGGGGCTTTTGTTGAGGGTCCTTTTCATGATTAGCCCGTTCATTAACAGCATTACGATAACTGTCCTTTTTACGGAAGGGAAAATGCATTTGAAAGCTGGTATGATTAGTGGACAGAAGAGAATTCATGTTTTACAGGCCAACTGAGCATGTTGAACAAGAGTTTATAGAGTGTGTTTCTCCAAACATTAAGGTCTGAATGAACACATTTGACAGCTTTGTGTGTGTGTGTGTGTGTGTGTGTGTGCGTGCGTGCGTGCGTGCGTGTGTGTGTGATATTTGCACAGTTGAATTGTTATTTGTTTAATAACCTTTTTAGTTTCTATTCAACTTTATTTAAGTCGCACTTTAGCCATTAAAAGAATTTCTGTCATATACACAGTCATGCAGACAAACCTGTATGACTTTCACAACATTCTACAAAATATCTACTTTTGAGCTCTGCAGAAAGAAGTCATACACGTTTAAAATGACAAAAGTGAGAATGAATAATCGCTGAATTATTAATCTAATTTTATTAATTTTTGCGGGCTTTTAATTCAGTTACTTGCACTCAATCAACTTGAATCTTATCACAGCATGGTCTGAAAATAGTCTGAAAATGTATATGTATGTATGTAGATAACTATATATATACAAACTTCAACTAAGCCCATTTAAAATCAGATTTAAATTCACAAATTTTCAATTTCAAAGGACTCCAACTACATTTTTGGATGCAAATGTTTTGTTTCCCCAAGATTGCTTGTAAGAGGTAAACAAAGACATTATGGTTGGCTGGCACACCCGTGGACCAACGCAGGAATGTTCTGCTGCGAGCGGCCTCCTAAACTACCTCATTATACACAATAAAAGCACCATGGCTACGCGAGCAAAGCTACTTTTCTGCAACAGTGTGCCACAGAAAGGAGTCAGTCAGTTGTTTAAGTACACGACAGGAAAGGATAACTTTAAAAGTCACCCTTCTGTACTTCTAAAGAACGTTTTTATCTGAAATACATCAAATTCAATGAATATCAAACAAGTTCCTGGCACATCTGAACAGTAATAGGAACATATAACCGAATTTAAATCTAATTCAACATGTTTTATGTTGCGGTGTTCCATATGTTGCATTTTTTATTACTGCAATTGTTAGATGTAAATCATGATGTTAAAGAATCACTCAATAATGTTTCAATATTCCAGTAAACATGAATACACTTTTCTTGCATCTAGAGACTGTATTTTCTAAAATATTCAGATAAAAAACTTTAAAGTGTAAGTCCTGAAAGTCCTGATTTTTTATATAATATAATGCTGATGATAAATGTAAATCCACTGACTTGACGTCATCTTTTAAAATGGGTTTTCAGCTTATGTCATGTGTATTAATCAACACTAGAGGACGCTGTTCCACTTCTTGCATCTTTATAATGTCAGTACTTGCTTCAGTAGCTGCTGTTGACCTACAGCTTTCTTTATAACTCACTGCATGAATATCTTTAGGTCATACACATACACAGCTATATCAAATATATTATTTTTTGTTTAGAGAAATAAAAAATATTTTATCTTTCATTGTTAGCAGTAGTAAACTCAACAGAATGTTTTTTACGGTTTGATCAAGCTTTAATGTATATTTTCTGTGTTTATCCGCAATTTATAGAAGAGTCCGATTACATTTAATGTAAAAGTCTCTTGAGGTAAAAAAATTAAAGTACAAACTTTAATTTTTAGCTTTAAAATCTGAAACCTCAGCCATAAATTATTCCTCAGGAGCTGGGCCTTAAACCACAGGGAGTTTGCCACATGCAATGCTTTCATTAAGATTTAATGAAAAAACAGGATATACGAGCAAACATACATTATTAAAAGAAGGACATATCTAGGTGTGTGTGTACATATATATATACACATATGCATGTTAGCTTTCGTTGAAGAAAAAATTAAGCCATACTATGTCAAATATTCTGATTTCTCTTATCATCTGAGAGCCGGAAACCGTCTAAAGCGTTCTTCTGTATGTCCATGTATGTTCTCTAGCGGTACAGTCTGGCTAAAGAGGTCGTTCTGTAGGACTGGAGAGCAGCAGATCTCACGGGGGAACAGAGATTCATTGTTTCTGTAAAGCTCTTTCATGAGTCCTTAGCAGCTTACTGAGCAACACTGTGTGTTTGTGTGTGTGTGTGTGTGTGTGTGTGTGTGTGTGTGTGTGTGTGTGTGTGTGTGTGTGTGTGTGTGTGTGTGTGTGTGTGTGTGTGTGTGTGTGTGTCAGTGTGTCTGTGTGTCTGTGTGTTTGTGTGTTCATCATCAGGCCATCAAGGGACACAACCAGCATGTGTAAAAGAGGAAAGTCTTAGGTTCAAGAACTCTTTTGTAAAATAAAGGGTGTTTTACTAAATGTTTTTTTTACAATTACAAAAAATCTTTAGCTAAAAAAAATCTGTATCCAACTCTACATTTATATATTTCTTTACTGTTCAAATACACATAACTTAACAACATAAGTGTTCTTAAGACAAACACTAAAAATAATTTACTTGATCGTACAAATCCCCATCTATGAATCACAAAAACAAGTCAGGTCACATTACTAAAGTGTGTGATTCAGCCATGATGGCAAGATCCCTCTGGAGAGAGATTTGATCCCACCCTGGACCAAAAAGTATATTTTTAAATATTAAGTCATACAAACAATTTCCACCCTCCTCTTTGATTATAATAGCTACAATTTTGCATCAGATTGAAACTGATCTCTGTTTCACACGCAATGATGCCAGGCCAAAAAATGACGGAAATATAGCTCTTATATTTATCGACTACAAATAACTAAAACATTTGAAATTACTTACTTATCATTTGTTTTTAGTTCTTATATCTAAAACTTCTTAAATCAAAACTTTACTTAAGCAGAAAATATAAAAATTAAGTTGAATGAAGTTATATTTGCACTAAAAATGAAAAAAAAGGTTAGTAACATATTGTCTTGCAGAGTAGCTTACAGTAGACTCCCTGTCTTTATGTTATCTGAAACAGCAAAACTAAAGCTATAAACATATACATGATAGAAACCACTGAATCGACTGTTCTGATATAATCAACAAGTCACAAGCAAGTCCTCTTGATTCAGGAAGTGA
Organism: Triplophysa yarkandensis; assembly: GCA_033220385.1. Classification (NCBI taxonomy): domain Eukaryota; kingdom Metazoa; phylum Chordata; class Actinopteri; order Cypriniformes; family Nemacheilidae; genus Triplophysa; species Triplophysa yarkandensis. The sequence continues at coordinate 9,021,774 of CM065656.1, read as the reverse complement.
CATCAGCACATGAGGTCTGGAAGTTAATTATTCCACATTTTTGATGACTGACTTCCTGTTAACTGTAACATTTCTCAAACAACAAACTGTGAAAATTTAGCTGTGGAAAAAACAAATTAAGTGCTGAGATGAACGCCATATAATTAGAGAAATAACTCGTGGATTAATGACTATTGATTTTTTCATAATCCATGTTTTTCACATCAGATACCCAAACACACTACAGTTGGATAGCAAAAAGAATAAAAATATGGTCAGACAGATTCCCTTAAACTACTGATCCTGCGTCAAAAAGTCAGTTCAAAGAGTTCAAAGAACTGCTTTTAAAAAACTGTGTATAAAGAGCCAGTGTGTGTGTCATCTAATCGAAACATTTCATGGCTCTGTTATTCCCCTGGGGATATATTGTGTCATCTCTTACCAAGTTCACTTATACAATTCTATGTCTGGAGAGGGAATCTGACAAAACCATGTCTGGTTATAGTTTTACCCTAAAATTATGTTCTACCTTTAGGACTTTATATAAAGTAAATTATTAATAATCATAATTGATTAAGAATTTTTCATATAAAGAAACATACGGCATATCATAATGAATGTAAACTCTCAATAATAATACGAGGTAATTACTTTAGACTTCACTGTTGACTGTGTGTTTGTGCTGTTTACTGTGATTTTCTGTGTGTGTGAGGTCAGCTTGAGTGGGGTTTGCTTTTCACAATTACCTGGCAGACCCGAAACCAGAGAGAGAGAGAGAGAGAGAGAGAGAGAGAGAGAGAGAGAGAGAGAGAGAGAGAGAGAGAGAGAGAGAGAGAGAGAGAGAGAGAGAGAGAGAGAGAGAGAGAGAGAGAGAGAGAGAGAGAGAGAGAGAGAGAGAGAGAGAGAGAGAGAGAGAGAGAGAGAGATGTGTGTGCAGAGAGAGAGAGAGAGAGATATGTGTGTGCAGTAAAAGCACACTGACTGTGACAGCTCTCATCACCTATGTCCTGTCAAGGCTGTATGGGATCACTTTAAAATTTAATTCGACCAGTGCACATCTCTATAGCTCAAAGCTTCCAATGTTGTCTCTGCTATTAAAACCACACGTGCGGTTCACCGGCTTTCGAAACACCATCAGATAGACACAACAGGTCATTTCCTGCTTTTAATTGGGCTGTTTTAATTGAGGATGTGACTGCAGGGCCCCTTGCGAAGTAGAACGCTTGGGGATCGTCAGATCTATATCGGAAAATTTGGCTGTAGAATTTCCCGGGTTTTATAAACAACTAGAAATCTTGTACATATGACAAGATGTATAAACGTATAACACAATGCAGTTAAAATATAAATGCATCCGAAAATGAAAGTTCTCTTCTCATTGTCACAGATTGTCACAGCCACACACACACTTTTCTGATGAATCTGATGCCACAAAATCCAAATGTGAAAGGCAACATATATCTACTCAGCATTCTGTCAATGAACCCTTCATATCCTACAAACAGTCGCACCTCGACCGGCATCCCTTCAGGACGTTCCTGTCCTACTTTAAAGACACTACAATTACAAAACAGTATCGACTACCTCAGAGGGTCACTAAGAAAGATCTTCTCAGTTTCCTACAACCTTCATGAGCTAAAGTACATAAGATCATTTCCAACACACGCACAGCCTGGAGTCATCACCAGTGTGTTAATGTCATGACGTTGTCATTCAAAACATCATGCACGATGATAAAAGTAAAATGTAAAGCCGTACCTTGACATATTCCATGGTAGGGTCCATGCCTGCGGTGTCCCTGCAGGAGAAAGTAAAAACTCTTTTTAGTGAACACATCAGCGGTCGGTCTGTGGAGCTGTGTGTGCGTGTGGAGCGCAGGGCAGTAAAATGCGACTGGACACTAGCCTGAGGTCATCACAGTATAGACCACACCAGCTTCAACATATGTGCATGTATGCCCACCATCCCCCCAAACACACACAAATGTCACAATTTCTTCCACTTTGAAACACAAAGTAAGATTAAAGCAGACAGTTTAGTTACCACACAGGAAAATCCTTAACAATGCATAATCTTGAAAAGTTTTTAAGAGATTGAAAAAGAAGGTTAGAAGGTTATGGATGGGTGTGTGGCAGCTGTTGGTAGACATCTGGAGAGGGTTTTTGATACAAGTGCACTGTGATAGACTTAAGGTTAATACACTTTTAAATTCTAAATCCAAACTGACAGAGAGAGAGGAAATTATTTCTTTGAGTCTCACACAAGATTTCCCACAGGTCTCTTGCGAAATGTCTATTTTATTTTAAAGTTGAAGACAAATCAAACATAATTTGTGAATATAATTCAATGAATGTTTACATGAGCTGCATATGCTTGCAGTCTCTTACCCTAATTGCAGCAATGGCCCTCGGTCAGTTCGGTGCCGAGTCGCATTTTTCATATATTTTGTTTCTTAATACGGAGCTTGGAATGCAGGAAACACAGTGGTGAGGAGCGAGTGGCTGGAAAGAAACTACACTGCATTTCAACGCTTGTTAAAGCCGCCGAGGTGCACGTCTCAGCCTTTTCCCCATTTAGATCGCCGCCCTCACTCTCAGACTGCCCCGGAGTGCCCTTGCTCAGAATTCCTTTTATCTCGGCTTACACAAAACCCTGACTTTCCTTTACTTGTTCTCTCTTTATTTCTTCCTTTCTTACCAGCAGGGTGTGTGGTGGCCTGTCTCACCCCCTTAGGGGGATAAAAGTGGCTTTCAGGTTCATTGCGAAGGTGGCACCTGGGGTAAGACCTCATACACAGAAGCGTCAGATAACAGGAAACATGAGGATGTTTATGTCTGTTTGCTTTTTGTTTTGGGCTTGCTTATTTGGTTTTGATGATGGAGGTTAAAATCCATTCATTCCCATAACTGAGGTCCTGTTTCGACTTGGGTTTCCCTCCAACGTTCTGCAGAAACTTGTCATATTTTAAAGTTTCTTAAAGTTCAAAACACTTTTATTTTAGTATGTCGGATCTTTGTTAGCACTCCCATTGGTGACCCTAGAATGACATGAGTTTCGGACATGCACGTATTATGTGAAGAGATGGTACGTGGTAAGGGCACGGCCCCAAAAACATCCGTCTCTGCCACGAGGGATCATTCTGTCCCAAGCCACAGCTGTATTGTGTGTCCAAGTAATGATTTGTACCGTTTAACTGTTAACCTCTTACAAACTTCCCCAGACAGAATTGGAAAGGAGCACATGGATACGGCAGGAGAGATGGGCAGACTATTATAGGGTTTCCAGTAACAGATTCATAATGTCAAGTCAAATGGGGCATTTGGCATGTAACTGTTTTTAAAAAGGCCATAAGCTGTAGACAAGAGCTATAACTCACACCCACTCACATACTAAAATACACAAAATAAGCAAGAGTTCACAGACATGACGACAGGGGCACTGTGGCTCTGTAAACTACCTTAATGTGATAGTTTACCCTAAAATGAAAAAACTGTCTTCATTTACTTGCCATTAAGATTATGCATATTGGTTTAAATTTCTTTGCTTTGATTGACAACAATAAATTTGGAAAAATGCTCATAACCAAACATTTATTTACTACCATAACAGGAAAAGTTACAATATATATTTTTGTTTTGTTTAACACAAAGTGAGATATTTTGAAGAATGTTGGTCACTGTTACCTATTTACTTGCATTGGAAACTATAATTCTAATCTTTTGATTGAAGGAAAAACACACATCACTTGCATGAGTGATCTGTTAACTTATGTATTAAAACACTTGCACACGTTTCCACCTTGGTGACTGGCTCACAGTGATGACACCATTACAAGACCAGAAAATGACTGATATCTTTCCATCAAAGATTTTATTGTTTCAGTTATTGTGTACAGTGTGTCCGCTGTCACAGATTAAACCAAAACTGGAACAAAGATAACCGTGACGTACAAACACGTATTAGAGCTGTGCAGTTTCCATCAACAACAAACCACATGAATCAGCTTTTACAATTTAACACAAATTACCCTTTTGTTCATCCATCATCTCTTGTATCTGCGTTATTCTTATACTTGAAATCTATTACTTAATCTGTCTCTCTTTGTGTCTACCTCTCCATAAATTCTTTCATCTCTCTGTCAAGAGATCCACTGTCCTCACTTTAACCTGTGAAACGTTATGTTTGTGTGAACAGCTGTCTTACACATGCAGGTAGACTTTTTAAAGGGATATTTCACCTAAATATATCATTATTCTTTAATGAATTACACTCCAAACCATTACAATCTTTTTTATTTGGTTAAACACCAAGAAAAATATTTGGAAGAATTTTAGAAACTGACAGTTCCGGGGCAACATTGAATACCACAGTAGAAGAAATTTAGTTTAACCTTATTCTCAGTTTAACACAAAAGAAGAAAACTATTTTCTTAAATGTGCAATGTGCTACCAACTCGTCTACCGGAGAGTAAGTTAATGGGAACCCAATTTATTTTTTACATGAACTGTTTCTTTAAGGTCCAACATTATATCCAAAGCTGAAGTACTGCTAAGCAGATCTTCTTCAAAGGGGCAAATAAAAACCCCAGGCGTTTCATCTTGGCTTCTATTCACAGTGTCTGCTCACCTGCAGACAGACACAAAACAAAAAAGTGTTCATGACATTGACATTCAACCACAATGCCATCCTGCTGTCTGACCCTGATAAATGAAATATCAGAAAAAAGCGACCAGGGGCCAAGGCCTGGTGATCATTGCTTTGAGTTGATTTAATGTAGATGTCGTGACTGAGAATAACATTAAAGAAAATAAGAATCATAAATCTCTCTCTCTCTCTCTCTCTCTCTCTCTCTCTCTCTCTCTCTCTCTCTCTCTCTCTCTCTCTCTCTCTCTCTCTCTCTCTCTCTCTCTCTCTCCTCTCTTTTTCATGTATCATGCAGGATCACAATAAGGTGTTGTTATGGCGACTGGGGCTCTAGTAGAGGCTGTTGCTAAGCTCAGCACTAGAAAAGCTTCTTCTATGCATTGTGGTCATTTTTTCTGCAAGCTTTCCAGCAGTAAAATAGTAGTCCAATATTAGGTAACCTTTAAATGTCAAGGGTAGCTCCCTTTTTACTAAAACCCAAACACAGACCTACGCAATATATGTCAGTTGATTCTCTTTTTATTGTTTGTGGTAAATGTTGTACTATAGTGATGGAGCTACAGAAGCTATCAATGTTTTGTCTTGTGAGCTTTTGTAGCCATTTTTGGGGAAACAAGCTACGGGATGTTTCTTTAGCCATGAGCACCTGTGTCTTGTTATCTTACTTTATGAAAAGTAATTTTTATTAAAATATAAAATTAAATAAAAATGTGATTTTCCTTTTTATAACACGAAGGTTACAAGAAAAACATATTTTATTTGAAAGATGCTAAATGCAATTTTTTTTATCATTTTTTAATCAAGCTATTAGTTTATTGTGTGTATATTGTATATAGACATTTAAACATGCCTCACACTAAAAAAAACATTCTGGCTAAGTAATTATCACAAAAAAGCTTATGAATGTAAACTTAATAAAATTGTTTAAAATCATTTAATCCAACAGTTATTTTCCTAAAATATACATATATTATTGAAGTTTATCTAATAGAAACATATAAATATTAAATTAACAAATTGAATATTATGTTATATGATATATTATATGTTATATGTAATGAATTCTAATAACAAATGTGCCTCTCTGGTTTACTATTTTACTTAAATTTACTCAAATGAATATCAGGATCTTATAGCTTCACTTCAGAATGTTAGATCCCCTGTTCCACATTGTTAAGAGTAAAAAAATGTACATTCCTTAATTAGCATTGATAAAAGGGAAGTCTGCAGGGTTAAAGGTGTACCCAGTCTACTTCGAAATGTCTGTATATATTCTCTTACACTGTGTCTGTAGTGTGTAACATATTATTTTACTGTATCTACCTTTCATTAAGGGAAAGATATTATACCTGATAAGACAGAGAAAAACACGAATAACTTGTTAACTGTGATAAGATCAGATCACAGGTAAGAGCCACAGGTAGACAGACACGAGAGAAAGAGACAGAGATGGAAACATGAGCCAGTAGTAGCTTGTATGATTTGTGATTATAATCTAAAGTCAGGATGAAGTTAACAGGACAGTAAGGATGCTCGCATTTCACTTAATTTAACATGTTTCTTTTCATGTCTTGCTTACTCTCTGTCTGTCTGTTCCCCATGTTGTGGTTTAAGATATTCAAGTGAGAATCACATAGACAGGTCGAGTTGCTTAACCTTGACCCTAATCCTGACCTTGGTCATGACATTGTATATGTTTTTATAAAGTAGGATTGTGTTTGTACTCATACTAAATGTTTCTGTTATGACTGGACGTTTATCTGAAGGCAGCGTCTGTGAGATGACCGTCAGTTTTCTTGTGTCTTCCTGGAGATTCTTTGCCAAGTTAGATAACAGTGGATAAAAGCAGAACCGTATGTGAATATTTCCAGTCTATTATGTGACTGGAAAGCTGGTGAAGTTTTAAAATAGTATAAGGTCCAATTTTGAGCTTGTTGAAACAATAACTTGAAATATGCAATAAGTTGAAATGCTTTTCATCTACAAGTTTGGCACCATATTAAGCCAAACAAACTAACATTTTTCTTATGAAAGGACAAGTTTTAGATTCAAGATTTGAATTGTAAGCTTTGTCAATGAGCCTCTGCTGGGGGATAAAGAAACTACACTATTAATGTGTTAAAAATTAAAAAAAAAAAATTAATTAATTCAGTGTTGAATTTTTTTGATATTCTGCAGTATTCTGCATCTTATGTTGTAAGGCTTGGTACCGCATTTAGCCAATCAATGTGGTCATGCTGACATAATTTCGTCTCTCTTTACCTCTAAATTTAAAGAATATTTAACATTTAAGAATTCTAAATCATTTTGTTTTATTTGAATATTTTTCATAGTAAAAAGTGTTTTGTTGTACTTTACCTGGATGCCCCATCCCTGTCTAAGTGGAAACTGTGGTGTTCTTCAATGATGTTGTGTATAAGTGGTGATGGTGGCAGGCGATACCGGCCTGAGTACCCTGCTGTAGATCCCACGTTTGCATTAACCTCCCACTGCCTCACAGAGGAGGCCGTGTCACTCTTCTTCTTGCGAGGCAGAGTGCCGTGGATGGAGACATCCTGGTAGCCGGCGGGCAGCATCTGGGGCACCGCAGGTCGTGAGCTCAGCAGATCCATAGAGGAGGCGAGGTTGCACTGTCGCCCAACATGCATGTTCCTGGGCAGACTGGAAAACCTCCCTTCTGCCATCATCCTCAGCTCTGAAATATAATAAGACAACAAATATAACAAATATAATTTTTGTGTGGTAGGAAAATGTATCATATCATTAATGTAATTTATACAATTATACAAACAGTCTGTGCTTAGATTTATTTGTTGAAAACACACATTAAGTGTATTATTAGTTGACACTCTTTTGCATTGGTATTTTTGTGCATCAGCAGATAAAGTTTGGGCCCTTTGGCACCGTACATCAGTGTTTAAAAGAACCTGTCACCTGGCAGCAACAGAAAGAAACAAAAACCAGAGACATAGCTCACAAAGAGAGAGAATTCGCTCAATCCGACCGCAAGAGATGCAGATAAAGATCTCTCCTTGTTGTTTTCAAAAGTATGTTTACTTCAGCATTCCGCAGCCGCACGGAGACCACTAATTGGTGAGTGAAAGTAGAGACAGATTTTATGGAATTATGGATGAGCCACATTGCTCTCTCTTTGTTGTGTTAGACATATTAGTGAGATGCAGTAACAAGCACCTTAAAAAACACCTTAAATTAAGCAAAGTTTTCATAAAACAAAAAAAAGATATTTGGAGGAATGTTGGCAAGTAAGATTTTTAAGCATCTTGAAGAATTAAGGAAAAGAGTTCTGGTGCACCTTTGACAACTACCATTTAACTTTTTTCCATTTAAATTGTGGCAGAAAAATCTAAATTGCTAACACAACAATTTGGTCTGAAATGTCCTTTTAACACATCACATATCACATTTTCTTCCTTACTTTGTCTTCTATTCAACTATAAACAAAATAGCTGGTTTTAAATGAAAAGTAAAACGCAAATGTCTAAATGAAACCTTGTATATTTACTGAGCGCCTTTTAGAAGTGAGGTAAAAACAGCGGGTATGTGAGATCACTGACCCAAACGCTGGATGATAGTGTGTATGTGTTGACCCCATTTAAGAGCACCGTTAAGAACACACACACTCACAGCAGATCTGCTGTTGTCGTCATCAGCTTTTGTTCCCTTTGTAATGAGTGAAACTCAATCTTGGACCCTGACAGCATCTCTGTTTAAGGTTAGGCATTAAACCATGATCTCATTCTGTTTGTGGGATAGGTGTCATGCAAACTGAAAAACACATTTCATGCATTCATCTTATCAAGATTTGTATGTTTAGGTTACAGTATAATTTTGTATTTGTTATATACGCACATGTAATTCAGCAATAAAACAGACGCATTTAAAATAAACCAATCGTTGGAGAAACATGGACATAAGACAAAACGCACAGATTTATGCTAACATACTACAATTGAAACCCAAAAGTTAATTTTGGCCTTGGAGTGTTTTGCTTGCACAAGTGTCTGTTAAAGCCTGGAATAAGCTGGAAACCCCCTGCTGGTGTGTTTGAACTTGCAAACCAACCACCCCAATGACAATTCATTTCTCAAAAATCCGAATCATGTGGTTGTGCTATTTTAATGTTCTATGAAAGAGGTTATAATACTCTCTCAATGAGAAAATGAAAAACAAACACCCATCAGACTGTGACAACACAAACAAGCAAATCCCAGACTCACACACCTGTGAATTTTCCTTCCGAAGCTTCTTTATCTGTGTTTATGTAACTCTTTACACGCTCTGGGTGTTCTGCTGTATAATGACAAGATTCACACGGCAGGGTTTTAATGGTTTCATCAGGATACTTTACAGTGTTATGAAATCACGCTGTGAATACCGCGGCTGTATATTTTTGCACCTGGAGCACCTGCTGGATGTCCCAGGGCCCTGAAACACGAGACTCCATTCACTGTTGCTGTTTTTCATGTGGTGTGAGATGGCTAGAAGACATTAAGTCCACAGATTAGTGTTACTAAATGATCATCATGGTTAGTCAGGAATTCCCTTCTGGTCTGAGATTTATTTGTCTCGTATGTCTTTGAGGGAATCATGCGTTTCTGAGTAGGCAGATCTGGACTTCCTGTGTCAAGAGAAATGATGGGCCTGAGTCATACTCATGCAGACCAGTCAGTTTGATGGGTAACTGGGATGTTTTCAAAAATAAAAGAAGGAACGTAAAGTTTAGATAGACCAAATCTAGTTGTGGAGCTGTTAAAAGAAAGCCAAAGTAATGTAAAATAATAAAGTTAATTATAACATGCAAACTCATATTACACTAAAATAAATTCTTGGATAAGTAAATTAGTCAATGTTATGTATGACCATCGGTAAAGTTGGAAAATTAAATTCTGAGAAAACAAGCATTGGAGTTTGAATTTACCTATTAATAGTACTAAAATTTCAATCTTTGACCTAATACTACTCAGTCAATATCAAATTTATCAATTTTATATTCTCACACAATGTCCTCACATTGTGTAGAAGGATTTTCTGTAGAAAAAGATAAATAACAAAAAAAAGAATTTAGCCAGGTTTTTCACAGATAGGGTCACATGTGTACCAAAATACCATATTCCCTCTTTGGATATCAGCCCGCGTCAAGCAGTCTCTGTAGACCAACATGGTGCATGTGGGTCCTGCAGGGTGTAGTTTTCAACATTTCAGCACTCGATGATGTAGAGAGGCAGCTGTCAGCGTTGCAGAACTGCAGAAACTATAACAGGTCCCCAGCGGGCCTGGATTACAAACAATCCTGCTGCTAAACTTTCCCTTTCTCCCTAGAGGTCCTGAATATGTGAAGCGTGTACTAAACCATTCTTAATTGATGCTATGCTCCTCAGTTTTCTCTGTAGACTCTGCATTGACTATCCACTTTTCTTTCAAGTACTCGTTTTATTCTGCACTAACATGTCTTCATATGTCCTCACTCCAAAATGTCAATCATTGAGGCTTGCTCTCTCTCTCTCTCTCTCTCTCTCTCTCTCTCTCTCTCTCTCTCTCTCTCTCTCTCTCTCTCTCTCTCATAGCTTTCTCTCTTTCTTTAATCTGAAAAGCACAGCTGGTTGTCTCTGACTGACATCATCCTCTGTAACACACACACGCACACAATAACGCACACACACACTTATTGTGGCCAATTCATTGTCATTTTAGGGAAAGAGCTTTTGTTCACCAGGAAAGCCATTATGTTATTCCTTATTTAGACTCGCTCATACAATGCTGAGATTTCAGTGCCTTATTGCAGCCTTACGGTATTATTTTCTAAAGTGCAAAAGTTTCTTTAAGTGTCCATAACATCAGATTTTGTGTTTATGACATGTTTCATGACCCTATAACACTTTTGATCTGATGGTGTATTCTTAATCATTGGAAAAAAAAATTTTGGGTGAAAATATAATTGTCAAATATTCATTCATATTATTATCAAACAAAAAGTTAATTTGATTCTTCCCAATTGTTGATTTACAAATGACTTACAATTAAATTATTAGATTTGTACTTTTTACCTAAATAATTATGGCAAAACACACATTTTTATGCATTTGCTACACTTGGGGAAAGTTTTGACCCCATCAGAAGGAGGGTCAAAATGTTTTCAATATGGATGACTTGAAATTAAGTTACATTACAGAAGAAAAAGCTGGTGGTATTCTATATATAATCTGAATTTAAACAATTCACTGAGAGGCATCTATTTTTATTCCTTGAAATGAAATTTAGGCTTTTAATAAAGTTTGCAAAATTTTAAAGCAAAGTGTGGTGAAAAAATTAGGTTCATCAGTATTTTAAGTGAATTCACAGCAATAACATTTTCGGGTTACACTTTATAATAAGATACCTTTAGATTGCAATTACTCTTTACTATATTTTATCAATTTACTATAATTTCGGCAATCGCTAACACTTTAGTAAAATAAAAAGTTGTTTCTGTTAACATAAGTTAATGCATCATGAACTAAATTGTTTATTGTTAGTTAATGATAGTCAATGCAGGCAGCAAATAGCACCTTATTGTAAAGTTTTCTACAATTTCTTATGGGCGTTATTAATGCGCTATATCTTGCCAAATTGAGTTGAGTTTAGAGAATTAGCAAAAACAATTGTGCAACAGTATTAAGGGGACATATGTACAGGTTGTAATTGGAACATTAAAGGTCACACTGTGTTCGCTTTAAGACACATGTAATACAAACAGTTTTTCAATAGCACTGACTTTCACAATGAAAGGTTAAACACATGAGGAGAATTCCCTGCTCATTTCCAAACAACAAGTGGACTATTCTCATGCTGTCCAGCCATCCCCCGCAGGAGTTGGTGGGAATCTCGTGAATAATGCAGTTTGCCTTTAATTAATTCAAACCTGCTTGCAACACACAAAAGCTGGAGTGAGTGCAGAACAAGTGCAGGGTTTAAAGAGCTCTTACAACACAGCCAGAATCATCCAGAGTGGCATGAAGAAGCGAGGACCTTCTAATAGATCTAAATCAACTGTGCACTGCAAACCAATTCATTTTTTTCACCCAAGCAGTTTGCAACATGGCACATATTCTTGCGTTGTAACTTTCACCAAACCCCCAACATTCCTTTACACAAATTAGTCCAGATTGTGTGGACCCCTTCAACTTCCTCTGACATCATAGTGTTTGTCTCATTGATCGAACGTCCTATTGTCTCTGACAAAAGCAGTAAAACGCACGGAGACAAAACAACCCTAAATACACCGCAGTATTCCCAATGCGGACCGCTCTGTCACACAGAGGGAGAAACATATGGGCAACAATACCCCATATCTTCAAATCGCACCCTGTAATGCTTTCTGCTTCAATTTAGTTAAAAGCCACAAATCAATCTTGAGTGCTTCATTGCCCTCAACTTATCAAAAAGGAAGTGTGGAGAAACACGCAGACTTGTGAACATACCACACGCCCATTCACTACAGGAGTGGAGCCAGCGGTCACATCCGTGTTTCCGTCGGCCTGATGTGCTAAAAGTAGATCCTTAAAGATCTTCCAATCACATGCTACACAACTGCTCTTGAATTACTCTAATGAGCATGTTGAGAGGAAAACATTGAAAATAAACAAACACTGAGCACAACAACGACAGGGATTATGACTCTTTTAGATATTGTAAAGAGTCCTAGATATTGTAACTTACTTATTGTAACATTTATTTCTTTTTCTGGAAAACAGAAAATAAAATATTTTGAGGAAAGTTGATAACCGAAAAATAGTGGCATCCGTTCACTTCTATTGTGGACACAAAATCAATGCAAGTGAATAGGTGCTGTTACCAACTTTATTCAAAATATCTTTTTTTGTTTTCTGTTGGAAGAAAAATTTTGAGTTAATGATTTAAGAATTTCCATTTTTGAGTTTGGGTTTCTATCACTTTAAGAATAAACAAAAACAGTGAAAAAAGAAATCAGTGTTCTCTTTTTAAAACTTTTTAAAACTGTAACAATGATTTATAATTTAATATAATGTTTTGCTAGAATTGGCAGATTGATGTACTTTGGCATAATATTGCAATTTAAGGTTTCAGACAGTCAAAAGTTTAATTCATGCTATGCATTCTGCATTATTATTTGAATGTGTGTCTCTTTGGGGTTTACACAAAGGCCATAAAGTTAGCTATTTAATTTTTATCATAATTCATGAATAATATCATGTTCTGAGAGCTGATTTTAATGAGCTGAATGTTATTATGTGATTTGTTCCAGTTATTAAAGCTGAAAAAGAAAAGAAAAAAAGTTGAAGTGGTTGGACACCCCAACAACAACAAATAGCGTCCTTTACAAACCTCAGAACACAAAATAAGATATTGTGGAAAAAAATTGGATAACTAAACAGCGGCAGCCCCCATTCCCTTCTATTATATTGCCAGCGTATAGGTATCAGTATTATCATTCTTAAAAATGTTTTGTGGACTGCTGAAGAAAGAAAGTCCTACAGGTTAAAATGTATTTTTTGGGTGAACTGTCACTTTAAGAAAAGCTATACACACATAGATTAATATACAAATTTTTGTACAGTCTTTAGAAAACTTTTGTTGAAACCTTCTTTAAGATGGAAGGGGGTAGTGGAGATGTCAAGTATGCCCCCCCCAACTACTCGACTGTGGTGCGACCTGCAGTGCTTTATTCAGCCTTTCAGTCACTCAGAAAGATTTGTGACATATTATTAAAAATTATTAAAGTCCTCAGCGGTGGCTGCCAGTTTTTTCTGCATGAGCAACTCATGAGACAACAGACGCTGCTGCTGCTGCTGTGAGACATTATGACACAAACACACAACAGCTACTGACAGCTAATGTTTCACACAGACACTTCACAAGAGTAGACATCTAAAGGTTAACATTGTTTTATTCAAAGTGACAAAATAATACATAACAACAATTAAATGATAAAGACCGTTTAAAACAAAATACATCACTCCGTTCTCAGAATAAAATTATCAGAAATGTGTTTCTTTTATGGAAGTGACACAAGTTTTCTATTTTGATATTCTTACCTGGCCAAAGGGTTTGGGTCTCTCCAAGTATGCAAAACCCCCAAAATATTTTCCTTTTGCAGTCTGTAAGAGTTTCAGAGTTTCTCAGTAGGCATAGCGGTGTAGTACAGATTCACAATAACAGACAACAAGAGGGCGGGCATGAAGGAAAATCCTTTTATGCTGCCTGTGACCTCCCACTAGGAACTGTGCCGGTGTTTCTTACAATCCATTCCAAGTCTCTCTCTCTCCTTAGTTCAGCCCCCAAGGGAGTGATTTAGGATTTCCCAGACACACCCTCTCCAATGGGTGGAACTCAAGGAGTCATCTCGCTCAGTTAGCACAGCCCCCTGCCCCAGCAGCCATCTCTGCTCATGTGCCCCGAGTCTTTACATTACTTGCCCTTCTTTCTTCAAAGTTGACTTTAAGGACCATTAACATTTGTCAAAATGATTACTGAAAACATAAAGCAGTCCTCAAAATAGTATTTGTAATGTTTTTACAGAAATGTTTTGTTCTTGTGCTGATCAGGATGACAGAATGTTTCTTCTTCTGGTGATAGAATTTCCTGTCTCTTTGTCCGTGGCCTGTTCGTCATTGTCAGAGGAACGATAAGAGACAGAGAATTCCTTCCCGAATGATTCAGGCTGGGATGGGTGCGGTGTGGCTATAAGCTGAGGACAGCTGAATCATACAGGTGGTTTGTTTTGCAACAGTTTTTCTCTAAATATGACAAGATATCTTAAAGAATGTTGTTAACTGGCACCCATTCGGGTTGCACCCATTTACTTTCATTCACGTTTTGCATTTGTGTCCAAAAAATAGAAGTGAATGGTAGCCAACACTGTTAGTTTACCAACTTTCCTCAAAATATCTTTTGTGTTCTCTAAAAGAAAGTCATTCGGGTTTTAAATGACAAGAGGGATGAGTAAATTTAGTTTTCAGGTGAATATCCCTTTCTTGACAAGGCAAAACACAGTGCACTCATGCAGGTGTAGGCACACAGAAAGCATCTTTCTAGATTGAAATAAGTCTCCTAAAGTTACAGCACACCTGCTGGGAATCCCATTTATCAGTGTCAAACCAGACATTTTCACGAAATGGAGACAAATGTTTGTTACAGACACCACACAAAATTCTGTTATCAATCTTTGCCTCCGCACAGTTAAACCCACACCCTTTTGAAACTAAACGCTTATTGCCGGACATGGGCAATAGATCACTAGGACAGAAACGATAAGGTAAATCTTTGTCTGGACACAAACCTTATGATACAATTGGTAAAGTAAAAAAAAACTAAAACTCTCTGCCAGTCAGAGACCAGACATTCTCTGTCTTAATCTGATGATCTCATCTCTTAAGGCACCTTAGTGTGGAGTCAGCATGCCTTACCAGACCACCTTAAAACCCCCAGCAGATATTCTGCTGTGATTCCATCAGTGGATCGTAATTCAACATTCTTTACAAATGCAGTACAGATTAAGTGGCATTTGATTTTTAACATTGATTACAATAAATTATTTAATGTAAACCTGAAATTCTAAATAATGACCATATTTTCATCACAATGTACAATTACAATTTATTTGTTTTTATCTTGATTGATGAAATTAAATCCCTCTAAATCTATTTCTTTTTAATTATACATTGATCTGGTACACTGTTTCCGAGCATCTGGTTTTTTCCAAAAATAATTTTTTTTTTTTTTTCTATTTAAAATATGTTTTACATTAAAGCGATATGCCCTAATTTACTTTCCTTCTGGTCATTTCAAACCTGAAAAATGCTGGTAACTGGCCCCCATTTACTTGCATTAGTTTTGTGTTCATACAATGGGGCCAACACTGTTCATATGAACTTTCTTTAAATCATGCTCTTTTGTGATCTCTGGGAAAAAAATCATACATGTTCGAAATGACAAGAGTCAACCAATGACCAATATTTCTGCTATCAATATGACTATCATCATGTATTTAAGGAATGTGTTGCCTTTCTTCCCCTTGTTCCACTCAAGGCTAAAAGAAAGAACAGTTTGTCAAAAACAACCTTTTAATCTTTATCAGAGCAGCATTTTAAACAGGAAAATATTCATTTCCTCTCTTTAAGCCACTTTCTGAACATAAAACTGTGGACTGGCATTACTATGGTGATAACCATTTACATGCTGACCTCTACTTCCTAAAATAAGAATTTAGGTCTTTACAAATCCATTTAGATGGGGTAATTGTGCATGTATAATTCCATTGTGCATCCATTGGGAATAATTAAACAGTCTTGCTACTGGAAAGTTTCTATGCCACAGTCTTGATGTGGAACCTTATATATATGTTTGTGTTTTCCAGTGAACAATAGTACCCCTCACCTCTCATTTTATGATCTCTACTTCATTTTCGGTTTGTCTGTCTGAGTGGGGTAAAATGATTGTTGCTTACAGTATGATGGGGTAGATTATATATCTAGATTATATATCTAATTTATATTAACCAAAGTAAAAATAGTATATTTTCATATTTTAATTCGTGTTTTGTTGGTAATATACAGTAATATGCATAATTAGTTTTCAGGGTTATGTGTGTTTTACTCTGTTTTTACGTGGAAACCATCTACACAAAAATAGTGCTATTAATTAACTATACTGTTTACATTGTATGTATATATAAGTAAAAATATGTAAATCTGATTAACTAAAATATTTCTAGAATTCTAGAAGTATAGAATATCTAGAATAAATCTAGAATTTTCTAGAATTTCTAGTGTAAATTACAAATCGAATATGTTAAAAAAATACTTGTTTGTTCATTTCATTAACTTAAAAAGTATTCATACATTTTAAAGATTTTTTTTAAAGATTTTAATATATACCACAAAAAATCTATTTAATCTTTTTAAAAGATTTTATAAACTTAATATATCTGCTTATTTTTTATATTTCTTAATATTTTTACAGTTTATCATTTTGTTTATTTTAATAAAATTAAATCTAAGCAGTCTTAATGAAAGTTTTTTTTAGGAGCAACAACTATTTTTAACGGTATCATAACATTTTAAGTATATTTCAAAACAAAGTATATTTTCAGAAGAGGCCCAGCTGTTGATTCTGGCTGGAAAATGTGTTTACATTAAAAAGAAATCCTGGCAGTAAGGATGATGTTACTGAGGGCTGAAAGAGTCAACACAAGCTCTGGGTGCAAGCCCAATGACAGGCAAGAGTGTTCCCACAAAACGCCCAAGAAACACCCAGAATACATTCAAGAGACGCCCTGGATTTTCTCACTGGCTCTGCCTTCGCACTTCAAATGCTTATGTGAGATTAGGCTTAATGAGCTTAATGAAAGAATTGCAACATTCAGATTTTATTTTAATTCATCCTCAATACAAATAAAACATTTTAAGCCTTTGGCTTTCTTAAAGTTTAAACAGGGATTCATTCGAAATTAAGAACACAATGTAGCATTATTATACATAAGCCTGTAGAAAATGCTTTAACCTTTTCTCCCAAATGCACTAGAATGTATATACTGGGTAACTTTAGTACAAGTAGAAGTCCATCTAAGAATGTTTCTGACCTTGAAGTGCATTTGTGTCTAAACTGCTTATGTGGGGATTTTTTTATTTGGTGTCATCCCTTTGAACAAATCTGCAATCAGCATTGATAGCAGGGAAGGCAGCAAGCCAAACACCCATTTAATAGCATGCTTTATTTAATAGTATACTTCAGCCTTTCCACAAAAGAGCAGCTTGTCAGCTTTAAACACCGCTACAATGTGCTGCAAAGACATGTGGCTACAGCATGTTTGCATTGCACACTGTATACTGTGCATGTGTGCCAATCCACAAACTGTAACAACCAAATAAAATAAACGAAACATTTCAGGTCTATTTAAATAAAACAACTAGGAATTAAAACACAAAAAGGAATATTAACCTGAACCTCTCACAGGTTCTCAGCAGACTTGATTCACCTTTCCTTGCTCTGACCTCTGGAATTTTTCAAAGACAGGCTGTTAAACAACTGTATGCATATCATTTGCATTTTTCACAGGATGTTAGGGATATATGAATTGAATGGAGAAGCTGCAGGAGTGGGCTGTTAAAGGTGTCGAATGGGGTATTCGGACCACCTATTGACAATAGTTTTTGTCCTTAAGCTCAGGACAGACGTCTTTACCATAATGAATTCATTTGGTGTATATTGAGTGGTATTCTTTAATGGTCCGACCTGTCAAAGTGTTTCCAAGTGTTTGTATTATGTAATTAAAAATGTATTTTATTTTGTAACTTATCCTGTTATTTCATAAATGAAATAGTTGACAGTTCACCCAAAATGAAAACTATGCCATCATCTTGGGATTTAAAACCTGTATGACTTACTTCCTCCTGCAAAACACAAAAGAAGATATTTTGTAGAAAACCGTGCAGCAGTGGCGCAAATTCGCTTTTAATGCCGATAAATGACCAACATTCTTCAAAATATCTTCTTTTGTTTTCTGCAGGAGAAAGAAATTCTTACAGGTTAGAAATGAGAAGAGGATGAGAAAATTATATCACAATTTTCATTCTTGGGTCAACTATCACTTTAGGAGTTGGTGCAAATGTGTTACAGGATTTAATCCTAATATTCTACTATACGGTGTAATCTTGAATAATATTTACCAATATAGTATACTTTGCGGGACCCACTCAGACAGTGGATATACAGAATTATGTTTATTGTTGAAGAAGTATGTTATTCTAAAACCTTTTAAAAGCACTGCTCTATAGAACTGGGGACGAGTGTGTTTTGCACGAGTCTCAGCTTGTATGTCTGCTCACTGCTTGTATAGGTGTGTGTGCGTTCCTGCACGTGTATGTGTGTGCGCGTGTGTGTGTGTATGTATGTCTTGACACGCACTTTAAGACTTAATTACACATAGTGAAAGAGCTGCCGCCACAGCAATGCTGTCAGGATTACAGGATGAGCAAAAGAGTTTATAATCACCTGACAACTCCTGTACACAGCAGCGTGTGTCTGCGCTTCCTTCATGTTGTCTTCCTTTAACCTCTGCATGAGTGCCTTTGTGTATATGTGTAAAATTAAACTTAATGTTGGGGACGTTTGGGAACATAATCAATCAATGAAATTGTAATAAATGTAAACTACCTTTAATTTAGTTATGGGGGATAAAATTATTATTTTTAATAAAAAATTATGTAATGAATTACTCATTTGCTTAGTAAAACACATAGAAAGATAATGACATGAATACTATTGACTACCATCTGAAAAGGTTCAATGAATCTCAGTTACGTTCCAGAACTATTTGGTGTACTACATTCTTCAAAATATCAAATTGTGTCCAAAAAAAACAGAAAGTCATACAGTTTTTCCTACTAAGGTTGATATGGGGCCCAAGGACTGTTCTTTTACACACATTCTTCCAATTATCTTTTTCTGAAAATAGTCAATGATGACGGAATTTTTTATTTTTGGTAAACTTCCCTATAAATGTGAAACAAAAATTTTAATATTTTTCTTAGTCATTTATTCTTAGTCATTTATGCTCTAAATCAGCATGTACATTGGTTCCACATTATTAAATTTACATTTACTTTTTCAATTTCAGGAGAAGTTGTGTGGACTAAAAGTTTTTAATTATGTGAAACTGATACACATGAGAAAACTAGTAAATAAACATATTTTTTATGTAAAAAATCTAGATTAATATTAATAATATTAATAATACAACAGCAATTATGGGTCGAAATTAATAATGTTTTTAATTTGTGTTCCCACTTGAATATAAGTACATTGTGTTACACCAAAGTATAGAAGTAGATAGCAAAAACGGAAGGATGTCTTTGTGTGTGCGGAAGCAAGCTTAGTCATGACTGACTATCTGTGTTGACAGTAAATGTGTGTGTGTTTGTCTTTGTGTTCTGTGACGAACCGTTATCGCTGTAATTTCAGACGCCATCACTTTCAAGGCTTACGAATGACTCCTCCAGTCTATTGGATAGCACCTAATTATAGTATGTTTGTCTTCCATACACATCGCCAACACAATACTTTACAGGTAGAACATCCCACACACCTTCCATAGATTTGTTTTGTTTTCTAATCCCTGTTGATTTGACCCCATAGACATATGGATATGCCTGAACTGCTTTCCCACCCCATGAAGGCTCAGCAGATTAATGCATGGATAGACACATTCACAAGTCTCCCAGTACAACCAAAGACAACAGACTAAACCCAGAGGAAACTTCCATGAAAAGATTAACTGCTCCTGTTTTCACATCACTGTGTTTTATGGAAAAGTGTGTTTATAATGTGAGATAGGGGTCGAAAGTGATAGTTTACCCCAAAATTTGAATTGTTTCATAATTTGCTAATTTGCTTATTATTTCAAACCTATATGACGATTTCTTCCACAGAACACAAAAGAAGATATATTAAGAATGTTGGGAACTGGCTAGGGATGCTCCGATCAGGATTTTTGCCAGCAATACTGAGTACTGATTATTTTGTGGTGGTGATACGCCAGTACCAATGCCATTCTGTTGCTTTAAGTTAATATAACTGATATGTAAGCTCTCTGATCACAGTTTACCTTTTTGAGATAAAGTAATACTGTAGATCTTGCTCTTTAGGACACATGTTATGAATGCAATGTGACTATTGTTTTGACACAGTACTAAATGATGACCGGAAATTCATTATAAAGTAAACATGTAATAGGCCTTTACAATGAGGTTGCAGCGCCAAAAAATTTACTCCGCCACTCATCATGCGCATCCTCACGCTTTGACGTCATAAATTCAAATCGGCACATAAGATCGGCCGAGTTCAGCAAGTATATCTTTAGTAAATGTCATCTTTTGTGTTGTGCAGAAGAAAGAAAATTTTATAAATGACCAGATTGTGAAAAAATTACACAGTTTCATTTCAAAGGTGAACTATATTTTGATCACCTGAGAAATCTAAATGCAGACAGAGAGATAACAAGACCAACCTCTCTTTGTTTCCCGCTCTTGCAGCATCTGAATACTAGAGAGAATGTGGATACGATGGAGATGACTTTGAATCCCAAGACTCATCAGATCCATCTCTGTCAGGTGCAGCAAGTCCTAAAGACACAAATGAACACACAAACACATACATGGTATGAATTGCTGTGTAGTAAGAATGACAAGGGTGATCACCAATGCCAATCTGTCATTCACACACACAAAAACATCATTAAAGTGCATAGTTAAAGCAAGCAGTGTGTTATTATGGCCCGTGCCTCACCGCTTCTCTAACAACACTGCATTCTTTCTGCTTCTGTGGAAGAAAAACACACATCTACATTTAAGTCGACATCGTTGCTTTCATTGTTCCCGACAGAACAAAACAAGAGACGTTTAATTGAAGGTTGTGTGCTATTTCTGCTGTTTAGTATTTACCACAAACATGCCACAGCATTCCTGGCTAAACAAACAGTCACAAACATGTAAATTGGAAAATCTGAGGCTAAATCAGTGCAACCCAACTGGGTCATGTCTGTGGTTGCTTTCTAATTTGCACATCATCCGTCTTGATATATTTCAACAATGGGATTAGAATAGGATTACGTCATGAAAAGTTTTTCTTTTTTAGTGCTTCACGCAGTTATTTGCTTAATGAAGCTTTTTCTTAGTATGGATTTTGTTGAAAAATAAATAACTGAACTGTGTTCATCAACACTACCGGGGGTCAACCATTTTGGGACACTTGAATATTTCATTATATTCAGCCTAAATGCCTGAAATTAGTTAAATGGACAAAAAATTATTTAGTAAACATAACATTTTTTAATGAAAAAAAAACATTTTACTTGAACAGATGACTGAACAATGAAGAAAGAACAGCCAATGAGAGCGCAGAATAGACGGGGACTCCTTTCAAATTCTTTAAGGAGCATTTCAGGTTGAGACCTTAAGAGCTTGCTTGATAAATTGACTAGAAAACATTTCTGCCAATTCTAGTCAAAATGTGACTATACTGAAGATGACAAATAAAAATCCTTTTTGTTATAACATTATTCCCATAGTCCCCTTTGTTTATTTTACAATGCTGATGATTTTTTATCATTAAAAATGTGAAAAAATATTCATGTAGAAGTAAGTGTCCCTAAAGATTTGGTAGTGTAATGCACCAGCAAGTTTACCATGTTATTTATTATGTGAAATTTCAATCCATTTGCACTGATTTAGTGCAACAATGCAAGGCCAAATGTTGATTTAACTCTGAGGAAACACACGCATGCTGCATTGCACACGCTGTGTTTCTTATCTCATCTGCTTCAATGGTTTCATCCACCCAGAATCCTCTACATCAGCAGAGTGCACCATTCCCCCATACTGTCACAGTTCACACAGGCTGAAGCTAGTTGATGATGATACTAGATGGACAGGTTGACAAAAAACAGCCAGTGAACAGTCCAGATAGTGTGGGATAAAAGAGGCCATAAAATATGCTGGTAAGGGCCTATTGTTTACTCTTTCTTCATTATTTCGAAACCTACAGCTGGAGTCAAAAAGCCATGACACACACAGGCTTATTCTGTGCACCATCAGATCCTTTATTTATAGGTGTGGTCTCAAATCATTCTCTCAAGAGGGTTTCAAAACATTTAAGCGGTTTTCCAAGCACCTCATTTAAAAAGCACTGCTTGATATAAGAGATGGGCCACTTTTGGCAGCAGGTTTGGATATTTCTTGTTGATCTTATGCCAAAGTCATAAGGTGGGTGGTTTGCGCCCACACATACTCAAAATCTACGCAGTACTTACTGATTGCCCTTATGGAAAATTCTATACTGCAATAATGGTATCAGATGATAATATCATAATGTGGTGCTTTAATTTGTACCATGGGCATGTATTGTTGAATTTAGTATTCATTATCCGTGTTTCTTTAAAGAACATCAAAGAATCCTGTGTCAATGGTTTTGTAAAAGTCATGTTCAAAAAACATGTTTACATTTTCACGCTTTTACATTAGTTTGTAAGTGTGGTTGTCTTTTGATCTCTTAAACAACTTGTCGCATAATGGATATTTTTTATTTTATTTGTTCAGCTTGCAATGAAACAATGACATATAATTAAACTTTGATTTACATGACATTATGGAGTTAAATAAATGTTGTTTATAAGTTCAGGGGATGTGGGACCTGAGCTTTTAAAACTGTAAAGTAGGTAACTGTGTCCATGGCAAGGGATATTATGATTTAATTTGTGGAGCTTACAGGAGATTTTAGAGTTTGAGTTTTCCAATTCAAAATTTCAGATGGCATTAAAGGTTCAAAGGGGTTTTTGTGAGCGTTAAAGGGATAGTAAAATTAAAAATGATTTCCTCGCCTTCAAGTTGTTCCAAACCCTTATAAACACTTAGAAATCTTTTATCTTTGTTCTGTTAAACACAAAGAAGGATATTTGGAAGAATGCTGGCAACTGAGATTACTTGGGTATCACAAACAATCAATGATCAATTTGCTGCAGAACTTTTTGTTTTCCTAAATTCTTCAAAATATCATTTTTTTGTTAAACCGAATGAATCGTAGGCAATGGTGCCCCGGAAATCACAGTTGCAAACATTCTTTCAAATATCTTTCTTTGTGTTCAACAGAACAAAGACATTTGTACAGGTTTGTAAGAACTTCAGAGTAATTCATGACAGAATTTTTATTTTCGGAAGGGCTTAAGTAGAATATCATATACATCTTAGTACAGAAATCGCGTAAAATCAGTAAATATATCCCTTTATTGACCTTTTAGCAAGGTTTTGGTTAGTCCTCTCTTGTTGGTCTTGTGTGCTGGTCAACATCTCTGTTTAAACCTTGTAAAGTAGGATTATTTTAGTGATTAAGTTCTTTTGTTGGCAGAAGCTTTAGGGCTGAGCTTTAGTACCAGGGTCAGATGTGTATCACATCTGTCAAGCATGCACACTGGCATCTGTAAGCCAGGAAAACACTTTGAGAATGTACTATTTACTGCTGTTTGTAGACAGTTGCATTCCAGATAGAGCATCTTGCCGAGAGAACATCATACAGGAAACGTTTTGGCGTCAAATCTTTTGGGCAAAGTTCTGTTAGATAAAAATGAACACAGCAGAGATAGATGGTTGGAGTGGAATCTCAGCGTGTGTTCCGAATCCGACCACAGCGTTTCGATTTCTCTTTTTTGTATGAATAAAACAATGGCACATTTCAAAGCAGACTGACAACTCCATATTCATAATGTTTAGGATTATAATAAAGACAAGATCACAAGCAGCCTAGCAGTTTAAAAAGACTGTATTTGAAGAACTTCAGATGTGCATGTCTGTTTGTATCTCTCTCTCTGTGTGTGTGTGTGTGTGTGTGTGTGTGTGTGTGTGTGTGTGTGTGTGTGTGTGTGTGTGTGTGTGTGTGTGTGTGTGTGTGTGTGTGTGTGTGTGTGTGTGTGTGTGTGTGTGTGTCTAAACTCACAGTTGTTTCTGACTTTACCTCCACTCCTTCATATTCCTCGTCGAATAGCACGCAGTATTGTGGAAGTCCCAGCTGACTCAACCATTTTGGGATGGACATGTGCTTCATGGCAAATATCTATCCAGATCTTGCTTCATAAAATATCTCCGTAAAGAAAGGCTAGAAAAAAGCAAAAAATTCGATAATATAAATAGTGTTTGTAAATAGTGATATGTACTGTAATGAGATATGAGATGTAAAACATTGTTTGGTTTGGTAGATTTTTTAAAAAATTCAGTACTTTGACATTTGGTTTCATTCAAATGAAAGTTTACCCAAGATAGATATTTTCTATCACCATTACGTCATACTCCATCTCTTCTCATTTTAGACCACAATAACTTTTTTCAAAATATCTTCTTTTTGTTTTCTGATGTTGTGATGACAGAAATGTCATATACCTGTCTCAAAACAAAGCTGTCTTAAAACAAAAATAAATAACTTTTTATTTTTGTGGAGGTTATTATGTTAAATTAACTATTTCTTCATGATGTACAACAATGTAAGCAAAAATATTTTTATTTATACAATTTAATTTTGAGATAACATCAAAGTTTCATGATTCAGTAATTAATATCAATATTATTTTAATATATGATATGACCTTATTCAATCCTAAATAAAGATAAAGGGGTTTCATTTTCACAGGTTCTTAAAATTACCTAGAACTATTTATTATATAAAACGTTAATAACATAAAGAATATTTCCGGTGGATTTTAAAAGACTTTTAGTGTTAAGTTGAATAAAGAGCTCATAGTGCAGTAGCTTGAGTCACTTTGGTCAATAATGAACAATAGCCTTTTGATTCAAGAAGACAAAATACTACAAAACCATCTGCACCTACATTTGACAGCTCATACTAAAATCATTTAAGTACAATGTCGGATTGCAACATTCTGTCTGCAGATGGTTCTTAATCTGAACCCTGAGGGTCTGTGGAAACAAACAATAACCTAATACCCGAATTGAACAATGCTCTCCTTAGAAAGCTAATGACAGTTTCAACAGGTTCTTACTTCCTTTCTGATTAAGAAAGTGAGTCATGATGATCTTTGTGCATGTGTGTGAAGGCATGCATATGTGCATACAGTAAAGCACATGTGCATCTCTGTATAACAACTGTGTGTCCTCCCTTTAAAAAGCATACTATAGATTTATGTGGTTTTGTAGTTATTGTATGAGTCAGCTCCTCTCAGTTTAATAGCTAATATATGGAAGGGCAGCATATCTACTCCCTTTCTCCTACAAAAAGTCAAATCTGTTACATTCCCAGAAATTTCTTTTTTATGGACTTTATGTTCGGCAGTACACGCAGCTCAAAAAGATAAATCATTTATTTTTAGATGTGTGAATTTTAGCACAAGCAAGTGATGGTTAACAAACGGTTCAACCTAACATTGAACGAGGCAGCACAATTTCTTGGCAATATACATACTGTATGTCCAATCATTAAAAAGTATCACTCAAAAAGAAGCCATTACAGTTATTACTGTGTGTATCAGTGAGAGATAGAGAAATAAATAGGGTTTATATTTATAGACTAGATTTGTCATCTTTCCTGGGATAAAGTGCTTTGTCATGAGCTGTTTGTGCCAACCTCAAAACCTCCCTCACAAATCATATCAAGCAATCATACCCTTAAAATCATCTCATGACAGTGATGTACATCCCCTTGACTGTGGCAAATACCATTTGTGTTATTGCTTTAAAAATGTAAGCAGTGCCCATGAAAAAGTGTTATGTGGGGTGGTTGAAGACATTGCTATACAGTTGTGATGTGTTTCTGTAAGTGGTTTAAGCATGTTGCTATGTGGTTGTTAAAAGTATTAGATGTTCGCTATATATGTTGGATGTTTTGTCAGCTTTTCTAAAAAGGAGTTTTGAAATGTCTAAATTAAAAGAATTTTCGTTTTTTTGCCGAAGGAGATTACGTAATTACAAAATGCGTCTGTGAAGCTGTTGTCCATATAGGACTACCGTAAAAACATAGCAGTGAATTACAGCGGACCTGCGCTGGATGAATTTAAGGGGTAATTTTAATATAATAAAAACTTAACGGCTTGTCATATAAAGTCTTAATACATCTCTGAAGACATAGTTAATAAATTTCTTTCATTTAATCATCCAAGTGTACATTTAAACTTTAACTGGTTTAAGTAAAATATGACATAATATAACGGAATCAACTTGACTACTGTGCATACTGTACACACTTAACATTATATCGTATTGCTTTAGTAGCCGCTTGCTTTATTTGTGTAGAACACTAAAGAAGAACTTTTGAAGAATGCTGAGTGTGACATTTTTCCATATATCTTCTTTTTTATTTTACAGAAGAAAGAGTCAAATTCAAGTTTTGAAGAATATGAGGGTGCATTTTGGGGGTGGGTTATCCAGAACAAAGGCTTACGAAGAGCACAAAAGTAAAAGTGATGCTTCCCATTGCAAGAAGCTCTAACAATAGCATAAACAACATTTCCTATTAGTTGTCACCCATTGATGAGATCTCCACCCTCCCCTCAACAGTACATGTTTCTAAGTATAGGTTTTATCATATTCATTGTCTGCCCCTTGAACTATTTCAGTGCTCTTCTTTTGCAGTGCTTAATCTTGCAAATGCAAGCACACACCAGTCAGGATGATCCTGTAGCCCAGTTTCCCAGCAATCAACCCAGGCCCATCCACAAACAATGGCCAGTAAACGCAGCCATGGAAGTCATAAAACATCCCTGAGGCTATCTAAGAGAAAAGTTGCAGTTAATCCAATAAGGCCAGCAGGCCCAGCTGTGCTCGCGGATGGTATAAAGCCCGTCCATGGGGTCAAGCAATCAGAGGAGTAGCTTCTACAATTGCTAGGCGATTTATTCCTGTCGTGAATGTCAATGCCCCCATGGCCACATGGAGAGATGTATGGTGAGGCTCACACCTCAAGACAGGCCGTTTGCTTGACAAGAGAAGCCTGCACTTAAAGCAAACAAATTATTTTCTGTTTAACTGCCAGGAGTTGATGGTATTCCATCCATTAGGTCTAATACACAGCATTCTGTTTAGTGTTTGGTTTTCAGCCATTAGATCCAATGCACTTGACTGTGAACAATTAATAAATCTAGTGAACAGACTAAAAGGTATTTAATATGAAGAGAGTGCATTTGAGGTGAGCAAACAACATTTACAAGCATAAGATTGTGTCACCTTAGAATAGGTCCCACAAAAATAAAAATCCTGTCATCTTTTACTTATCTTTTTAATTTTACTTATGTCTGTTCGTTTTATGCAAAACACAGAAAAATATTTAGAACCATGTTAGATAACTGAACAATGACTTCCATCCATACATAGAAAAGTGTACCGCTGATGCATTGTTACCAACATTCTTCAAAATAATGTATAGTCTCTTGTGTTTTGCCAAAGAAAGTAAATGAGCCAAGTTTGAAATAAATTTTTCAATTAATCATATTTTGCCATCAGTGTAACTCGTCCTGCACATAATGGAACACTTATAGAAGCCAGATGCAATGTGAATATCAATATACTGTACATGGTTATGATGATAACAGTGCCGATGATGAAGTATAGAGTGGATGCATGCATGTGCACTTGCATTATTCAATCTACTTTAAAGCTATACCCATCGGAGATACATCCCGACATGGCTTAACCACATTTGGTTTTAGCACATACACATTTCAATGTAAAATATGCTTGCCTTTCTCATCAATAAAGTGCTAAATTATATTCATCTAGTGTATTCCTCCAGCACGTCTTGTAGAGCTAGACTAGAATTTCCAATATACTAAAAGTTCTTGAAGTTTTTGACACATACCCTACACATTTATTTATGTACTTATATATATAGCTACTGTACTGACCAGAAAAGCAAACAGTGTTCTTCAAAGCGTCTACAGGAACTAATTACGGCGCTCTGTGGCCTGGAGACACGTGATGTCACACCCTGTGTTGCTTTGAACATCCTGTTTGAGATACAGAAGCCCACGTCCTGTTTTCTCTGTTGTGGTTGGAGTAAGGATTTTGGAGGGAAAGACCCATTCGTTCTGGAGGAGGCCTTGAACCCTGGCACTCATCATATTCATTCACATTATTGTGGCCCAACAGTACACTGAAAAAATATTTTACATGGCTTAGTGAATATCCCAATCATAAACTTATATTAACTTGATAAAATCTTTTTAAAACATTAAAAATAATTTTTCAGTGGCAAATGTTAAAACAATTAGGTAAAAATACATCAGTTCATTTCTGTAAAATTTACAAATTTATTTTTTAAGTTTATGAAATGAAACAAATATGGAAAGAAAGTTTGAGATAGTCAAATTTTTTTTTACTTATACACAAAATATATAAAGTATATTTGTTTTGTTTCAAGGCTTTTAGATTTACTTCTTTTTGGAGTGTAAAGTGTTTTACATAAACACACAATACAAATTGGTTGGGTGTTTTCGAGTGGACTTAAACTACACTAAAAATATATGAACTTGAACTTAAATCAAATGGCAACTTATATTTTTGTAGAGATTTACAAAGTGACAATGATATAATTTCAGTGTGTCTTATGAATATATATTTGAATAGGAAGATCCCGTTTCCAGAACGCTAAAAATCCATTTCAATAGTTTACATTAAATTGTAAATATTCGATCATGTAAAAATCGTCTGTTGGCTCAGTCTGAACATTTTAAACAATGATTGTTAAATGAAACTAGAATTTTGTTGAATTTAAATTCAAAGGTACATTTTTTTAACGCTACAAATACAAACATTTTTGGTTTATTTTTTTAGAAAGACGAGAGAAAACAAAACTAGAGAATGTGCAATATATGACATCAGGGACTCATACTATAAATTAATATAATCAAATAAATGCAAATATTTTCAGTCTGAGTTCTCTGAACCCAGGTGTAGGTCCCACTGGCACATCCAGGCCATCAAAAGTGTTATTAGATTTTAAAGCACTTATTTTATAGAGGATATATCGCATTTAGGCTAAGATCAGGTTTGGACTTATAGCAGTTTGTAAAGAATCTGTATGTTGCAGTACATTTTAGACAAGAAAATATAGTGATTTGGCATGAAATATCAATGGTGAACAAACTATTTTTTTCCATTATGCTTTTATAGCATTTTTGAAAAGGGCTCTGTATATTTATGCCTATATTGTGCTAATGGGAATTCAGTGTAATTGTCTATAACATGTTCTCTCCGGTCATTACATGCCAACAATCATTTGATATAAAACACCCAAAATATAGTTTATTTTAATCTTGATAGATGTGATTAAAAACATTAATCTGCTATTATTAGCTGGTAAGATGTGATTGGACATTGTCAGTCAGCTGTCAAATTTCAGAACTTAAAAGTGAACCCAGACTCGATGACATCATTGTTCCAACATTCCAAAGCAACACTTGTGGGAGATCTTGCAAACTAACAGCTTCTAGGCTGCACACATCAACACAAACATGAAAGCATATGTGCTGATTTATGATGATGTTTGGTCACATATGAACATATTAATGTGTGTGTGTGTGTGTGTGTGTGTGTGTGTGTGTGTGTGTGTGTGTGTGTGTGTGTGTGTGTGTGTGTGTGTGTGTGTGTGTGTGTGTGTGTGTGTGTGTGTGTGTGTGTGTGTGTGCGCGCGTGTGTGTGTCTGTGTGCACGTGCCAAGCATTATTGAGATGCTGCAAGTGGTGTTTGTATGAGATGCTGTTTTATACGATGCCACTTTTTGACAACTTTTTTTTTAAATGCACAAGCAGATGTTTTGTGCTAAATGATTCTGTCCTGTTATTTCTCTCTATCTCTTAACGTCACAAATAGTGGGGAGTCATAGAGCAGGCAGGCACCATTAGCTCCTATCCACCCCTTCTAATCTCTGCTTTCACCATGAGGTGAACAACTCACCCAAAATACATCTGAAGAATTTGCTTGCAACAATGCACTATCATTAAGTTTAAACGTTAAATATCATTAAGGACCAAATATTGGTTAAACAAGGGTTTAAATAACTCTCCATGAACTGTTAGCTTCACAGTTAAACCATAAAAATAAAAAATCACATTGATCATTCTGTAAATCATAATCTTTAATTTAATTCTGTATAAAACTAAAACTAAAACTACAACTGCAACATACTTCAAGATATCTTCTTTTGTGTTCTGTGTAAGAAGGACATTCATATAAGTTTGAAATTACAAGAGTCTTAGTAAATGACAGCACAATTTTAATTTTTGGGTAAAATATAACTTTAAGTATTATGTTGATGGCAATGTTATTAGCATAAATATGCTGAACAATCAGATCATTCAAAACTACAACTGCAAGACAACTTTTCAAGTTCAAACCATGAAAGATAACTATAGCGATACTCAATATCCTTGTTTTTTCAAAACGGAAAGACTTTTTTTTTCCGACAGAACACAAAAAAGAATTTTTTTTTTTTGGAGAAAGTTGGTAAGAAAACAGCAGTGGTACCCATTTATTTCAAGTAAATGGTGGCCAGGTGCCAACATTAGTTAAAATTTCTTCTTTGTGTTCTGTTCCTGGGAAAAAATAACACAGCTTCAAAATGAAAAAGTAAATAATGACACATATTTCATTTTGAGTGAACGATCACTTTAGGTATTATGTTGATGGTTACAGAGTAAAATGCCACACACAACCGTCTGTATTATGGTTGAGCTTTAAATCAACCAGACAACAATAATAGACAAACAGCAATAGCAATATTATTTAATATTTACACGGTACCCATGGAAAGTCTTTTCAGTTGACTAGTATGAATCAGAGATGTATCGGTTTCCATGATCTTATGCCTCCTTCTTCAGTCTCCCTATGTCTACCGTTACGCTTCACTTCATGGTTTTGCCCAAGGGAAAGGGATGGTCTTCCCCGCAGTGCCGCACTGATTCACGGCATACCAGCCATACCTGAAGCTCTGAGCTCATGCCACGTTTAGGATAACAAAATTCTCTGGCAATGCTTGACTCATCCTTAAAGACAGCCTGTGAGATATTTTTGCAGTTACAGCTGTTCGGGGAAGAGGGGTACAGTAAACAGTGGCTTAGAGATTGTGGTGTGAATTTCTACAAGGTGTTGAGAGATATCACTTTAATGGGGGTGTGTGAGGAAGGTATTTATTTGCTTTTAATTAAGCTTGATGGTTTCATTTCTGATGTAGATTTTATGATAGATTACAGTTATCAAAATGTAATTTAAAATAATGATGAATATCTGAGAATTATTAATTTCGCCACACAAACTTGTTTATTGATCAATCATCTTACTTAACTCGATATTGGCTGCATCTTCCGTACTTATTTTTCTGTAGCTTCCTCAACACTGCTGGGGTCTGTGTATGTATTATGAGGAGATAATAAACATACAGTGTAACTTGAGTAATGCTGCTAGGCCAGAGATCAAGTGAAACGTTTCTACTCTAAAGTTCACATTGAGTTCTTTCTCCTTAAACAGAATTTAAAAGAATGGGTGTGGGAAAGTCAAAGAAAGTGCAAACACGTGCCCACAAAGCATTTTATTGATTTTTGTCCTTAAAGATGTACAGAACTGGACAGGACCATCAATATCTCAGAGTGAATTATAAAAAAGAATGATGAAATGCTCAAATCTAGCATACTGCCCTAAGTTTTAATAGCTTGAATTGTTTAAATGCTCTATCGATCACCACTTTCAATGAAAAAACATAAAGCAAATATTGACTTTTCACTTTTATTTTGATTAGAAAAGTGCTTTGTGTCTTTAAGCCTGACTGCACCCATTTGGGACATCACATTAGGGGAAAATAAACTCATATCTAACTCACTATTTCTTACCTCTCTCAGCTTTACACACCTGACTATTCTATGGTCAAGAGTCCTGCATACTACAAGCCATTGCATGTATACATTTTTAGGCATTTAGCAGCAGTGTTAACCAAAGCGATTTACATTACATTAGTTTCTGAGTATGTGCAATCCCCAGGATCTAACCCATGACTTTGGTGTTGCTAGCGCCATGCTCTAACCGCCGAGCAGCACAAAAAAGCTTGGAGTATGTTGGCATCTGTAGCCTCTTTGAATAAATAAAAAAGCATGGTTGCTAGACTGCGTGTAAAAGTAGGAACACATATGGAACATACTTCCAGTGGCATTTATAAAGATGTAAAAGACCACATGAGAAGGCTCCCAGCATGCCCAGTAGTGTTTGGTAGGGTTATGAGCTAAACAGAAGATTTAAGAGTCTTCTCAACTTTTGGCTTTCACCTCACCTTCACTCATTCTCTCTGTCTACACTGTCCACTTACCTATATGAACAAGTCATTCTAAAGCCAAAATATTTGGACTTTCCAGGACAGTTGGACACATATTTTAATTTCTATAATGGAGTTTTCTCAGTGCAGTGTGACGTAAATGTCATTTGGATCCAAAAGGAATTTTTTGATATATATGAAGCGCAAAAACTGGTCCATCAAATTTAGAAGTATTTACTAAAGTTAAAATAACAGTTTAGCCAAAAATTTGTTTGCCAAAAGTTGTGGCAAACTGTCAATTTAAACCTTTAAAGACGTATTTTCTTTTAACGAACACAAAAAGAAGCAGTCGGACAGCAGTTACACTCATTCACTTCTATTGTATGGACACAATACCAATGCTAGTGAACGGGTGCATGTTACAAACTTTCTTCAAAATATCTTTATTTTTTGATTTGCAGAAGAAAAAAGGTGCAACAGGTTGGATTTGGCAAGAGGGGGTGAGAAGACGATGATTTTCAAAATATGTAAAAGGGTCCTTCTTTAGAAATGTCTCTAGATTTTACAGAAGATTTTGCCTTATCGGGCCATCATTATGGCATTATTTTTTATTGTTAATTATACTTTAGACCCCATAAGTACAACAAAATTGCTTGTCCCCACAGTCATGTACAGAGGGAAGATTATGTATTTTGAGGTTTAAACAGCATTTTAACTTTTTGAAATACAAATGAGCATAACTATCAAATATATCATGTATTATATATCAAGGAATAAATAAATAAAACACAATTAAATATTATGTAAATATAATGTAAACGGTGGTCCCCTGAAGTAATGTCACTGGTGTTACCATTTACCAAAAGACATAAATCACACTGATGACCTCCCTCGACTACCCCCTTCCTATTTCCTAAAGATATATGAAATCAGGCCAGTGTCAATGATCAGAAAACTTTTCATTCATCTCATGATTTCATATGCAGCTTTTATTTGACATAGCTGCTGTTACCTACTTTACTGTTTAGGAATTGTAAAAAACTAGAGGACAAATGGATGAAACACTTTACTTAGTAAGTACACTATGACTGACAACATGTGGTTTAAAACCTTGCAGCACTATTTTGTAAAATGACCTTTTAATGATAATTATCACAGGTGTTACCTTTCTTATTGATTAAATATATGTACAAAAAATATAGAAAATCATTAAGCTGTCATTCATGTTGATCAGAAAGTCAAAAAGTAATCCAATAATGTGGTCTAACATTAAATGTTTAAAAAAGAAAGACATTTTAAAATACCAAAAGTAGGAGTTTTTGTAAAATGATCCCAAAAACAGCACAAGAGAGATTTGCAAAAATATAGAAAATATGAATTGCAATAAATTAAAATAAATATGAATAACATATGGTTAAGAGTTTGTTTTCTAAACCTTAGTTTAGGACACATTAACTTTTGTCAGCATAGCTGGATGTTTCTGTAAGCTGCAATAAAATTTTCCACTAAAAAGTGACTTTTCAGAAATATCCATGTATACAGGTATCCACGTGTCCTCTATAATAGTGTAGGAGACATTCTGCATTTCAACAGTATCATAAATATATAGGCTACTTTTTTATTAATGATTGTCCAAGATTAATGCAAATAAAAAAAGAGAACTTACCTTCGTTGTTTTACAGCTATGTCTTAAGTCCCTTATCAGTTTAAATCCGAAAGTAGAGCCTCATTCTGCATGAGTTGTCCCTGCTGCAGCTGACTCCTCATGTGAGGAAAACGGGGGATGCTTAGGGATGCTGACTGCTCATCCCACAATGATGGGATAATCCTGAATGAGCGTGAACGCACTTTGAGGAAAATGTGTGGAGATGCTGTGGACACATGTGCGCTACTTAAGACTTCAGAACTACAACAATGAATTAATTTCAATTAAATTAAATAGAACTATATTATTGTAACGTAACCTAAATATTAGTGAATGCATATTATAGTCAATGCATATTATCCAATAAATCCAAAGAAATAGACAACCAATACATATAACAGCATTGCAGCGACATCCCTCATCCCACACACACATCTGGCAGACATCTAGTTAATGTTTGCATTTTCATCTGCAAGACATTTGGCTGACACTGTCAGATGTCGTATAGACACCTAGAAAATGTCTGTTAAATGTTATTTCATTTAGAATGGATGTACAGCTTTTATTAAAGATGTTTTGCAGATGATTTTGCTCAGCAGATGTTGTCCAGATCATCAGATTTCCAGCACGCATCTTGAAGACGCACCTGTGTTATCTGAGATGTTTAAAATAAACAGAAAACACATCCGTTAGAATATAAAATTTTAAATCTGATTTATTATCCAACAAAAGTTTTGACAATTGGGGACTTTGGGAAACCAAAGGATCCTTCCTATAAATGATTTAAGAAATTTATTATTTATTAGAAATGCTGGAAGAAAAAACGATAAAGCCAATGTTTTGTGAATTTTTCCATGCCCCAGGATTGAATTTAAAACCCTTGAGTTTTTCCACCCACATCTTTAGTCCCCTTGAACCTATTACCATCATGCTCAGATTAAATATCACATTAATCTACTGTAAGCAAGTCGTTTGTTTTCATTTCAGGAACCAACACAGTGTCTTTAGAATGACCCTTATTCTTTATTTAAAATAGAATCTGGAAAGGGCCAGCAGCACTTAGGATATTAGGCTGATGTCGGGCGGCTCGCCAACACCAGCTCAGCTGCATTTTGAATGCTGCTGTACAGATGATTTGACCTCAAGCTGTCCTTTCTCCTGCCTGTCCTGGTGAAGCATTTTAAAAGTGAATAGAATATCAAATTCACAAAAATGCATAAATAGATAAATATTTAAATCAACGTGTACGTGATGGACTGATAACTGATTCATTTGACATATTTAGTGTAAATTGGTTGTTTAAGGTATTTGTAAAGTACCATCCATAATGCAAAATAATTATTATTAAACTGATTTTTGTTGTTCCAAACCTGTGAAAATATTTTTGTTCTGCTGAACACCAAAGAACATAATTGGAAGAAAGTTAACGAATGAGATTTTTGGTGCACCATTGACTACCATAGAAGAAATTGGAATAGTGTGAACAAAACAGAACAAAACATTGATACAATACTTTTTCTACTTTAGTCAATGCCACTGAATTGTCAGTTGCTAACATTCTTTCAAGTATCTGATTTTGTGTTCAATCAAAAGAAGGAATGTATACAGTTTTTGAACAACTTGAGAATGAGTAATGACAGAAATGTTATTTTAGGGTAAATTATCTCTTCAATAATTACTTCAATGAAAATCCTTTTTCTGTTCCACAGAGACAAAATTGTCATGTCTGTAATAATATCACGGTGGCAAATGGTGACAAGTATTGGTTAAACAAGCTCTCTGACCGTTAAACGATAACTTCATGCTGAAAATGTATTAAATGAGATCCTTTGAGACTAAAATGATGACATGAACGATCTGGCTGTCTGGCTGCTATCTATGAGAAGATGAAGGCTTTTGGCACGGCATCTCAGATTTCCTTTTGATTCCCTTTCCCCTTTCTCGACAGGAGAACTGAGGCATAATAACTACATGAGTGAACACATAATCATGGCTTTTCTTTCTGCTCTACAGCCATTAGCCTTACAAATACAACTATGCCAGTTGGGTGATTCTGAGACAACCAGATGATACGACAGGAGTTTTTTCTCAGTGCCAGGACAATCTGTTGGAGAGCTCACCAGACGCCGCACAAAAAGCTCTGTCAAGAAAAAACAAATGTGTTATTGTTGCTTTGGTTTTTTTGTTTACTGTGTTAGAAGAAGGTTGCTCCAAAACATACTTATACATAATGAAAAGAATAAAAGAAAAATTCATTAAAAGAGTAAAAACAAAGTTAGCAGTTTTTGTGTTTCAAATTTTGTAAATGTTACAAATTGAAATTTGAGTAAACATAAGTTTTGGGGAGGCCCAATCTGTCGACAAACCAAGAAAACAATGCCCCTGGACACTCCTGTCCTAACAAGTTACTTCATTACACATTGAAAAATAGCACCATGGGAAGCAGAAATACCCCCTAAAATCCAAACTTCCTCTAATCCCTCAATATCCTCTCCTGTCTTTTGTCATCATCTGAAGATATATGATCACATTGAAGTTTCCAAAACACTAACATAGATAGATTATAGTCAAACAGCTTATACATGTGTCCAAAAAATCTTTCTTTGACATTTAACTTTTCAGAGGCGCATTTTAGACACCATGATAAACATTAAAACTGTGTGTATATGCAGTCAGTGCCTTTGCAAACAAAGAGACACAGACGATGTTACTTTCTCTTAAGACCACAGGCTTTTCCTTTCACCTGCTCTCTTCTGGACCAAATCTGTTCGACCCTGCTTTGAGACAAAACGCAGATTACTGAACAATAAGCCAGCACACAATGATGCAGAGCGATGAAAAATTACACCGATGATGAATTAATGTCACAATAAGGTCATTGATTCTTCCGAGCGATGGGCTGAACAAAAGGTCGACTCAGATTGTGACATAAATGAATAGGTTGGTTTTCCACCGGCTAGATGGGTGTTGAAAGGTTCAAAGTGATGGGGAACAGAAGCCAATGAGGGAAAAAGCTTTTAATCTGACTAGTTATGGTTTTACATGGTGTTTTTTTCTATTTTAGATGTATGTTTAAGGACAAGAGATATTTGAATGTAAAAACATGCATTACATCTCAAAGCACAGAAAAGCTGAAAGGTAACACTTTGAAAAATTGTTGTATTACCTCATCTATCACCTATAGTTTTACATTTTCATTTACATTTAGTCATTTAGAAGAAGCTTTTATCCAAAGCCACGAAAATAGAATCGAGAAGACCATGAAGCTGTAAATAGCAGGGACAACAAAAGGTGAATAAGTGCATAATAAGTGAATAATGAGGTTACACAAAGAGAGATAAAACCTGTAGAGGATATGTTGATTTATTTTTTATTTTTTATATAGAGTGAGTAGGTTAGAAAGAGGCTTTTCTAGTGTGTTAGGTGTTGATGGTTTATTTGTTAATCTTTTTTAATGATAATAAATGGGGTTAGGTGTAGACGTTAATTTTTTTAATCTTTCTAAATGATAGTTAATCCCAATACTTTTGTCCTATTTAAAAATACTGAAATCAGAAACATAAACTGAACGAAAACTAAAGCACATTGTTAGTTCATACTAACAGATTAACCCGTGTTAACAAATACAACCTTATAATAAAATAGTAATAATTTGTAAAAAAAATCTCTGTTCAAAAATACTAAGTAAATAAAAAAATGTTGTGGCAAAGGATTTTTCAACAAGCACAACAATACTATTTTTATTAAATACTTTAATCTGATTTATACCTCTGGGCTTTGAAGAATCTCCCCTTCAGTCAGCAGATAACAAGTTAAGTGTTGACTTTAGAGAAAACTTTATAATTCCACAACACATTTATAAACACAAGAGTTTTCTGCCCCCATGTGGACACAAGCAAGAGCAAACAATTACCCCGCCATTGCTTTCATGCTGTGACAGAACGAGGGCTGGAATGCACGTTCATGAACAAGTTTGACACCTTTATTACGTCACTGGCTGGGAAAGAAATCACGTTCTAAAACACGTGCCATTGTGAAATCTTACTAGTGGATTTTAGAAACAAAGGAGCAACAAACATCTTGCTGTTAAAGTAAGCTGATACTTTCTATTCTTCACCTTTATATTTTCATTTATTATTGTAGACCTAACACAATATAACTAGAACTATAGCATCGAATATAGAATAAATGAGTTTAATGGAAATGTTATGTCTGAGCATTCCTTTACCATTATGATGACGCACTGTGGTTGTTTTTGGTGAAATTGTGGCACATGTTACAGGGTCATTTCTTTACAGGTATGGCACATAGGAGCCCGTGTGTTG
The DNA here is from genome assembly GCA_033220385.1 of Triplophysa yarkandensis. Classification (NCBI taxonomy): domain Eukaryota; kingdom Metazoa; phylum Chordata; class Actinopteri; order Cypriniformes; family Nemacheilidae; genus Triplophysa; species Triplophysa yarkandensis. Next base: position 8,983,359 of record CM065656.1, on the reverse strand, counting down.
TTGTGGTTGGTGCGGGTGTGGCCGGACTCGCCGCTGCCAAAAAGTTAAGAGAATACGGGTTCGATGACGTCACCGTGCTGGAAGCCTCGGACAAGGTCGGAGGAAGAGTGGCTACTACAACACTGGGTAATAATGTATGGATGTTGTGTTGTCTAACATCCTACCAAACAATGTGCATACACATATCAATAAATATGTGACCATGAAAACACATCTAAAAAATTATTTATTTGGGATTTACTTATTTTTTTTATATTTTTATACACAAAATCACTTTATAATGTAAGAAACATTCTGTGAAAATGTGACATTGATATCTTTAATATTGACTTGGTTAGACCAGATCAAAGATTGAAATCATATTGTAAATATATGGTACAATCATCATTTTATGCTCACAATTTGTTTTTCCGACTTGGTTTTTTTAAAGGCAGGGTCACATATCAATAATATACAGTACTAAAAGCAATTGTAGTTCATATTTATATTAAATTATTTTTTAAACTATAAATATTACTAAACAGGCTTTAAAGGTTACGTTTATTGCAGAGTTTGAGGTACACATATAAAATGTACGTTATTATAACTTCATATTAGAAATTAACTGATTAATATACATTTTTAAAGAAAAAGTATGTGTGGTTAACACACTCTGTGTTATGGTGTGATACCAGTGGACATGAAACTTGAAGTCTCATGAGTTTCACTTCCATTAATAGTTTAAAATACATGTCAGCAAATTGTGTCATCTGATCTTAAATGTTCTAAAAGTCCTCATCTACATTGCAGAATTGTTGTTCTGTAGACATGAGTGTTTTTCTCTTACAATGTTTGTTTTATTTCAAAGGGAATGCATGTGTTGATACTGGTGCGCAGTACATCCATGGGGCATCAGATAAAAACCCCGTCTTCCGAATGTTTAAAAAGGTTGGCCATTCGAGACATGTCTCTGATGTCGGATCGGAGGTATTTTACAATAACAAGGGACACGAAGTGGATGCAGACGTAGCCGCACATATGTACGAAACCGGAGAAGGCATACTCCAATACCGTGGCACCACGCTCTCTCCGGGGAAGAGTTTGGGCGAGTACTATGCAGAAAAAACCCAAGGTGTGATTGACAGCTTGCAAGATAGTGATAGGAAGACAAAAACGCAGAGTATTTTTGCTTTGGTTGGGAAAGACATGCTGATTGACATTGGAGCTTCTGATCTCCATAGCGTCTCTCTTGACTCCTGGTATTATTACATCAACATGGGGGAGAGTCTTAATGTCGCAGGGTATGGGGAGGTATTATTATCAGCTTTTTTTAGTAGAAATGATTTGTGTTTTAAGTGCTGTTTTAATATCTTAGGTTCATGTTTGGATTAGTGGACATGTTGTTGGAGGATTTTCCAAAGGACCGTCTGCTATTGAAAAGGGAAGTTGGAAAGATCAAATGGGACGGGTTCTTCTCTGCAGAAAAGGAAGTGCAGGCCCCTCCTCCTGATGAACCTCTCTCTGCTAACACTGACGGAAATGTCCACCGCTATCCTGTTAGTGTTGTGTGTGAAAATGGAGAAGAGATTCTGGCTGATCATGTAATTGTCACTGTTTCACTAGGTACACTTCAAAAAATTTTAATATTTAAATTAGTTAATATTACTGTTTTTATTTTGTGATATTTACTTAGCCACATAAATCATTTCTTACAATGTATGCAACCGACTTTGACCTTTCTTCTTTTTTCTGCCTTACTTAAAGGGATAGTTCACCCCAAAATTAAAGTCTTTCATCATTTGGTCACATAAGAGTTCCAGAACTATGTATATTTATTTGTTCTGATGAACAAAGATACATATTTTATAAAGAATGCTTAGAACCAATCAGTTCTTGGACCCCATTGACTTCAAAAACAAATTGAGATATTTTGAACAATGTAAGACAACAAAATTGTTCTGGAGCACTGTAATTTTTCCTTCTATAGTAGTCAATGTTGTCCAACAATTGTTTGGAGACAAGCATTCATCCAAATACAGAAAAAAAAGAAATGCAGATTTTGATAAATCTTAGTTTTTTTTCTTTTTTAGGCTGTCTAAAGGACCAAGCATCAAACCTCTTCAGCCCCAGTCTCCCGACTGAGAAAATGGAAGCCATCGAGAACCTGTGCTTTGGCAATATTGCCAAAATCTTCCTCGAGTACGAACAAGCCTTCTGGGGGGATGATGTCGGTACCTTCAGTTTCATTTATGAGGACGACATCCCCACCTCAGTGTCCACCACTAAAACTCAGTGGCTCAAGAACATGCAGTTTTTTTCTGTACTGAGGCCCAAAGAAAGGTTCATTCTTTATTAAATTATAGAAATTATCCTACTATGTTTACACAAGATTAATTTATTTTAATACACAAATTCCCACCAATAATCCTAAAAATGATCATTGGAAGTCTTTGTTAATTATATTTCTCAATGTTTTCTAGGTACGGCAATATCTTGATTGGGTGGTGTCCAGGAGACATAGCTGACCTGATTGAAACCATGACAGAAGAAGACCTCTCGTCTGCCATCACAGAACATCTTAGAATGTTTTTGGGTATAGAATCAGAATCCTCTTAGCAGAAAATCATGATTTTGATTGTGAGTAACTTCTATTGCAGAATGATACATTTTTTAATATTATTTTAACTTCCAAGGGAAATCTGACATTCCTTTGCCAAAGTCTGTATCCTCCACGAAGTGGCGCAGCAATAGATTCACAAAGGGCACCTACACGTACCTTCCTGTTGGTGTTGACGGGCAAGTTATGGACACGCTGGCACAACCGCTAATAGGAAGCAACCGCCCCGATGAAGTAAGTGATACTCCCAATTGACAATTTTCTTAACCAATTTATCACAACACATGTGAAGAAGAATTGGAATTAAATGTTAATGCAAATTGTATATTTCAGAATCTTCAGGTCATGTTTGCAGGCGAAGCGACGATAAAGACTCTGTATGGGACAGTGCATGGAGCTCTGCTGTCTGGACACAGAGAAGCAGACAGATTAGCAGCACATTACAAAAAGGATCTATCTTTAACTGCTTCAGACTAAAAGTTTAAACAATAAATATTTATTTACTTTTAATAACATTCAATAATTTCAAATGTATCAAACATTTCAAGACATACTTTTCCCAATAGGTGGTGAAAATATAATAATATTTTATGTTGTCTTCATTGTTTAAATCGAAAAGTAATTCATACAATGTTGTCATCATTTATTCTTATTCTAGGATTTTTAAATCTCTGAACATTGAATTGCTGTCATGAACAATAAACACTTGTAACACTTCTTAGACTCCATTAACTACTATATTTGAAAAACTTACTTTACATGTTCGGTTCTGTTTAACACAAAATGAGATATTTTGAAGAATGCAGGACAACAAAAAGTTTGGAGATAATATGACTACCATTCTTTTGTCCAGACATTTGACCAGACATCTTTCTCAGTATTCAACCAAATAAAAAGCAGATTTAAACAGCTGTGGAGTGAAATATTCATGACATTTTTTGGATAAACTATCCTTTTAACATTGTCAATGTGTTTCAATTTTTGTGTTTCAGATGAGAATGGTAAAATGTGGGAGAAAAATAAACTCAATCTTTAGAGATTATTTATTTTGTGTAATACTTTATGTGGATAGAAAAGATAAGCATAGATAAGGGCTGTCTGACCTAAATTAAAAAAATATATAATGATAAAAAAGTCTTTATAAATTGCCTAAATATATATATATATATATATACAAGCACATAAATAAAATAAAATGAATATTATGGATTTATGTTATTGTAATTTATAAGATAGGAACTATGACACAACAGCTTGTGTTTCCAGACGGAACGTTTATGTTGGAACACAGTTATGTGGTTTGTTAATGGTGACCTTCTTTATTCGAGATTATGAGTTGTGTTGTTTATTCAGCACATTTATAAAATAGAGTTCTGAACGTTGCATATGTTATAATAATGGCTTTTAACAGAATTGGTCAGCCTTGCAAGACCTTGTTTAGGTAAGTAACAGTGAGCAAACTGCTGTTGCCACTTCATAAAGGACTTTCACATTAGAATATAGTCACATTGTACTATATTTATAAATCTGAGACTCTTAAGCATGGGTTATTATTATCAATTATAAAATCAGAATTTAATAATTATATATAATTTATTTTCTGAATCATCCCAGATGTGTATCCATACAGATATGTCTGTAAAATGTGTGCTTAAGGTTTGGAAACCATCAGCTGTGTTAAGACATCTCTTAAACATTGTAAAGAGCAATTTAAATGCATTCTTAATTATACATTAAGGAACATTACAAGGAACATCCTAATAGATGTGTGTGTCAGGGCTTGTTCTGCATCAACAGGACTTATTAATGTTTCTATGGTAACTAACTGCTTTATTATTACAGTTCCTTCCACAGAGTCGTCACCCTCGGATGCTTGCAAGCGACATCCACGCTTCACATCTCAGCTGCTCGATCCAACTCCAACAGGACATGTGTGGTGCGCTTAGGCAGGCAGAAGTATGAGAGACTGTATCCTGTCCTGCTGGTGAGGCCGGACGGGTCCACCATCAACATCAGATATAAAGAGCCCAGAAGAATCATGATGGTTAGTTCAATGTCTACCAACACCGTTCTTTAAGGCAAAAGTTGATCCTGTGGTGTTGTGCTGTGTACGATTTGGCTGACGTGTTTGACTTTGTTTTGACAGTTGCCTGTGGATTTTAACAGCCTCTCCGAGGAGGAGAGAAAAGCCAGAATGAAGAAAAGAGAGCCGAAGAAAGGTGCTGTCAAACAGAAACTAGAGGAGTTTGAAGATGATTTCAAAGTGGATGATTACAGCAAATTCTGGAAGAAGAAATAGACTGACATTTTGTCTCATTGACAGTATTTATGTTGTCTGATGTACACGATTACAAATATGTTTTATAAGTCATATTGCCATTAAAAATAATGAAATGTTTACAGTCCCTTGCTTTCACTTCTAGACAGGTCACAGGTCAGACATAAATGGTTAACTTTTACCTTTTTTTACAGCACACAGTATCCTCAATGGCAACAATTTGGCAAAGCTTGCATTGTGTGCCTATAATGCATTCTCAGCATTCTTTATAACAGACGGATTAATTATTAATGAAGTTAACAACTGCTTCAAAGTTCACACTTTTCACTTAGGCATTGTAGAAAATGACAGCTTTGCCAGAGCTCGTAACAGGCACCCTGACGCCCGAGGTGCCAAGGAAGTTTACTTTAGAGGCGGCTGACATTGCTGTGCTTGTGATTTACTTTGTGTTTGTGTTGGTAGTTGGAATATGGGTAAGTGAATGTCTGCAGCCCATCTGGTAATATTTATATTGATGATGACCAATTTTGTAACCTATGATGATATTTATGTTTGGTCTTTGTTATTTATTCATATCTCTGCATATAAGCACATTTTGTTATCTTGACTTGATGGATTTGGAAGGTATTCATGGCTATGGCTTGATGCTGAGGTTGATCTCGTGTTTTTAGTCCTCAGTCAGAGCCAATCGTGGGACAGTAGGTGGATACTTTTTGGCAGGGCGATCCATGACATGGTGGCCAGTAAGTTTCTGTCCAAACCAAATTTATACCAAGTTTATAAATGTCTGTGTTCTGTACATTTTAACTTCTTATTTAAAGGAGAAGTATCACTGGAGGTTTCAGTCAATCTTATGTTAATCTTGATAACCTGTAGTGTAGAATAATGTTCATATCAACAAAAAGTATTGGTTTAATCACATTAACAGAAGACGGATAAAATTTTGCGATTATTTCGGGGAAAAAGCAGAGTTCCTGCCAGCAGGCCGTGAGCAGCACTCGGAACCAATCGCCTCACAAGGGCTTCTCCTGGAATGTACACGCTGATGCTCGTGCTCTTCCGAGCTCTCTGATTGGTGCCTGGCTGGGATCTTATGAGAAAAATGGCCAATAAATAACTTATCTACTTACATTGATAGGGGTAATATTGGAAAGAACCTTTCTAAAGCCTTTTGCTATCCAAGGGAGTGTATTGAGAAGTTAAATACAACATTATGCACAATGTTTAACAGTCTTAAGCACTTATAATTCATAAAAAAATGTGATACCCCTCCATTAAACACAAACACTTACACTAACATGTATATTTATTTAAATTATATATTTTTAAATAATTAAATTTATATATAAACATGTATTACATTTTATACTTTCTTAAATATATGCATGTTTGTATGTATTTAAGATTATTTTGAACTTAAATTCTGGATGCAATTATTCACGATTAATCGTTTTTGACAGCCCAAGTTTGCATTTATTAAAATGGGTCTACAAGACCAGATGACATGAAAATGAAGGAATATCTGGGCTTATAGATAAAAGTGAGTAATTAAATCACTCCAGACTCCTAAAATGACTTTTCACTTGCAACGTCCTGCTTTTTTGATGATACTGTAGTTTTGAGATATATTTACAAAATAATTTGCAACGCTTTGAAATGGTAATGTTAGTGTGTTTAGAGGCATTATAAAGCTACAATAAATTTCACAGGCAGCCAATTTCTCATCTTTTGTTCCTATTTGCACTTGTCAACTTATAGCGGCCCGTGGCTTGAAGCCTCAAGCTGTCCAACATTAGTCATTGTGGGCCTTTAGTTTGAAAAGCTTTTCTTTGTAAATCTCCATTGTGTTTTCTTTTAAAAGATTGGTGCCTCCTTGATGTCTAGTAACGTAGGCAGTGGCCTTTTCATCGGATTAGCAGGAACAGGAGCTGCGGGAGGAATCGCTGTTGGTGGATTCGAATGGAATGTGGGTCAAACAAATTTAACTCATCTTTCAACGAGTTTTCAGTGTTGTATCGGAGATTTTTGATTTCAATCGTGTAATTACAGTTGTCTTGTTTAAATAATGGAATGTTTGACGGTTTAAATGCACTACATGTTTAAACTTGGAGTATGATGCTCTGCAGGCGGCGTGGGTGCTCATTGCCTTAGGCTGGATCTTTGTGCCAGTCTATATTTCTGCCGGAGTCATCACTATGCCGGAATATTTGAGGAAGAGGTTTGGGGGTCAGCGCATCCGAATCTACATGAGTGTGCTGTCTCTCATTCTCTATATTTTCACAAAGATATCAGTAAGGTTCTTGTGAAATATAGGTCATGAATAAATAAATAAATTTATTGAAAATGTAATATATTTCTAATAATTAGATGCAACAATACAATGGACTGTACAGTAATTTGCAGTAAATTTTACAATTTGTTATAGCAATATACAGTACAAAATAGTATTTTTTACGCACACTTCCAAATAAATATTTGTTTTTTCGATTCACAATTTTTATTTGTTTGTTTCAACTAATATTTTTTTTGTTCAAAATTTTGTATAATATAGTTTTTATTAATTGGATCAGCTTATTAAAAAAATCAACTTAATACTTACAACAAAATTTTAAGGCCAGGTTTAATAAAATGAATGGTAACTATTACATTTATCATTTCCAGACAGACATTTTCTCAGGGGCTCTTTTCATCCAAGTATCGCTGGGATGGGATCTGTATCTCTCTACTGTTGTGCTTCTAGTTGTGACTGCAATCTATACTATAGCTGGTAATTAAATGACAGGCACATCACATAATATATTACACATTGCTGTCAAGGAGCCTTTTTTGTGCATTGGCTTATCCTAAAAGTGCTGAGACATCATAATGATATTTTACGTTACCTACTAGTACTACACTACCAAACAACTCTTTTTCTCTTCAATACATTTAATGTCTCAATCCAGGTGGTCTGACTGCAGTTATCTATACTGATGCCTTACAGACTGTAATCATGGTGATAGGAGCTTTTATCCTCATGTTCATAGGTATAGATCTATTGTTTATAATGGGAAATTTGAACGATTATTACACTAAAAACCTTTTTTTCCCTTGACAGCATTCGACAAAGTAGGGTGGTATGAGGGTTTACTGGATCAGTATGAGAAGGCGATACCTGCTATCACAGTTCCCAACACTACATGTCATCTACCTCGTGCCGATGCCTTTCATATCTTCAGAGATCCTCTGACGGGAGATCTTCCCTGGCCTGGTCTGATCTTTGGGCTTACGGTTCTTGCCACATGGGTGTGGTGCACAGACCAGGTGATTCATAGGACCTAAAGTGCTTTGTCATTGCTTAGATTTTATTTAAATATGGCAATACTGCCTATAACAGAGAATGTTAAATAAAATATTACTGAAAGTAAATGTATTTCTTTTTCATGTGAAGGTGATAGTACAAAGGTCTCTGTCTGCCAAAAATTTGTCTCATGCCAAAGGGGGTTCAGTTCTGGGTGGATACCTCAAGGTTTTTCCGATGTTCTTCATTGTTATGCCAGGAATGATCAGTAGAGCGCTTTACCCAGGTCACCCAGTTATTATGGTTTTAAGGTTTATTTATATTTTTCTTGAAATTTGTGACCCTACCTGTGACAATCAGGCTTAAATCGGAATAACAATTTACATTAAATGAGCTTAGATTTTTTACCAATTAATTTCACTATGATTTTAATCTTTGATATTGTATCAGTCAATATTAAATATATCAATGTTATATATATACAGATTGTTCTTTAATTGTAAAAAAAATATTTTATATATAAATACCTAAAACGACTTGAGCTGGGTTTTCACAGAAAGGGTCATATTTTCATATGTTTTGCAATATTTATTTTGTGTTATTGTCAATTTATTATTAATTAAGTTGTTTTTCAGTTGGTCATATTTTTCAGTTTTTGTTGTTTATTACTTTTCACAAAATTTCAATTCATGATTTAAGGGCCTAAACTTATTTGCTTCATTTAAAAAATCTAACATTTAAGGCAATATTTGTTTGATATAATTGAACAGTTTTTTAGGTCCAATAACTTTGACCCAGGAACACCAGTCTCATGAACCAAATGTGATAAAAATGGTTCTTAGCAGCAATATCACTTAAAGAAATACACAACTAATACTAAAATTACTACATTTGTCCATAGAGATCATTTAACATCTATAGAGCCTTTCTTTTGCACAAAAGGTTCTTTATATTGAAACACATAGCTGAAAAGAGTTCTGGGCTTGAAACACCTACACAATCAATCTGTCATTTCCCTAAGGTTCCCATAAGGTAAGATGTATTGACATCATTGCAGGGCCAAGATGTTGACACAGAAACAAGTATGATTTTGCAAAATCAGCATGTGCATGTTGAAGCATGGATAAACACGCTCATGTTAGGACTTTTCTGTGTTGCGTGTTTTCTCAGGGTTTAGAGGTTAATTATGTTTTTATAAAGATGACAAGTGCGTGTAAAGAAAATGAAACCACTCATATCAACGATAAAGTTTGTTTGTCTTCTTTAGAAAACACTTTATAATTTATGCAAATTATATGTGCTTCTTGTTTTGTTAGTCAAGAGACGCTGAACTATTCCCATCGAGAATAAAAGCAACTTATTAAATTTTTTTTTCTGCAAATAATTTATTTGATGTTTAATGTAATGTTTGCGAAATCCCGTGGTGTATTTTGTGATGATTGTGTATTTTGCAGATGAAGTAGGATGTGTGGATCCTGATGAGTGCTTGAGGATCTGTGGGGCAAGAGTGGGCTGTTCAAACATTGCATACCCAAAGTTAGTCGTGGAGCTCATGCCAGTAGGTATGCCAACCTTGTGTGTCCTACTCTTAATTCTTTGTCATTTATTTTAATGATCATTTGAATAACGTATTTCATACCTCCGAGATGAATAAAATATGAGTAAATATCGAAGTAGGCATATATCCTGAGCTCAGTAAATCTATGCATAAATTTGCAAATATATATTGACTGCAATACTAGATCTTTTGTTGATTCTCTCCTTGGTTTCATCTCATTGTGTCCTTCACTGTAACTTTATTTCAGGTTTGAGAGGTCTGATGATCGCTGTAATAATGGCGGCACTCATGTCCTCTCTCACCTCTATATTCAACAGTAGCAGCACACTCTTCACTATGGACATATGGCAGCGAATCCGATTGCAGGCATCAGAGAGAGAGCTCATGGTGGTGGGAAGGTCGAGAGACTATTGCATGTCATATATTATTTTTAAAGACTAATTACTTTCCCCATACTATTAAACCTCATCCATTATGTAGCTTGCTTTTCTTTGCAAATGCAATTGCACAACATCTTTATCAAATAGCTAATATGGCTCTACAAATTCAGAAGAGTGTATGTAAGGTCAAGATGAACTCAAAACAGTTGTCCTGTTTCAAAATATACCCTTGTTTACTGAATATCCTGACTTGTTAATTGATTCCAGAACATAAGGAATGTTTGTTTTGTCTTAGTGGTTGACATTTGTTTACATCTGCAGGGTGTTTATTTTATTCCTGGTGGCCTTGAGCATTGTGTGGATTCCGATCATTCAAACGGCCAACAGCGGACAGCTGTTCGACTACATACAGGCCATCACTAGCTATCTGGCACCTCCTATAACTACAGTGTTCATCATGGCTATATTCTGGGGAAGGGTAAATGAACAGGTGTGTCATCATTTATCTGTGAATTTAAAGTATTGATCAATTTCTTTTAATTGATGTCTCTTGAGTTTTAAAAGAAATTACATTTTCTGTTTAAATGCACAGGGGGCGTTTTGGGGTCTGATGGTAGGATTAGTGGTGGGAACAATAAGGATGGTGATGGAATTTGTTTACGGCACTCCATCATGTGGAGAACAAGACCAGCGTCCAGCTCTTCTAAAGGATGTGCACTACCTGTATTTTGCTATTATCCTGCTTGTACTGACGGCTCTAGTCATCACAGCTGTCAGCCTCTGCACTGCTCCAATTCCTAAACACCACGTAACTACTCTTATACAGTCATGGTTACATTTCATTTTAATTTGATACAGACAGACTTCTTAAAGGGTTAGATTATGCAAAAATAAAAAATTATTTATTTAACTCTTTATCTCTCATAACCAGTATGGGATTCTCTGTATATTCTTCTGGGCAAGACAAAACAAGATATTTTGAAAAATGTCTCAATGGTTCACACATTTTTTTGTGTAAAACCTTTTGAAGATAGTCATAAGGGTTTGGAATTACATAAGAGTAGATAAATAATGAAACATAAGTTAATTATCGTTATTTATAAATTATCGTTATTTATCAATTATTGTTATTTAGAAATTATCGTTATTTATAAATTATCGTTTATTAAACCTAACCTAAACTATAACTCTGTAACTAAACTGTGCATTTTTTATTTTATATAGCCATTCTTTTATTTGAAGGGGAAAAAATGCTTAAAAATGCCAAACAAGTAACTTATTTAATATTGTTACATTTATAGTGTTTCTAAATTGTTCTTAAAATTTAGTTTATTTTTTATGTTTAGATTTTAGCTAGATATGTTCTTGAAATAAAATTAGTTATGCAAAGGAACTCTAAAAAGTGTACTTTGTGTGATTTAAAATCATTTAACCGATTTTTGAGTGAAATGTACAAAGCATATTTAAAAAATACAATGATTAATTATTCTAAAATTTTAAAATATATATATTTAATAAACAAAATGTATGTTTAATATACGCTTGATATCTTTGTCAAATGCTACTCAAAATATTTAAGTTATTCAGTATTACTTTTACTCACATTTAATTAATTTAAACATGTTTTTGGTTGATATCACAGCTTGATAAAAAACATGTTGATAAAACAGAGAATAGTTAGTACTGAATATATTTTCTGTATCTTCCTACAGCTTGTTCGTCTAACCTGGTGGACAAGACACAGCAAAGATGAACGTGTAGAACTGGATAATCCCTGGGCCAGAGATTCCAGTCCAGCAAGCTCTCCGTCCAGCACTACAGGGTCAGAGGTGACGGGTGAATCCACACCTGTATGGTGGAGGCGTGCCGGAATGTGGCTCTGCGGTATGTCCCATGCAGTAAAACCAGAAATGAGTGAGGAGGAGCAGATAGCTCTAGAAAAGAAACTCACCAATATTGATGAACACCACACTTGGAAGACGGTCTGCAATATTAATGCAATCCTTTTACTCACTGTCAATGTCTTTCTTTGGGGTTACTTTGCTTAGATATACAATAAAGTATAATAAATATTTGAAATTGACTTATATTTATTTGCACTGTTTTAAATGCATGTTATTATTTTTTTCATCATTTTATTTCTGATCCCGCTTATATGCAGAGCTGAAAAGCATCCTGGTATTAATCAAAATTTGTCTAATAAGTGAGTAAGTGAGTAAGTGAGTAAGTAACGTGACTTACAGCCAAGGATTGTGACCATACTCGGTATTGGTGGTCTGTGAATGCACATGCCAACCGTGAACAAACACCCAGAGCAGTGGGTCTCCATTTCTGCTGTGGCGCCCGGGGTACATTTGGGGGTTAGGTGCCTTGCTCAAGGGCCACTAAGTCATGGTATTTCCGGCATGAGTCTTGAACCCACAACCTCAGGAGTCAAACTCTCTAACGACTAGGCCATGACCTCCCAGACTTTTTTTCACAGCATTTTCAAGAACACAAAAGAACCCAAAGCATACTATAATGACTTTTACATCTTAACAAAATTACTCAAGGATAACTGTATTACCTTCTAGAATAATACTGCTAACAGATTAAACGTTCTAGAATAATACTGCAAACAGATTAAACGTTCTAGAATAATACTGCAAACAATTTAACCTTTCTAGAATAATACTGCTAACAGATTAACCTTTCTAGAATAATACTGCTAACAGATTAGACTTTCTAGAATAATACTGCTCACAGATTAAACTTTCTAGAATAATATTGTTAACAGATTAAACTTTCTAGAATAATACTGCTCACAGATTAAACTTTCTAGAATAATAATGCTAACAGATTAAACTTTCTAGAATAATGCTGCTCACAGATTAAACTTTCTAGAATAATGCTGCTCACAGATTAAACTTTCTAGAATAATACTGCTCACAGATTAAACTTTCTAGAATAATGCTGCTCACAGATTAAACTTTCTAGAATAATACTGCTCACAGATTAAACTTTCTAGAATAATACTGCTCACAGATTAACCTTTCTAGAATAATAATGCTCACAGATTAAACTTTCTAGAATAATAATGCTCACAGATTAAACTTTCTAGAATAATAATGCTAACAGATTAAACTTTCTAGAATAATGCTGCTCATAGATTAAACTTTCTAGAATAATACTGCTCACAGATTAAACTTTCTAGAATAATACTGCTGTGTAATGATGACAATGTATCAAGCCTATGACGATTGACGATTCCAGATCCGGCTCAGGTTTTCCCGCGAACTCACCCATTGTGGGCGTGTCTTTCCCAGCACGCGCCTCCTGTGCTGAATGGACAGCAAGTGCAAAGTCATAGGATACACAGAGAGAGAGAGAGAGAGAGAGAGAGAGAGAGAGAGAGAGAGAGAGAGAGAGAGAGAGAGAGAGAGAGAGAGAGAGAGAGAGAATACTCTCACCCGAGGGCATGTTATAGTAATATTAGAGGCATTGCTTGAGTAAAGCGTTATTATCCCGCAATGGAGTCTCATGTGAGAGCGCAACGGCTGTTCGAGGTCGCGACGATCCTAAACCTTCACACCGGGAATTTAGTGAACCGCAGTCGACTTAAGAAGAAATGTCCGTCTTCACCCAGTGAGGAGGTGACTCACATTTATATTTATTATATTTATCTGCTTACTAAATGCACATGACGGGAGAAAACATCAATGTTTATTTATATACATCCGCCGTTCGCTTCTGAATCACTATGGCGGTTTAATGTGGCCGAGAATGTTTGGGAAATAAAATAAAAAGTGTTTATATTAACCGTCACTTGGGGGACTTTTATTTTAAAGTAACTTTACTCTGATTGGTGAATCCGGACCTATAATAAAGAACCGGTTGATGACGTCACTGCATAGTCTGTCTGGTGTTGAGTACAAATTATGGAAAATATGACTGAAGCATATTTTGGGTTTTCATTTATTATTTACTTTCTGTTTTCTCTTTGTTTGTTATTTGTGTTTGTTAATATTTCTGACTTTGACATTGTCCTGTCTTTTAATCCATTTAACTCAGTTGGTGGGATACTGTGTTTGCAGTGGGAAGGTTGTGGGATTGAAACCCACTTTGGCAAACAATGACAGCCTATGAACACATTGTCAGTAGAAGGATAAGCTGATATACAGGAGAAAGGTTAAGCAGTGTCACACTGTTATAAATATGTTATGGGGTGGGGTTGCATGTTTTGTTAGATAACTGTTTTGATAAAACATACCTGTAGATTATTGGCCAAAACTGTCATAAAAGTAGGTTTAACTTTCATGATGTGTTATGTTTTCATGGTTCTTCTCAGTTGGTAGCGTGTTGCATTCATTTACATTTACATTTAGTCATTTAGCTGACACTTTTTTGCAGAGAATCAAGTAGCGGTTAAAGCGGAGACAACAATAGGTGAACAAGTGCTACAACGAGGTTACTAAATTACACAAGGCGAGATAGAAACTGTAGGAGGGAAGAATGTTCATCCTTTCATTCTTTCATTCATTCTTTCATTCATTCATCCATTCATTCATCCATTCTTTCATTCATTCATCCATTCATTCATTCATCCATTCATTCATTCATTCATTCATTCATTCATTCATTCTTTCATTCATTCCAAGAAGCACACATCAATGAAATGCCATGCAATTAAATAGATAGAATTTTGTTGTGAACTAGTTTTAATCTACTGTCACACAAACCCGTATGACCTTTTTACTGCAAATCACAAAATAAAATTTTTGTCTGGTTCAATCCCCTTTCTTCAAAATATCCTTTTTGTCCTCTGTGAAAGACAGTCACATGGGTTTAAAATGACTAGAACTAGAAGTCAGTAAATGTTGACACATTTTTCAACTTTTTGCACTATTGATAAAGATATATTCTGATGTACAAATGCACAATATAATTGTGTTACTCCTGACCTTTACCCATGGTAATTTAAGAGAGGTGCTGGCAAAAGGTAAAATTAGTTATAGGTAAAAAAAATTATTTAGTAAGATGTCAGTTTAGAAATGTAGCCATGTTTTTTTTTGCAAATGCCTGCTCTACCAGTTTAGTTACATGTTAGTTTTAAAGGAATGAGAAATGAGAACATCATTTTCTATAACTGAAGAAGTATGTCTTCCTTATATCCAAATTGAGCCAAAGAGTGTTTTTAATCAGTACACCATCTGCAACAGTGAATGTCTTTTGTCAAAAAAATCGTTTGAGACGGGAAGTTGGCCGGAGTTGTAATTTCGTAATGTTTTTATTGTACTTTGTTGGTAAGTTACCATGTTTTTCCACTTTTCCCTCAGCTTCAAGACTGCATCCAAGGCACGCTGAGTGAGTGGTTGGCCACGATGCCATCAACACTTGATTCGGTAAGACTTCTTTTAGCATAATATTTATGATAGTTATGTAAAACTTTAGAAAGCCATTTATGGCCATTTTAACTAACAAAGATACTATCTGGATGTCAAATACTGATGTAAAATAAAACTTTTCCCTGAAAAAAAGTGTGACATACTCACTGAAAATAAACGGCCGACCTCTTTGTGCAAATCTCTGTACATTAAAGCACATATAGGCACTATGTAAATAAAAAGTCAGTTGTTATGGTGATCTTTCATGGCATATTAGCCTCTCTTTTGGTCGGTCTGCATCTGCTCCAGCTTATTTTGCCAATGTCAGCAAATATGAGTCCCTCAGCTCAGTGAGTAAAGGTCTTAACACACAAAAGCGAAGGCTTATTGATTCCTTTCATGCAGTCTGTTAACAAGATGTCTAACGTTTCCACATGCAAAAGTACTGAAGTAAATTAATGTGTAACTTCATAGCACAATCATCCAGTTAGTTATAAGTGATAGCTTGCTTGTGCGATTAAATAAATGTTATTTTAAGATACATTTTTTCTCTGGAGCTTCCCAGTGTTCTAGAGTGCACCATTCCAGAGAACACAGAAGCCATCACGCCAGAGGAAAGAGAGGAGCTAAAAGTGTCTGGTGAGGCATACTGCTTATGTGCGATGTTCAGACATGTTTCGTTACAGTGCATAACAATGTATTAAACGTTTATTTGTCTATACAGTTAAACTTTTCCTAACCGAGTCGGACTGCTCGTCTATTAGAAATGCAGTGGACATGGGTAAGTGTTGCTTTATTCTTATGCCTCATTAAATCCATACTATTTTTTTCTATTTTTTTTATTTTTTACTCCTGAAAAAGTTGATATTTCACCCAAAAATAAATCCACTAATCATTTACTCACCCTCTTGTCATTTCAAACCTGTGTGAATTTCTTTCTTCCCCAGAGCACAAAAGAAGATATTTTGAAGAAAGTTGGTAGCCACACAACAACGGCACCAGTTCACTTTAATTGTATGTAAACAAACCTAATGCAAGCAAATTGCTGTCAGTTACCAAAATACTTAAAAATATCTACTTTTGTGTTTTGTGAAAAAAATCATACAGGATTAAAATAAAAAGAGGGTGAGTAAATGATGACACAAATTAATTTTTTGGGTGAACGTTAAGTGGAATATATCGTTACATTTAAAGAATTTTCATACAGTACTAAAGTGTTTTTCCATTTTACAGGAAAGGGTAAATAAAAAGGCCATACTATAAATGTTTAATAAACAGTAACTTACCTCTTCTGTTTTGCTCTATGAAGTTTTAAGGCCCTCTTTTAATTTCATATTATAACTGATTATACTGATTTATGAATTTCTTTATCTTGTATGAAAATACATGATGAGAATACATATGTTTTATAACACCCACTGGCAGAAAGTAAAAAGTGTACCTTTTCTAAGCTATGCTCCAAAAAAGACCTTTTCACAGAGAGTGTGTTGTATGACGTAACGACTGGCAAAATAGGCGCTGCCACCCTGGTTCTCAGCGTGGGTTAATGTAGTCTGAGGGCTGGTAACAGAAAAGAGAGCTTGTTGGTAACGTTATTATAGTTATAGTAGGTTTGATTTGTCACAATGGTGAATTCTTGTGTTTGTTTTGGATGCAACAACTCCAACTTGTCTTGCCATTGGGTCCACCGATTTCCAAACAAGAAACAGAAAGACGTTCCTGAATTTAACTGCATGCCTTACACCCAGTATCCCTACACTTGACAACAAAGATCCTTATCCTTGTAACAATGACTGTATTTACATGAACAGCATATTCCCGTTTCATACACATACTTCGCAGTGCATGCAAGCTCATTTACATAATGTCCAACGGTTATACTAAGAGGGGAGCATTATAACAACCGCTAAGTTCACGGCTAAGTTCAGGATTGCTGGTCAGTTATGTGGTTCAGATATATGGCCCAAATGCTTGAAATCTGCAGAAGCAGAACATGCGAGCAACTACATCTGAAAAAAGTTACTCATTAAAAATCAGCTAGCAATTTCTACAAAATTTCACGATAAACTATGTTGTGCAGAAATGCACAGCATTTCCATCCATGTCCAGACTAGCTGACCGTCAAAGATGTACATTTATTTAAAATCAGGGATCTTTATTAAACAGTTTTAGACACATGTTCCTGGCATATATGGTGACCATCTACATGGAGGCTTGAAAAACAACAAAGTTGACAGCAATATTGCTAAATATGATTTATTAAAGATACTTTAATGTGATAAACATGGAGACAATGTTAGCTACAATTACCTATAGCCTGTGGTCACTTACCAAGACATCTGCCCAATTCTCCACCGATTCTCCTCACACCACAACTATTTCTCTCTCCACTGTCCATTTACACTTTCCCTTAACTCTGTCTGACCCCTTTTTCACTTAGGCAGCTCATAATTATACGGCAATGACCCATTGTAAGTGTGAGATTAGATTTTACTTTTTTTTAAAGCACATTTATGATTCATTTCTCCACGCAAATCGAGTTCCTACACTATTTATCTAAATGGTTATTAACAGGGATCTTCAACCTGCAAGATGGGCTCTATAAATAACAGTTTTAGTTAATTGGAGTTTTATAATTTTTTACTTTTCAGTGCATGTTTGACAGCAGCTTTTCGCAAATGAAAGTGTAAAATGCTGCTAAAGTAAACTTTTAAAAGTAAAAGTTGATGTGTTCACGTCCTTAAATGAGAAACCACTCATTAAAAGTCCTCTAAGGAGAGACCACTCACGGCTTCTCCTGGAATGGACACGCTGATGCTTGTGCTCTTCCACGCATTGCATGAATTAAAAAATAATGTTATCAATGTGGTTTTCAGCTTGTTCATCATTAGGTGTATCTCAGCTGGATTCTGTGATCATTGCTCCTCCTCCGCTCCTCGATGGTGAAGTCCAGACGCTGACCCACCTGCAATCGCTTTGGGAGGAGCTTGAGGGTCTCGTGCATAGCAAGAAAATTGCTGCTATAGGCACATCAGACTTGGATAAATCCCTCCTAGAGCAGCTGTATAACTGGGCTCAGGTCTGTTGTGAAACTTATAAAACTTAAAAACTATCAAATAATTAAATAAAAGCATAATTTTTACTCCCTTGTATTTAAAATGTTATATGGGAACATAGAAGTAACATAGGGTATATGATGAATGTGATGTGACAAAGTAGTAACTTTTTTTGTGCAAATTTTTACTGTCTTGAAGAAAAAACTAAAACTTTTATATATAAATCTGTTGGGGATTGATTATAGATGGTTACTATTTTGAAGGCATTTTAGTAAAAACATCTCCTTTTGTAATGAGGCGCATACAAAAGACCGGGTGTGATGAAACACGTTTTCTGTGCGTAATGTTAGTAATATACCCTAATGATATCAAGTCACACACAATGATTCACTATTGCCAGGTAAAAATTTGGAAAAATATATATGTTTTCTTTTTCACAATATTCAGGTAAAGCCAAGCAGTAACCAGGTGAATCTGGCCTCATGTTGTGTGATGCCTCCAGACCTGACAGCGTTTGCTAAAGAGTTTGACATACAGTTGCTTACACACAATGACCCCAAAGGTGTGTATTTTACTTAAAGCCGGATGTGTAATGATTTCCATTCATTCACAGAATCAGGTTTATTGGCCAAGTGTGCACACAAACAAGTGGGTTGTGGTTAAAGCTCTTAAAAAAACACAAAAATACCCATAACAGAAAGATATTGTAAATTGAATAGAGCAAATAAAGTAGGTATATATATAAAGATGCAGTCTGGTAATAGCAAGTGTGTCTGTAAGTACTGTATTATTAGACTGTTCAGGGCATTTATATAACTATCAAAATATAATATATTTCCATCAAGTATACAGGTGGAGAATATTACACAATGCTCTTATAACTGTATTTACATGTGAGGTGTTCTAGCTGCTAAAGAATGAGATGGCCTTTGAGAAGAAACTGTTTTGTATCTGGATGTTCTGTTGAGCAGTTATCTGCATCGTCTGCCTGGTGGTAGGCGTGCCAATAGATTGTGTCCAGGATGGGAAGGATCCTTGAGGATGTTACCTGCCCATTTCTTAACTCTGGAGTTGTATTAATCCTGGAGATTGGGCAGGGGCATACCAATAATCCTCTCAGCTGTTGTCCGTTGCAATCTGCTTATGTCTGATTTGGTAGCAGAACCAAACCAGACTGTGATGGATGAACACAGGACTCAATCACAGCTGTGTAGAAGTTTTTTCATCAGTTCCTATGGTAGATTGAACTTCCTCAGTAGCTGGAGGTAGTACAGTCTTTGCAGAGCTCTTTTGCTGATGGAGATAATGTGGGACTACTACTACATTTTGTAAAGGAGTGTAGTGACTGCATGCACTCAAACAGATTTTGAAGTTTAATAATGCTAGTCATGTTTCTTGTTTTTAGAGTTAATCAGCGCTGCAAGCTTCCAGGAAGCTGTACAGGAGAGCAGTAAGGACCTGCAGGTGGCAGAGTGGAGGCTGGAGTGGGTCTTGCGCTACTCCATCATTGTCAAGAGTAGAGGCATTATTAAATCAAAGGGTTACATCGTTCACGCTAAAAAGAGCAACAGCCATTAACGTCATTTTTGAGCAAGCTTCTACTATTTACTGGATTTTATTACAGATTATTTGCAGTTATCCATCTGTGTTGCATCTTTCGTTTTAAAGAGGCTTTCTGCACAGATGTGAACTTGAGTCGTCATTTTGATCAGAAGGAAGAGAAATTTAGTTGACCCCCACATAAATTACAATTAATCTTGTGGCATTATTCTTCTGTATTCAAAGTGCCTGTTTTGTGTCCATTGGTCTGCTAAAAATCATTTATAAAAATTTGTCAAATTAATGGTCAATTTTAACGGGGGTGTCAAATTAGAAAACGAAGGCCCACTTTTTTTAAAGCAGTTCCAGGAACTTTGCTACATTTTTAGATTGTTCTTTTACAAACATTGGGTGATATAGTTGTAGATATTTTTTACTTCAAGTTTCAATGTTGATTCTTACACCATGCCATTTTAAGTTTGTATAATTTATTTTCATTGACACGTAAAATGTCCAGTTGATGTTCTGTTTCTTGTTTTAAAAGAATGTATCTCTTGTCTGCCTGTGTAAACAGAATGGTTTTCTCATCTGACATGAATTCAAATTAAGTGACCGAAGAAAGTTTTGTGGAATGCTTTTAACATGCATGGCAAAAAGAATATTTTGTCTTTGCATCAAAAACACTGGAATATGCCACACTTGAAGGATAATAAAGATTATAGTTTAAGTATCAGATTGTCAGAATATATATTTTTACCTGTTATTTATTCATGGTCACTAGGGTTCCTCTTGGGTCCAAATCTTAAACGAAAATAATTATGTGCTATATGTGGAATTGCTATTTTCAAATCCCATGTTGTGGTAAACATTTTCCTTTGATTTATACACATCTGAATTAAAATCAAGCGTACACGGACATTTGTTTTTATTCATTTTTAAAACATGTATTGTATGCATTCAACACTGTTTTATTTTAGATTTGAGAGATTGATTTATTTCTAAAGGTTGTTTTTTTCATATTACATTCACAGCTTACCTTTGCCCCTGAGGACACAATGGTAAAGTATTGCATAAGGCAAAAGTCATGGGTTCAATCCAATGAAAACTTCTTTATATTGTTAAAAAACAAAGATGTAATTTACAAGACTAATGCTTATATGATCATTTATTTCATTGTATGATATAGGGCTGAACAATTAAATGTTAATGTTTTTGCAACAATTATGAAAACAAAATTTAAAAAGCAATATTATTTATATTTTATTTATTCATTTGTATGTATATCTTATTTGATTTTTTTGACATTTATTTGTTATTGGGTAAAATATGTAGTTAAAATGTGCTATATATTAATAATTTATCTATTTACTCACTTGTTTTTTAAAGTCAGTGTGTGATCGTGAATGATTTTTGTCATTTTCGAGAAGCTTAGAGATTATTAACAATAATAAAAGTAAATATGGAAATAAGAGTCGAATCCTCTACAGGTAAACAGGAAAATCCATATCATTATTTACAACTCACCCAAACTCTGCGTTGGAGTGTTGCGTCATGACGTCAACAGTACGCGTCAGCAGGCGGAAGTGGATTAAGCGTCATCAGTGGCAAGATGGTGGCCACCAGAAGAGGAACCCGCGTGGGTTCCCCACCGAAAAAAGTAAACGATGAAATCTCCGAATCAACGGTATGTTGTTTACAATCAGTGCATTTGTTGTTTGGTTGTTGTGTTTAAGCGACCGTCGTTGTTGGGATTTAATTGTATAGTTTAAAGCTTTACACTTGTAAAACTGTGTTGGCACATGTGGCCATGCCTGAAAGTTTGTGTGTGTGTGTGTGTGTGTGTGTGTGTGTGTGTGTGTGTGTGTGCGGCGCATATATGTGTATATATATAATGTTCATAATTGCACACATGCATCCAACGTGTTTGGTTAATATTTATTTTTACTTATATATTATTATTTATTTATATATTGTAAGCAAAATTACGTAGTGTTCACATTAAAGCACACTTTACTGATTTATTAGTCTGGATGTGGTTGACAAAAAAATGGCCATATTGTGTGACAGTAAAACTGAGACTCAAAAGATCTGCTATTTTAATTTCAAATATAAATGTATTATTTAAATTGTTGATGAAACCTCATAGGCCACATGTTGAGTTTAAATATACACTTATGGCCACATGTTTTTGGACAAGTTTTTGGACATTTCTCATTATTTAAACAGTTTTGATCTGGAGGTGTAGGCCTAAATGTAAATATTTTAACAGACAATAGTTAAGTTTAACAACATGTCAAATGAGGTCAAAAGAACAAATAGATGGAGATTCCTTGAAAAGCATCTCAGGGGGAGACCTTAAGAAGCTGCTTGATATAATGACAACAAAACATTTTCAAAAGGTGACTGCACTGAAGATGTTTAATTAAAACTGGTGTTATTTTTATTTTTGATTCAACATAATTCCTATAGTTCCTTTTGTTTAATTTCATGAACTTAAATGATTCAGTTATGGTCTGGTGGTTAGAGAGTTGGACTTGTAAGCATCAGGTTGTGGGTTTGAATCCCAGTGCCAGTAGATAAAGACTAAAGTGTCCTTGAGCAAGACATCTTACCCCCGCATGTTATGCAGTGATAGTTGGCCTGCACACTACTTGTAATTCTCTTTGGATTAAAGCGTCTGCCAAATGAATAAATGTAAATGGATGCTTTACAATTTTTTCTGCCTTGTAAAAATAAATAAATGTTAAATTAATGGAACAGCATTTTTTTTAGCATTGTATATATTGTTTTCACTGTTATGTAGATATATAAACAGTAGTGTATGTATTTATTATCATCATAGGTGCCCACTCCGTCAACAAGAAGAACGCGTAACAGAAGTCTAATGGAGGAGAAGCATTCCCAGTCAGAGCCCGACGGTGACTCCCGTTCAGATGCTGATAAAGATAACATCACTGCCCCTTCCCTACCAGCAAGTCCACCCAAACGAGAGACCAGAAGATCCACGCGTCACCTCAATGACCAAAAACAGCCCGACTCCACTCATGAAGCAGATGTTTCCGAATCAGAGTCCTGCAGCTCTGTAGCTTCTGGTGTGAAGGCGATACCTAGAACTCGCAGAAGGACTATAACCAAGGAAAAACCCCAAACTCCCCAAAAAGATGACATATCCGATGCTGAATCCTGTTCGTCTGCAGTTTCAGCGCTTTGTTCTCAAAGAGCCACGCGAAGCTTGAGAAAACGTGTTAAGACTCCCGCAGCGTGCAATCCGGCAACAAATGACGATGGAGATCTGTCAGATGCAGGATCATACAGCTCTGTTGTCTCTCTCAGCAAGGTTCTAGATACTCGTAGAATAACCAGGAGTCGCCGGACACCTGCTATGTCAACCGCAAAACTGGATCCGTCTGATCCCGACTCATGTTCCTCTAGTGTTTCTGGCCTCCAGGGCTCTGTGGTCCGAAGGTCTGCACGAAACCAGAAGGAAAAACCAACCAAGCCAATCCCTTTGAGTTTGGAGGAAACCACGGACACCCCTTCCACTCCAGTGTCCAAGAGGCGAAGAGATCTCCAAAGTAGGACAAAAGCAGAACCTGGAAAAGAGTCATTGGACTCCGATGAATGCTTGTCTGGTCCTAGCACCAGTCCCTGGAGGTCCAGAAGACTACAAGCAAAAAGTATCACTGTTGGTGAGTCGGGTTCAGAAGCTGTACACGTCGATGTCTGCTCCTTTCAGGATAGTCCAAGAACCTTGAGAGGAAAAGGGTCTCTGTGCCTTAGCCGAACAGATTCTGACAGTAGTAACCGGGCTGTGCCTGTAACCAGAGCGAGAAGCAAAGCAAGTGTCGCATGTGATGATACCACTGGGCAGGAGGAGAAAGAGTGCAAGGAGCTTGAACCAACACCTTTAAAGTGTGAAAGTGCACCGGTTGAGGAGGACCTAGAGGAGCCAGTGGATGCCACTGTTGATGCCCAAGAGTGCACCATGATTGAGGCAACAGCTGCAGACATCACTCTCACTCTTGATCAGGACGAGTCTGCAGAGAGCAGTTTACATGGTGTTGAGATCCTTGAAACTCAGAGCATGCCAGAAGCAGACGCTCCAATTTCCAACATTGCTGTGACTGAAATCGCAGAGGCAGATCCTGAAAAAGCAGTGGAGGAAATGGCTGCTGCAGTTGCTAAGGATGGAGATGTTGCCATGGAGAATAATGAGCCAGAGTTTGTGAAACAAAACCTTGCTGTTAAGACGACAAATTCTGATGCAGCAGTTGCTGACCCAGCTCATGTACCAACTGCAGTTGAGGGAAATGTAGAGGTTGTGTGCGAGAAAGGTGTAGTCGTTACCTGTGATGCAGATGAAAGCGTTAGAGCAATTGTGGATGAAACATCTATTTTATTAAATGATGCAGTAAACGCAGAGCTGCTCTCTCAGACTTCAGATGATTTGACTACTACAGAGAAAGCATCTATTGGGTCTGCTCCTCGTAAAGAGATGATCAGTTTATTAGACAGCAGTGCGGATGAAGATAGCCCTGATGAAGGTCTGTCTGCAGATGAGGAGGAAGCACAAGGTTCACAGGAAGCTGTGGGTGGGATCAGTGATGATGATGATGATGTAAGGTGTCCGGATGAAGGTCAGCAGCTTGTGGAAGCTCAGAGTAGTGGACTGTTTGTCATAGACACAAGGCCTGGATTGCGGGAAGATGAGAAGTACTATGTTGATGGAGAGCAAGGAGAGGATGAGGAGGAAGATGAGGATTTTGTTGATGAGGAGGAAGATGACGATGACGAAGATTCACAAGCACTCTTTGCACCTAAAAGACCTTTGTAAGTCATTTTTAATTAAATGTACTAAAGATCTAAACTGTGTTTTTAAGCTGCTTTTTAAACATTTTTAAAAAATGGTGTATGGAAACTCTGAAAACTAAATGTGCAATTTTTTTCATAGGATGCAGCTATCCACTTCTATTGACACAGGTCTGAAACTCAAGGATCTTGGTGGTTTGTACATCGGTTTTGATGGCAAAACAAAGAATGTTTCTGGTGGTTTAAATGCACTGAAGGGTGAAAATAAAGTAGATGAGGTATGTTGTTTTAAAATGCTCACATTTAAATAGCAAAATGTGACTTAGTTTTTGAGAGACTTACTTTTAAGAAGTTTTATTAGTTGGTTAGGCTGAAGTTTAAGATACATTTTCTTATAGTTGATGAAGAAAAGTGTTATTGTACCTGGTTTTGAGAAGAAAGATGCCATCCCTCCACTCAAGGAATCAAAGCATGCAGCTAAACTCAAGCGCAAAGTGAGTATTGCTGGTCTTCATTTAATGTGCTTTCATTGTCGTCTGTTTGTTGGTCTGTTTTTAAAAATGCATGTGCTTTCGTTTATAGCTTATTATTCAGGCAGTATATTTTTTATTCACTCTGTAAATGAAGAATTAGCTCTCTGTAAATTGGGACCGAATCATTTTATTCCTACAATATTTAGGCTGAAAGAGAAAAGACAACTGGGGATGGTTGGTTCAACATGAAAGCTCCTGAATTAACAGAGGAGCTTAAGAACGACCTGAAGGCCTTAAAGATGCGTTCAGCTATGGACCCAAAACGCTTCTACAAGAAGAATGACAGAGAAGGGTTTCCAAAGTACTTTCAGGTGGGCAGAAACTCTTTGTCAGGACTTAAATAAGAACTCTCCTGTTTTACTAAAAGATATTGTTTCCAACCAAAAGCTTGTATTATTCTAGTCTTTAAAGTTACTGTTTATTTCAGGTGGGTAAAGTGGTTGACAGCCCTGTAGACTTTTATAGTTCCCGAATCCCCAAGAAAGAGAGGAAAAGAACGATTGTGGAGGAGTTGCTTGCTGATGCAGAGTTTAGAAGGTAAGTTCATGATTATTTGCTTGTGATTGTTGTTGTATTCATAACTAAAGCTTCCTATCTTTATATGTTCTTTAAAATGCCTTTATTCTTTTCAGTAATAACAAAAGAAAATACCAGGAGATCATGACAGAAAAGGCAGCACAGATGGCTGGCAAGATCAAAAAGCATAAATTCCATAAAAAGAAAACAAATAAATGAATCTAGGATCAACCAATCAAATATTTGTCCTGTTGTGCCTTTTAAAGCAGTAATTGTCTTTTTAAATGTTGAATAATGGTGGTAATATTTGTAAAGGACTTTATTTTGCTTCTTACCATTGTCCAGAAAAAGGTTTGTTATGGCAGCATACACACAATAAATCATAAAATTTACTGTTTTTGTATTGCTTATGAGTGCACATTGAATGGCAAACAGGATTTTTTAACGTATGGAAATATAAGACTCTACAGTGTATCCATCTGTGATTTAGGTTCTTTGTCCATTGTGTTGTGATCGTGATGCGTGTCTGTAGAGGTTTTTGTAGATTCTGCTTAAACTCTCTTCAAACACAGCTCTGTGGGGCTTCCCAGTGTACATGACTTCTCTGTTTGTCCAAACTATTCCGTCATCTAAATGAACAGATGCCTCTTCAGGAATAAGCCTGTGGGCAAGGACAGAACAATGTGTTACATGATGTTTATTGAATGACGAACTATGTCTAGGGCAAGTTTTCTACTTTAGTGTTTGCCATCTCATAACTATCTAATCTTCCCAACCCAAATGCAAATGAAACCATTCCAACAGAACCATGCAAAAACCTTTAACGGCATAACTTTAGCAATTGAGACTACATTAGTGTTATAAGAACAAACCTTGAACTTTATTTTGCTCATGTTTCGTCAATTCTTTGTAAACAAAGACTGATGAATTAAATGAGAAATAAAATGACTAACAGTGTTTCAATGTTTTGGGTCATGTGTTAAAGAACAATAAAGGGTAAAAAAATCTCTTTAGTTAACCTTTTATGTTGACAAAATCCAGACCAAACCAGAGTTTATTATGGTTGATATTAAAAGAGAAAAAGCAATATCTTTGAGGGGCAAAGCTCTGGAAAATATTTGATTTGGTAAGGAGTCTTTTTAAGTCTCACAACAATGACAAAAAAATAAACCCAATACATATTACATGCAGTTACTGCTTGTAAAATACCATAAACGTTAAAGACGTAAAGAGAAAATTTTTAAAATATAAATGATAATTGGAGATGACAAATGATAAAACCAAAGCTCAAACAACATTGAATAACTGCTGTGTGGCCTTTTCAATAATCCAATTATTTGATTGAAAGGAGATTTTTATACCAGTGATGTAACAAGTGATGTAAAGCTATGAAGCTGGTGTTCCATGACAATGGAACAAATCTCAAAATCAGAATGCAACACTTAAGATCTATGAGATGTTTACCTGTCCTGTGGCAGCCGGCTGTTAATTTCAAAGTCGCCGTGAAGGGGCCCAGGTAAACTCTCTCTGAACGCTTCCTCTTCATTAACTTCATCCTAACAAAAGAAAGTATTTTTATTTAGACCTGGAGAAGAAATCCAGAAGATTAAGAAGTGATGTACAACAGCTCTTCTAAGATGTTTATATCGTTTTACCCAGCAGATGTAGATCTATAGAGCAGACATCTTACCGATATACTTGTGCTATATATAGGAAGATTCTGTGTGCTTTATGTCTAAAACCCCATGTTTCCTAAAATCCTCCTCAGTTGAAAATATAACATAGCTCTATGACACAGAAACTTATTACTATATTTCTGACTTGAACTTAATTGCCTTCTTGAGTTAATCTATATAGCTCCTGGCACCTGACCATGGCTCTGTAGTATCTATCCTGTCTGAGTTCACACAGCTGTCAGGACTCCCATAGAAAACCTTCTACTTTTGTTTAAGGCAGATTTGGGGAAACTTAACAGTAATTAGACTTCTTCCGCCTTGCCTTTAAATAAGGCAGCTTCAGCATAACGCACCATGAAGAATGATGCATTTAAACATCCCACAACAGAAGCATGCGAACAAATCTTCTGGAGAAAGGGCACTTAAAGCGATTACACGTTCACAGTAGCATCACAAGATGGATGTAAATGCAGAACGTTTGACGGCATCAAAGGTTTGAAGCACACTTATTTGTCATGTTTCTTCTAAAAATCATATTGCATGAATAAACATGTTTATAACAAAACACTATTGTAAAAAGCATTACATACAAATGAAAGTTTGCGAAGAGCTCCGTGGATGTTTAACACCTTCTGGACTCGGTTGTGGATCTCCTGTGACCGTGAAGGACTCATGGGACTTTGAAACCTGAAAAGAATGAAAAAACAGTCAATCTTAAATGACTTCAAACTAACAGAAGTTTAAATAAGAAGACTAAGATCAAGTGAATACAGTGTGAAAGTTATTGCTCAAAAGTTTTGGGACACTTAAATGGAATTTTGAAGATCTGAAATTGTATGCCTAAATGTCTGAAATTGCTTTAATAAACAAAAATATAATTGAGCAAACATAAATGTTTTTTCATTACAAAACTTACATTTTATTTAATAAAAGTTTTTTGCAATTGATGACTTAGTTGAGTATTGAAGAAAGAATTTCTAATAAAAGCACAGCATAGATGGGTAATCCTTAAAAAATTTTTTTTTAAAAGCATTACAGACCTTAAGATGCTACTTGATAAAATAACAGAGCACCATTTTAGCATATTCTAGTTGAAAGGGGACTACACTGAATATATAACATCAGAGGGAACCATTTTTAAATGTTCAGCTCCCTTTGATTTTTGTCAAATCTGATGAGTTTATTTTAAGTTCGCATTGGTGTAATGCCAACTGTGAACGCTAGTCTGTACTGTTGCCTATAGAGTGAACAGCCATCGTCTTGGGAAATTCAGATGATTTGTTGTAAATTTCAAACCAGTTAAATCATGAAGTTAAATCACAAACACACACAGACAGAGACATTCATCTCCTGCCCTGTAACAAACGCTGATATTTTCATTTTGCACATTTAAATATGCCACAAGAGAAAAAAAGAAAGGCAGCTCGAATTAGGAATTTATGCATACGTTGTAGATCTGTCGTGGTGACTGGAATATTAACCACACATACCAATATTATTAATGCAGACTGCTTGAAAGAATAAACGAAAAGAAAAAATTGATTAAAAAGACATGCACATTCCTTTGAAAAGGTCACCATGCTTCCCAACTTCCGGGCAGCCATTATAAAAATTAAGAAGCGTTGTTTCTGTCACAGCAGCTCAAAAAGATGTGCCTGATCTCACATTGTAGGAATCTGTAGAGCCAGCCTTAATCTCAGGCCTCTGACTCTGGTCATGCTTTCAATTGACAGAATAGTATCACACATTTCCCACCATTTACTCTCAAGTCTTAGATTGTCTATTGATTTTAAACATTTGCTCTTGGTCCTGCGGAAAAAGAGGCAGCGACTGGTAAACAAACAAACATTTGCTGGTTTGCAGTCAGCGTTCAGATCAATGACGAGGGTCTCACGGAATTTATTAAACTGTGCATCGGGTCAAACGCATTAGATCTCGCTGAAACCCAATCAATACCATTTTCCCTTGTTTTCTCAGCATCTTTTTTTCTCCTCATAAGTAATGAACAAACATGACCAAACATCAGATTCTGTCATTTGAAGGTGAGGCAGTAAATTCATCTTGTCTGTTTTGTGTGATCGCAATATAGATTTGTGAAATGGACGCTCTGTTTACCAAGCTCTGTTTCTGTGAGCCACACATTTAGTCAATATCATGTAATTGGAAATTCAAAGGAAACTGGCCATGGGGTTGCACTTTTAGTTTTTTTGGCTGCTGCATTTTTGTAGGTTCAAGACAAATGCATCTTATAAAATATGGATTTTAAGTAATGCTCTTACACTATAGCTGTGACATATTAACCTTTCCCTGTGTGTTTTCGTCATAAGTAGAAAGCTTTTGTTTGTCCCTGATTAAAAAAATAAATCAATCATCCTAATGACAAAACAAATATGATGGAACGAATATATACTTCCTAGAACACCAAAACAAATAAAGAACAGTTGATATCTATTGATAACGATGTTGTATAACACACCATTGTGTATTTTTGTTGTAGTTGTTATCAAGTCTTAAGTAGGATTACAAAATGTGCAAGTTCTGTAATAGTATTAGTTAAAAGCAGATGATACATTCAATTATCACTGATGACTTCATTTTTTAAACACAATTTGTGCCATTTATAAGGCCAAATATTGTGCTGTCAAAGTAGACATTAACTTTTTAATATTTTTTGTGTCAAAAAGAAAAGGGTGACTTAAGATTTATGTAAAATAAAAATCACATAAAATGGAGATGGAAGGTTACAAAACAGCCACAGTGGTAAGATATTATATAAAATTGCAAATACACACCCAAAAGAACTGACAAACAAAATAAGATCAATAAAAACTTTCCGTCTTTTAACAATTCTTATTATTTTCCATTCAACTATTTTCCAACCATACAAATTTGAAATGAACTATTGGTGAACTATCTATTTATTTAAAATAACATTTTTAAGTATAGCTTAAATGATTAACTGTCATGACTTACTAATATAGCATTTTAAACAAATCTTTTTGGAATACTACTTGTACACAATGAACATTTCCTAATTATAAAAAATGTGTTTAATAAAAGGGGTTCTACTGTCACTTTTGGTAAGTATTTTATGATTAAAAATCAGTTTTTCAATCAAAGATTTTTAGAAGTGTACCTGAAGAATACTTGCAATAGCTCCCCTTCAGCACCATAAAATTCACTTAAATAATCTTTATTTTGCAGAAATAATGCTGCAGTGCAACTTAAGTTTAAGCAGCATTTCAATTTAGTGTAGCACAAATATCATTACAGGGTATTATTATTAAGTGCATAAGATACATTTGCTGTATACTTAGCCAGGAATAAATGGATTTCAAACAAGGGTTTAAAAGGCATTTCAAGAAATTCTATGGAGAATTTAAGCAGAGCCTTTCCAACAAAATGACCGACTCCTTCTGTAGTGTACCAACTTCTGAATTAAGAGTGTAAAGGATTATGTCATTATAAAGAGAATTACTATAAAACTCACCGTTCCCTGAGAGAAGAGCGGGTCAGGACTGGACTTTGATCTCGGACCATCCTTGACACAGGTGTGGAATTATCTTTGGGAACTTTATTCCAGGTATCAATGTGTACCTGAACAGAGAGGAGAAATCTGGATCAGAACAAGCAACCTGAGCAACTAGTAACTAACACAGGTTAAAACCACAATGCATCAAACTGCTTGCTTTATAACTTACCTTGGTGTGCTTTGATCTGAAACTTCCTATGAGAGCTGGATCTAGAGAATGAGAGAGTTTTGTATGATTGAGTATATATTTTAAACACAGCCTTAACGCATAAATTAACACTTAACACAGAAATCACTGGATTCTCTAAATTTTCAAATAAGAATCGAAGATACCTGTGGGGTCTGCTGAAAAGCTTTGCAGTCGCAGGAATTTGGGGCTTTTTTTATCAGAAAGCAAAGATGCAGTACGTGTAGGGGATTCTATTAGAGAAGTGTTTGAACTTTGTGGCACCTGTGAAAAGAAATAGCATTCAATTTCTTTCCCCCTTTAAAGGAGGGGCTCACATGCAGTTTCTGTCAATCTTATGTTAATCTTGGGCAGCGCATTGCTCATATTTTCGTTTTAAAATATACTTAATACTTATTTTTTTTATTGAGCATAAAAATTCTATGTCATGCATCTATCTCAGGTTTTTAACAAATGGACCCCTCTGAACATGAAAACTCAACATGTTTAACAATCTAAAGCACTTATAATGCATGAAACAGCGTGATACCCCTCCTTTAAAGATAAACAATCACTTGTGTCTCTGCTTTAGCAGGTGCAGCAGGACTCCATTGACACATGGGGCATTGATTATTCAAATGAATTTGTCTTTCATTTCAGAATTAATCACTTTTTGAAAAGGTGAAAGTGAAAAACTTCTATCCGAGCAGACTTTTTCAGGTGTGTGTGCAAATCTTTTAGACATCATAAGACCAGTGTCACTTCATTTAAATAGGAAAGTGACCATGGTGGATAATGAAACAGAGATTTACTTTCTATGCAAAAACAAATGTCGACTTTAAACACACATTTATTAACTAATACTTCCCTCTTTATTTCTGCAGATTAGTCTGCTTTTTTTATCACGGCCTGACTCTTAAATACTTGAGGTTAATTGTAGCCTCAGGATTTCCTTTGAAAAGGTTACACCCTTTTGAAAAACCCTATGACAGAAAATGCCACTGTGATATCAGACAAGAAATCAAAAGCTGCCTTTTCAAACATGACAGCTTTGATATTTGCACCCCTGGACGCACTGTTGTTTTAGAAAACATGAACAAAAACAAGAGGGCGATTTTAACACGGCCGTCTGTCTGCGGTAATCAAACGCCCCTGCGGTGAAATTAAAATATTGTACATGTCAATCACATGCATTTATGCAGTATATTAATATACAAATGTAATGTTTTATCTTCATTCCATTTATTCTACACAATCAGAACAACCAAGCAATAAACCCTGTTACCATGATTTCGTGGGTCAATATTCCCATCAGCCCTTCCACATTACCCACCACGAAAGGAGCCTGAGGGACTGTCTCTTTCTTGAAGATGTAAGGCCCTTGTCTTAGGTGGCAGAGCCGTTGACTGGTCTCATCGGACAACTGACACATCTTGCGGTGGGTGTAGGGTGCCAGTGAACGGGTTTGAGACGCCACTGTTGGTCTCGCATAGCTACAGCGTGGCAGCGTTGCAATTGGCATCTTGTTCTTTGGGACTGCAGGGCTGGATCTCACACGATAGGGTTTAGTGGAAGGGCAACATTTCTGGATATGGGGAAAACCAATATAAAGAAATACATAAATAAGCCATTAGGAGGCTTTCTCAGCAAGTGTGAATTCAGTAAGCATGTTTTCTCTGAATATGAAATTTATAGATTAAGCCACCCTCATGTTATTTCCAACCTGTATGACTTTCTTTTGCAGAACACCTTAGAGAGACTTGGAAGAATGTAGGTGACCAAACAACAGCGGTACTCATTCACTTTTAGAACACAAAACCAATGCATGTCAATTGGTACAACCCTGGCCTGGCTACCTACAATTTTCAAAATAACTTCCTTTGTGCTCTGGAGAATTATTAAAGTAAGACATAACATCCATTTAAAAGGTAAAGTATGCAACTTCTGAATTTTATTTTGTCACTTAAATTACTCAAAATGTGCTAAAAAGCTCTCAGTGAAAAGAGCACAGGATTGTGCTTTAATTGTAATGATCATGCAAAACTCTTTCTGTTCATCCACAGCTAATCCACTAATTTCTTTCTTATGTACACGTGTAACTTGATGTAAACCTTCCTCAATGTTCCAATCTCACCTTTGCAGCCAAATGACTTCAATAACTCTAATCTCAGCTAACATAATTCTGAGCCCCAATAAATGTGTTCCTGCAGGCACTGCCTGGGTAAATACGTTTTTAAAAATGTTAATTGCATTTGATGGCCGGTCTCAACCTAATATGATAATGGCATTACATGGATGTAAAAAACAATGATAATTTAAATGCTAATTGGAACATCCTGGCATATTAAGTCATTTTGAAAAAGCAGAGAAAGAAAAAAGTAAATCCTGATAGCGATTGCTGTTTGAAGAGTAGAGATTTAATGAAATTAAACTAAGTGGCTTTTTTCCTTTTAGTCCTCTCTCTGTCTCTCTCTCTCTCTTTCTCTCTCTCTCTCTCTGTCTCTCTCTCTCGTCTTCAGTAGGATGAACAAAAAGGCAGTTTTAAAGCAGGAGTTGCGCTTGTCTGATGTGATTAGTGGCTCGGCTGGTGTTGGTAATGGGAGATAAAGCCGGATGTCCTTGAAACAACAAAGCCTGCACCACGAGTCGCTTATTAAACAAGAAACAAGCTCTGTTCAATTGCATGCAAATCATGCAGAAGCCTGCTTTATAGAAAGCCGTGTCAAGTCCAGACCAGAGTCATGCACAAAGAGAGAACTTGCAAATGAAACAGGCCCGATGAGACGGTCAACAGAGAGACGGCATTATAAGGGCCTGAGAAACTTGGATGTAAGGAGTCATACGGTGATTCTAAATGGACCTAAAGGGGTTTGAGAAACAAATTCAACATCTTTTGCAAGTCCGACAAGTCCGGGTGATCAACTCTGGTTTAAAAGGGAATTGCTGGATTCCAGAAGAGAGGATCTGAGTAGAAATTAACCACATTCATGTAAACCGTTGTAAAGAGCATTCTGAAAATGTGGCACAATCAATTTGTATCGTGGTGTACAGTATGCACATAATTAACTAAAATAATAAACGTTGAATTGACCGAAATTCCAGCTAAATTATTATTTATCGTAGACCAAAAATTTACCACCGGCTCGAACAAGGTTTTGGAGCAAAGTGCAATCGCTGCAGTTTAATGACAATAACAAAAGCCCAAAGACTTACAGACGTCGAAGGCTGAGCATGTTTCACTTCACACTCCTCAATAATGGACGTCGTTGAAAACTCCACTTTGGGAGATATTCCCTGAGGAATTAAGAAAAGAGATAGAAAGGAGAAAAAAAACATTACAGAACTTTTAAAATGATGAAAAGACAGAGGGGCCAATGCAGATAATAACACTCTTGGCAGATCAATTTACCAAAACAATCTACGTCTTCAAGCAAATAGCAGGAAAATGGCTCTGGCTTTTAAGATGCATCAGAGATATGACATAAAATGCTGAAAGGAAGACACACGCACAGGGAAAGAGACAGATCTCTTCATCAGAATCTCTCTCTCCGGGCCAGGGCTTCTGGGAGTGAGACGTGAGCCTGGATACAGAAATTCCCGGGTGTTGCCTTCAAATGTGGCCAGGATCTCACCCTCTGCACAGTAATGAAAAATAGTCTGTGAGATTTTTCGACAGCACTAGGTAATAAAACTTTATTTGTGTTGTAAAGTAATAACGCAGCAGAAAAAGGCAAGTGTCAGTATCTAACCAAATAAAAATCTGAGCAAATGGGACCGCTAAAATAGCATAAAATTAAATCAATTGTATGCATAATGTAATGACATTCACTACAATAATGTTTTTATTCCCAGGTGTTTTTTTAAATTGCGCTACTGATGTCCAACTCAAATCTACCGTTTCAGTTATAGCACCATGTAGAGCTCCATCTTCAATCTCAAACATCTGTCATTATTACATCCAGAACAAATGTAAGATCTCACCTGGAGGGACAAGCTGGAAAAGCTCTAAAGATGTTGTATCATCTACAGATAAGTAGAAAAAACTGTATATAAGTTTATTGATCTGAGGTTATGAAGCAAGGCAAGCCGAAGATAGCTCGAAAGATTCTTACTCTCCAGATGCTCGGCTATATCACCCAGGTCAACCACTCCCACAAAGGTCTGTGGAAGAAAATGAGAGGAAAGGGAAAATACAGACAGACAGTGTACAGACAGATAGTATGTCTATCAAATCTGTTTGAATAAAGTCAGTGCACCTTTACAAACACCATTGTTTCTTGGATCCGGAGTGGGAATGCTGGGGGAACACACTTGAACTTGTGGTACTGGCCCATGATTCGAACCCGGAGATAAAGATCCTCTCTGGACTTTAACATTAAACCCGGACAAGTCATCTATAAGGAGATACAATTGTAGTCAACCAAAATCAACAGAGAGAATTGCACTGTCTGAGAATACACAAATTAAGGTCTATTACATAAATATCCAGCAATATTTTGTCACATTAGTTTTGATATTGTTCTGTAACACACATTAATAAATGTCTTCTTTAGATATTATAAATAAACATGATAAATACACTGCATATTAGCACAAACATGACCTCACTTATACATGAGACAACAGTTACAAATGTAACGCTCGCAGTCGTTTCATTACTTTAATAAACATGAATAAATCTCATATTAAAGCAATATTGTTTGTTTGTAAAGTTTTGTTGTGATCCTGACAGGACTGACTCTTGATAGCCACTTGTTGCTAGCAGCGTGCTAAAGCTCACGTGTAAACAGGAATTGTAAATATTGGGTGGAGACTCCAGTAGATGCTTCCTGATGTACTTACAGCATTAATTTTCATCTCAACTGTGCATTTTAGCGCTTTTTGCCGTGATTTTGAGGCGGAAGACTTCTTGGGCGGTGTCTGTCCACCCATGGTTTCAAACTTGGTTACTATGACAACTGCACTATCGGACGCTGCTGCTTTAAAGAGTGAGACCGGAAGTAGAGAAGTCGCGCGATATTACACTACCGTCGAATACTTTGCGGACTCTATTTTAAAGAAGTTTAAAACTCTATAAAATAATCTCAGAGAAGCTGCCGGATAAAAGATATGAAAACATGTATGCCAATTCTAGTCAAAATGTCACTACACCTTTAATTTTTATCTATAACTATACAACCTGTTTGACTTGCTTCCACAGAAGATATTTTGAAGAATGTCGGTCAACGGCACCCATTCACTTGCACGGGTTTTCTTTTAATACAATATAGTTGAACCGATGCCACTGCTGTTCGGTTACCAGCTTTTTTCAAAATATCTTCTTTTTTTGTATTCTGCGGAAAAGGAAAGTCACGCTGGTTTGACACAACAAGACGCTGAATGCATTTCTGTACATATTACACTTAATTCATGGTTTAATTTATTACTCAAACCATGTACACCGTATACGGTTAAATACATATATAAATACACTTGCAGCACAATTGTTATAATTAGGATTGTAAAACTTTCTCGAAAAGCAGCTTACATCGACTTATGCATGAATTGTTTTCTTCTGAAAGCCTTCCGAAAAACAAGAAAATATGAGATCATTTTCTCGTGAATTATTCCTTTAAGGCACTGCTGTTTGACAAGTTATCTGTCAAACTGATAAGTTGCAGTTTAAAGCTCCTTATAATGATGCTTGACGAAGGCATTGACCTCACAGTGAACCCCACTATTTCTAGTACTGAGAGACAGGCGTCAAAATGAGTCATTAGGGCCAGTTAACTTGTGCACGGGAAGAAGTGTGTCAATGTGTAAGGCAGGACATGCAAAGAGTTTGCATCAGCCTAAGGACAATTAGAACGTGTTTGTGGCGGTGAGGTGAGCCAAGCATAAGGGACTAATGGTTCGAGACTCTGGTTAAAATGACAGCGCAGTTGGAAGGTGAAGCTCTCTATAAACACGGAGGCTTTTAGGTATGACAGCGCCATTACCTGTGCACATGTGGAGCTTCTGTAGATGGATGTGTTTTCACATTCGCATTAGCTCTCACCATCTTCTCTTCTATCATCTAAAATGCAAGTCATTTGTTTTTGCCTTTTCTGACTGATTGCCTCTGTTATTCCAAATGACTGGCCTGAAAAATACACGCTGCCTTTTACAGCCATCTTGACTGATAGCTTGAGCCGTTCTGTATTTTAGACCCCTCACATTGTGTTGCAGACATTGTTGAAGGGTTTTGTTTTATCTGTCTAAAATCACATTATTTTATTTTGCTGAATAGCAGGCAATGTGTTGATGCTTATTGTCTTGAGATTATGGAGGGAGGATTAAAGATGTATTGTTTTCTTAACAGTGTTTCAAAATTACTTTGCATTTAATAACACACATTGGAAAGTAGTTTTTTATCAAACACTTTAATAGAAGCAAATTCGTGAACACAAAGCA
Organism: Triplophysa yarkandensis; assembly: GCA_033220385.1. Lineage (NCBI taxonomy): Eukaryota > Metazoa > Chordata > Actinopteri > Cypriniformes > Nemacheilidae > Triplophysa > Triplophysa yarkandensis. The sequence continues at coordinate 8,945,645 of CM065656.1, read as the reverse complement.
TAAATATAATAAAACGTCTATTGCTTTGCATTTAAGCATTTTTCAAGCATTCAGATGTGAGCAAATAACTAATTATTCTAGACAATCAAATATTTCACAAAATCACTTTATCAGAATGAATGCAAACAAATGTACTTATAGGCAAAAGGCAACTCCAAAAGCGAGGCAAAGTAGTTGGTATTCAACAAAAGCACTAAAAAGGCAATAAATATAGCTGATGGGACAACTTACATTTGATGTTTTCTCTGCACAATATCTCACAATGTGAATTAATACCAAATAGGACTCATAGACATAAAACATAGACAACAAATATCTGCTGAATTGCTGGGGGTTGATATGAAGACAGCATTTGCAAGTGGACAATAGTTCACAACATCTGGCTCATGGCTGTGATTCTTGTTCACGAAGTTTATCCACGTCTTACTAGTGTGTTCAGTATTGCCTGACCCCATGGCTTTTCTTTTCACCTTTCACCTGATTTTTCCCATTTCTTGTATTGTTTCCTTGATGGCTGGTGGATGTCCCATCACAAGTGCTGAAAAATGCAAAAGGATGTTCATATTATATATGTTTACAATATTAGAAGATGCTCCAGACGAAAACGCCCACATCTATTTATTAACCATCAAATGCAGAATGGAAATTTTCAGACTGCATAAAATATGATTTTGGGATAAATTAGCTTCACAAATATTAAAGTGTTAATTTCCCCAAAGATGAATATTGTGTCATCATTTGTTATTAATCTTTCTTTTTTTTGCAGAACACAAGAATGCAAAACACAAGAACATTTCAAAGAATGTTGGGAAGTGGCACAAATTCACTTGCATTGGTTTTGTGTCCATATGATAGTATTGAATTGGTTGCAATGCTGTTCAGTTAGATTCCTTTAAAATATCTTTTGTGTGTTCTGCAGAAAGAAGGGATTCATATAGAGAAAAAATGACAAGAAGGTGGATAATTGATGACAGAATATATATATTTTTTTTCTTGTGAACTATCACTTGAAAAGATGTTGGATGCTGTTCTTTTGTACCTGTGAGTGTGTGTGAGCTTGCCCTCATCTATAAGGTTGTTCAGCTTGTAGTAATCCAGGAATGTCCGGGCCACATTTCTACCCAGCTTCATGTCTGTGAAGATCTTAGTAAGGAGCCTCCCGATCACATTAGAAAATAATATTTTTTACTACAGCACCTGCCAGACAACTTACTGGTCTATACATAAATTGTTTCACCAAGAAAATTATAACTTACGAATTCACAATTTTGCTTTAAAATTGGTCTTATGTCTGTTTTATAGACAATACCTTCCAGAATCCTGCCTCTGTTTTCCAGAGAAACAGTGGACAAAAAAGCAATATCGAGGCCCTGCAGCGGTTGGGACGTCGGATCCCTCAGAACCCTTAAATCTCTGTGTCTGACATGCCGCTATTAATTGAAAAATAAATAAATAAGCCTCTGATTTTCTTCCATCTCCTACCAGCGCGGCCATTTGCAGTAAATAACTGGCCAATACCCAGCAGAGCAATGCAGAGAGTAAATAAGCGGCGCGACGGAGCCAGAGCTCAGCTCCTCGTGAGGATAAATCAAACGCCTCTCAGTCAAGTCAGCCAAAAGGAAAAAAAAATGCATCTCATTCCTGCAGTTACTTAGAGCCAGAGCTTTATTTAAATTCATGCATCTATTCCACGATCCCCCCCAACAAGCCTTTCCTCCACTGTGCCCACGTTACAGAGCACATCAATTACCAACAGCACTGCATCAAAGAGCTGTGAGGGCACTTACAATGCAGCTGAAAAAGGGTGGAAGCCATTTAACACTAAGAGCCACACACTAGGCAAACATTGAACAGAAATCATTTTCTTTTCACTCAAACTATTTGAAATAAAAGCGAGATCGGATGTGATTGATCACAGAGCGTAAAGGTTTTCTGAGCTCGGATACATTTTAGGTTTACTAAAGTACCTTGAGATTTATATCCGAATTGAACGCATCTGTGATATTCTCGCACATCCTCGGTGAAGTTTATGGAGTAAATTGCGGCTATTTTCTGGCTACCACAGGGTGCCCTAAAGAATCTAATCTTCTCGGGATAGGAGTATGTGATTTTTTTACACGTCTCCTCACATTTTTGACCTTCTTCAATTTCAATACCTAAAGTTTCAATGCGCTGGCTTTATTTCAATGCGCTCCAACTTTATTTTAGTATACTCTACGGTTAACATCATAGTTCAAGAAAAATGCTGTCATGCAAAAAAATAGAATGAAATCCATAAATCAATTCTTGTTTTTATCAATTTCCTTTCTGTTAATTTTAGGTAGTATAACATTTCTCGTCCTCTTCATTTCAATGGGTTAAATTGGCTTTCCAGAACAAACGTCTTTCTGTAGTTAAATCTGAGGTTAAATAAAAAATAGACAAAATATTGTAGGGATACACGTTCATCAAGGTATAGCTGCGTGAAAAAAATAGTAGGCCATGTCTAAATGTATAATTTTAGTACATGACATTACAAACTTAATCTGACCTCCAACATCAATGAAAACCTACACTCTAAAAAAATCTTTAAAACGTTTTTTTTTTATTATATCCTTTCTGAATAGTATTGCACGATTTTGTGTTATGAGCTGTGATAGATCTTTGTCTTGTTGGACACAGTCTTAGACAAGGCTCTCCATCATGATCTTATAAGGAACGCTTTATCCAGCTGTGTGTTGTGGTTAACCTGCTGCTCTTTTGCGGCTGGACACTTCTGATAAATGAACACAGAGGTGTTATTTTTCACCTTTGCCTGTCAGAACTTTACTGATGTTCCCATATCACATGTCTGACTGTCAAGCTGTTTGAGTGAAACAGCAGCCCTAGAAGAAAAACAAGGTAGAAAGCCATTCGTCGTTTTTTATTTTTATTTTTGCAATTTCTTCCAACAGTCAAAAATTTGCTTGGCCATATAAATCTGCAGGCCATGTCTGCGATCCTATTATCTCAAGCTGTTAACTTGTAAACAATCCCTCTTTGATATGAATGAGGCAACCAACGGAGTTTCAGTGCCATGTCTCATGCATGTATATGAAACTAGCGAACTCGAATAATTGACTAATCAAATAATGTTCCGCTTTGATTTACGCATACAGAGCTTTTTTATCCATAACCGCTTCAATCTTCTAATGTAATGTGACCATTTTTCAGGGATATAAAGATGCGCTCAACATGACCTTGAAAAGAAGAGGTCATAGCGTCTGTCTTTAAACTCTTCCATTCAGGCTCTTGGATCCAGCAGTTTTCTCATTGCCCCCCTGCTTTCCGTGGCCTTGACAGCCTCCGCAGTGGATGGAGTCATTCTGGGTTCCATCCCTCACCCAGCGGGCTGATGGGAACTCTCTCCATGATTCCAGCCCCTGTTTTCACACCCCATCTGGCCGGGGCGGCAAACACTGCAGCCATCCAAAAACAACTGCTATTTTTGGATGCTGGGCAGGGAAGATGGCACGATTCACTTTGGAAGGATGACACAGAAAATATGGTGTGACACTGCATTTATGATATTATAATTTATTAAGTGTACCTGATTGATAACAAATTGTGTGGAAAAATAAAATGTCTATCTCTAATATCTGGTTAAATTAATTGAATTATTTTTGCATCAATGTAAGATTTAATACTGAATATTAAAGTGATAGTTCACCCGAAACTGAAAAATGGGTCATTTACTCACTCCACTATCATATCAAATCTGTATGACTTTCCTTCTTTTGCAGAACACAAAAGAAGATATTTTGAAGAACGTTGAACACAAAACCATTGAGACATTTTTCAAAATATCTCATTATTTTTCCACATAAAAAAGTCTATGTGTAGGTTTTGAAGTGCATGAGGGCAAATTTATAATGAAACATTTTTAATTTTGGGGTAAACTGTCCCTTTAGCATTAAAGTAATGGTTAGAATTTTTCTAGCTTAAAGTAGAAGTAACACACATAGCTTCAGCTATTCTTATGTTAATCTTGAGGACCTGTAGAGTAGAATTGTGTTGTTCATTTCTCTGATGGTTTACTCAAATTTACAGGAGACGATACAGCTTTTCGACTGTTTCAAGATAAAGCCGAGCTCCCGCTGGGGGACCTTGAGCAGCGCTTAAGACCAACCTCCACACGAGGGCTTCTCCTGGAATGTACACACTGATGCTTGTGCTCTACCAAGCTCTCTGATTGGTGAGTCGACAGGATTGTACAGGAAAATAGCCAATGAATCAACAACCAGTAGCTTCTGACGGGCCAAAAAGACTTCAAAATAACTTTCAGAAACGAGTTGAGGTGCTGGGGAAATGTATTGAGCACAGAAACACTATTTCATGTGTCTACCTCAGTTTTAACCCTGGACCAACGGTGAACAGAAGAACTCTTAAATATCCTAAATATCTAACAGATATATAATATCTAAACAACTTATAATGCATGAAACAGCGTGATACTTCACCTTAAAAAAAACTATTTATTTTGCTTACTAACTATTATTTACATCAAGCAAACAGCCTGCAACCTCTGCTGTATTTTTGGTTCTGACCCTCCAGTCAAGGTTCACTGGTCCTGATTTTCCCGCGGTGTTAAAAAGTCTGGCAGAAGTTCCAGAACGTAGTGCCAAAGCCTCCACAAATCTCTCATCCATGACATCTTTGCTTTGACCTTTTACAAAGTTTCACGCTAACCCTCTGATAAACAGAAACTCTTCCAATGGATAAGCGTGCGCATTCGCATGGTCTCGGAGCTCTGGCAGAAATAGCCCAGGAACCTGCGGCGTGCAGATGGCCTCTCCACTTGTGATGTCACAGAATACCCATTTATAACAGGAAATATGTGATGGAAGGTCTGATGAGAAAAGAGGAGGAGACTTAATCAGCTTCACAGCTGCGAGCGGGTCTCTCCTGCGCTCCGATTGGCTTTTGGCCAGGGCCCAGTAGCATCCAGAAAGCCTGGAACAGCCTGGAAACTGGGGAAATGTGAGGCACTGCCAAAATGTCGGAGGGCGGAATTTTCCAAAACATTCACCGTTGCACCTGTTTGGTAGATGAGAAGCGTTGCATAATAATGGGATGTAAAGGTTATGTTTCTTGTGTTGTGAAATCAAAATGTTAACAGCAAAGTATGGCCGAAGACCATATCGGTCAAGGGTTAGTCCACCCAAAAATAAAAAAACGGTCATCATTTCCTCTCACTCTTGTCATGTCTAAACTATATGACTGCCCTTTTTCATATAAGAAAAATAAGATATTTTATCAAATGTGTGGAACTCGCACCCATTCACTTTCATTGGTTTTGTGCACATACAATAGAAGTGAATGAGTGCCAATACTGTTCAGTTACCAACTTTCTTTAAAATATCTTCTTTTGTGTTCTGAAGAAGAAATAAAATCAAACAGGTTCCGGATCACAAGAATGATATCACTTTTTTGGGGGGGTGAAATATCACTTTACTGATCATAATATAATTGCAATTGCATTTAAAACATATGAATAAATGTTTAAATTTTCTTCTATTGCAATTTCTGTCAGTTTACACTTCATAGCACCAAACTTTTATTTGTATCTTCTTACATGAATGTTAAAGATGCTTGCATGAGGATATATAAGGCCAGATGTGTCAGTTTATATAATCACAACCCCTCCCAGAAGTCCGGTGCTCTATGCTGAACGGTCCGTGTCATTGGGGCGTGTGAGGTTTTTAATGTCAGATTGTTGGATCGATTTTCACCTTTGTTGCGACTCAAGGACAAGTCTCAGAGGGGCTGATTGAATGGGGGGAGATGGACGTTTCCACGGCCAGAGAAATAATTTGTTTACCAGGTTGTGTATCAGCACGCAGCTTTCAAACAAACGAACAATGATGCCCCAATGACAAGGAACAAGGCACCCTGGTCCGAAGCTGGTTGTGCACTAACAAGCAGGCAAATTAGGAACAAAAGTGGCATCAATACGGTTGAGTGACAGGCCTGTCACTGGGGTGTCACAAAGTGCCAATTAACAATGCTAATTAAAACAGTAAACAAGAGCACATAAAGCACGCGGGCAGGCATTGTGTCCCTGCAGCTCAAAGTCCTGGCAAAGACCTTGTGTCCCTCTTCTGGAGGGTGAGTCAGTACTGCTGTATAGGATGTAAAGGCCGAAATTAAGCTTTGTGTCTCATTTTTTATTAAGTCTATTGGGTCATCATTGACTTCTATAGTAGTCTTCTGTCCTACTGGAGGTCAATGGGGACCAAAATGACTCGGAAATAAACTTTCCTTTACATATCTTCAATTGTTTTCAAAACAACAAAGAAATGTATACAAACAATGATTCTACATTTTCATTCATTCAACTGTTCCATCTATTCATTTAATCGTATTAATAAACAAGCTTACAATGCAAGCAATGACACATGGCAGAGGACTGCCTGCAATTTTCCCATCGGAGGCGGACAAGTTGTACTGTTAATAGGAAGGAAATGACCATGTGCGGTGCTGGTCAAGGGCGTTGATAAGCACTTCACTATTGGATTTAGGAGCGATGCAGAGGTGAAGGTAGCGGGTTGGACACAGGCTGGATCTACCAGCATCCACACAATCAAAGCCATTTCATGCCATAAAGCTTTCAAAGAGCAGAACACGGCTGTGTCTGATGACCTCTTGAAACAATCTGTTCCACAGATTGTGAAAAGTGAGAGAGAACCTTGACCATTAGAAGTTTGTAGAACTTTATAAGCGCAGATGTCTCAGAACTATCAATTTACTATCAACATCTGACTATGACATCTGCTAAATATAAATATTAATTTAACTATAACACTGTATCAAATTGTTATTAGGGGACATCTACAAATGCACGTGCAAAGCGTCACGAAAATGCAGAAAAAGACTATTCTACAGAGACAATTAAAACTCAACATCCACATTGTCACATAAAAACGGCAAAGCATCATTCCGTATGGCACATGATGCAAAGGAAAGTTTATTTTAACACTTAACAATAACATTTTATTTGTTAACAATTAGATAATATATTTAGTAACAATAGTTGACAATGAATTAATAATATTAACAGTGAGTTTAAACCATGAAAAACTTTCATGTTCATAGTTCACGTTAGTTTTCACTATTTGACAAATGTTAACAAATACCTTTATAAAAAAACATTATTGTAAAGTTTTACCAATTTATTTATAGAAAAGCTAATTTATTTCGGAAAATGCATGCTACTATGAACAAAAGAGTCTGCTAATTTCCTCCAGAACAAATAAAGTCATGTTTGGATCAACAACAGTGCGTGTGAATGGCAAAATATTTCACTAAACTATTCCTAAATTCAACCTAAATCCACTGGGACTGATTCTATATTCAGCTTGCACAGTATCACTTTATATGTACGGCCCGTTCTCAACACAGCGTGGCAACATTTAAGTTTGCTGGATCTGAACCGAAGCGGCTGACATTGAAGGGCGGTGCTTGATTGAGTGGGACTTTTATAGCTTAGCCCAGGGACAACAGCTCTCTCTATAGCCGTCTGTAGCCTAAAGGCTGTAAGAAAATGGCACAACCACCATAACATCGTATCGTCTCTCTCTCCCTTTACTGATGACAAAAAAGTGAAAGACTTGTTAACCTGTCAGTGGGTAAAGGGCAAACGCAAGATTATTTTAATATCTTGAAAAGCATTCTCTATGTATGTGTGTAGCACTAAGCTCAATACTAATCTTTACCAAAGTGGTAAGTTTAAACCCTTAATGTATTGTTTCGATCAGAACCAACGCCCCAAACCCGCCGTAAATGCTAACCTAAAAGACTGAATTCCCACGTGCAGTTTTTTAATGTTAAAGGCATCCTCCAACAAAAAATGAAAGTTATGTCGAATAATACTCATGTAAAGCAAAGTTACTTTTTAAAAATAGTAACACAGATATAAGTATGGGCAGTAAAAAGTATATATTCTTATATATAGAACTTTGGACATATCAAAATGGGCCTTAACTGCTGTTTTTCATAACCTTGTAAACTTAATTTCTTTAAAGTTTTTTGGATTGCGAAATATCAAAATAAAGTTTGAAAGTCACAGTGAGCTTCCTCCATCATTGCATCCAGCTGGGTGTTGAATGAGATCCCAGACTCACTCTGGGCTCACCTGTTTCACACTAAACAAAGCTCCGTCATCAAAGTTTCTCTCCCACGCTTCGTACAAAGTTGCAAAACAGCACGACTTGGACATAAAGCATTCCATTATCTCTCGTAAATTAGGCTGTTGTTTGTTTTGAAGTAAATGACGATGCTGATTAATGGCGGTCGCAGATTTCTAACAAAAGTCATAAAGTATTTTAATAAACGGACCCTTTTTATCAACAGCTGGGGCTGTCCTACAGCTGTCGCACACGTTCAGGGCTCATCTCTTCAAAAGGTCATTCCGAAATGCTTCTTTTAAGCTGTCAAACTAAATTCATAAGAAGTCGTAACCACCTGCGTGAGCGTCACACGGAGATACTTTGTAGCAACAAGCATAAACCGCCTTATATCGCCTGGGGGACGTTTTGACGACGGTTAAAATTTGGCTACAGGTCTGAGCTGTGCGTCCGTTATAAATTCCATTATTTTGTGAGACATTACAGCCGGGAATAAATCATTAAATGTACTACATTTTTCCCCTGGCGCCACTATTCCTGATATGCTCTGTATGCTATAATGAGACAAGGGGGGTCATTTCACTGAAAAATCTTTTGTGCAGCATTATGGAGTGTGCCGAGATCTCAAGCCAGGTGGTGCGATCGTACATTTTGCATGTATGTGTGTGTGTATGCGTGTGTGTGTTTACGTAGCGGGGTTAGTAAGGGTGAATTAATTCCTTTGTGGGTAATTATATTGTTGTCATTGTTTTCATTTTTATCTGAGAGTAAAATCATGTCTGTAAAGGTCTTTGTTGATAATTTGCACGCCTCATAGACCTGCCAGCCGTCCTGTAAATGTGACAAATTCCAGTGACCTTTTTGCCCCCAATCTCTGCACTACATGCCATGGCAAATTCCCTTCCACTACTGGAGGCTGACACCCTTAAACCTTGCTTGCCACACACACACAATTACACATGCATGCAACCCCCCAAGCCCCCCCTTCCCCCAGTTCTACAATATAATCACCTTTGAAAAGCCATGACATTTAATTGCAATACAAAGCTAATCTCTCTTCCTTGTGTTAGTGTGTAGCATACAGCAAATCCTCTCCCTACAAGAGATGACAAAAGTATTTGTATTATTTAAATATACATTTTTTAAAATAGTTTTTCATTTATAGGGTAAATATGGATGAACTGAAATAAGTTTAAAGGATCAATGAGCACTTGAAAATTATATAAGACATATACACCTTCCGAGGCACCTGGGAAGACTCATACAACGCTGGCCTAATGCTGGACCAATACTGGACCAAAGAACATCCAATCAGGCTTTTCTTAACATTGCACAACCGTATCTTGTATCTTTGTATTTTGTGTTTTTTTGTTGTTGCCATTTAACATTATTAGTCAACTTGTTGTTGTCATGTTGGTCAGTGGGTTTTGCAGAAATACTTGATAAACTTAAGTAGGAATAAGTGCTTGTCAACTTTGTCTTTTCAATAAATTTAAAACTGTTTTCAATGTTTTTTTAACCTGCAGTATAGCAAATTTTGGCATTCTAGATTTCGGATGAAAAGATAAAACAAGAAACCCTACATGCTGCTCAATCAGTGTTTATCATTGTTTCTTGTAAAGTGATCTATATAGTACAGTATATAATGTATAACACACCTTACTGTACAAAAGTCTTGTTTTACCCTTGAAAAGGGTTTAAGTTATCTATAGGTTCAGTTATTTATTTATAGTTATCTATATCATTTTCTGTAGTGTGTCAGCTGGAGTATTATTGGCCTATATATTTCAAAAAATTCCTGAAGGTTTCATTAAGATTTTTTGGAGACATTGTCACAATTCTTTGTCTCAGTGTTTTTCTTAGCTTCATGTAATAAAAGGCCATTCAAAGATGGTGAGATCAGATATAAGAGTGGAGATTAGTAGCTGTTGTAAGACTGCCTCTACACAAGATTGCAAAGGTATTATTTGGAAATGTAAACGTATGCTTCTAAATATCGATAAACATAACAGTCTAAAATTTTTTAAGATCTTCTGTTTAAAAACTTTCCTTCATATCTCAAGCAGCAGTACTGGTCAAAGCTACATTTTGCACGGTTGTTGTTCCAACCAACATCGATTTTGTTTCTGTTGCGCATGTAAATCAACTGATTTTGCATAATTCGACAGTGAATCAATTGTGTAGTTTCATATTTGTGTGTTTGCCATATTTGCCATGAGGAATAAAAAATCTGGGCCATCTTGCAGGATGTTGTTCGAAAGATTGAATAGATGAAAAAACATCTGAACGGGTGGTGGGCTTTCCTAAACAACACAACGACCGCATCCAATAGTGACAACTTCTCTTTGTTAGCTTGTATTTTCGCACGAGTAATAAATTGCACAGCCTTCAAACACAGCCCACAATCAGCTTTAACCTCTCGCTACTTCACGGCACAGCTGTTTTAAGAGATGGGAAAGCTGTTTCAAGGAGACAGGCTTCACAAGTAAGTTATGACTCTTTCCAGCATGCCATAAATTGCCTTTTTGGTTGTTTCTATCTTTTCCATGTCACTAAGGGGAAATAATCTACACGGCAGCCGAGTAATTCTATATGGATGGGTTTCTTATTATGGAGGTTCGTGTGGCTGGGCCTTGTAGATGACAGCCCAGTGAAGCAGCTGGGCAAGCAGAGAGAAACAGTTAAAACGAGAACTTACAGCATCAGTCAGCGGCTTCACTGGCCGCTCTGAGATAAACACCAGAGAAATCAATAAATGCAAGCGAGGAGTGTAAATGTGATAAATATTCCAGATTCCAGCTAAATGTACAGTGCTTGGTTTTTTTAAGTAAAAAGTAAAAATGTGTGATTAAATTCACAAGTCCACATCCCTGTCAAACAACCTTTTCCTATCGCTAGAGGGCACTTAAGTTACACACATCCCTGCATGGGTTTGAACAATGACGCCTTTTGGCTTACAAAAGTCACCGCTGAGCAGCTTTCAACCTCAGATTCAGATATGAATCTGCACATATTAAAAAATAAAAACATCCACCGTTTCCCAAAAGCTTTTGGATTCAGCATAGCTGGAGATGATATAATCTCGCAGATGCATTTGACTCCTGTTGGTGTTTTGCACCGAAGGGCGTTGTAAAGCAATAAAATGCTCAACCTTTATCCACACTGACCTTATTCTCTCTTCATTTTCCTTTGAAACAAAAGAATGATCTGTTTATACAGACGGCGCACACAGACACACTATCCTATCACACCCCATCAACACAACAACAAAGCACACTTCGGTCAGCCAGCCCATCTCGTATCCAATAGACGGCCGGCAAACACTCACTCTCTGATAATGATTCCCAGAATAATTAAGAGATCGATAAGCAAGCATCGCTCCCGGTAAATAAAGGGATGGACCTGTATGGCCGGCGTGCACCTGAAGCGCATGGTAGACAGCAGAGCTTCAATACAGTGACATTATCAAGCCCAAGCCTATATTATTGAGCCGAGACGCCACCCCAGTAAGTTGCCCGCTCTTCCTACATTGGCGAGATAATTTCAAAGAGTGAGACAGCAGCACAAGTCATTGGTTTTTGTTTATAGGGCTGTAGCATCGATCCGAACAATCGGGACTTTGCATCAGCCGTATGTTCCTCAAGAGGGGTAAAATTCAATGGGAATAGAAGTTTCGATCACACTGGTTAGAATAAGATGTTTGCTCATGGGTGTTTGGTTTGCTTTAAACAAACAGACACACAAACAACCATGGCGGTCTTTAATACCTGGCTTCCCCTAAATTGATGCATGAACTGCGATGGCACTGGGCACAAAATCAGCAATTGAAGAAAGAGTAAAAGGATACAACTGTCTTCGGTGTACGGCACAGGTGAGGTGCTGCCTGCCGTAAGGTAACTGTAGAAAGAAACCTCCAAGGTGTAGCAATAAGATGTGTCGTCCAACAGTCCGCCCAGAAACCGACGGCCGGTGCCGGCCTTGACCACATCGCGGTTAAATGTTGTACTGGACTAAAGAGAAAAAAACAGAAAGATTTACATATTATCAAATACAGGACAGGTGCAAAAAAAATATTCCCCTTCACACAAATCCATTTATTTATACGGTAGGCTCACTGAAAGAAAGCTATTGATTTGATTTAAGAAGCGAGTTATGGATCACATTGGATCGCCCTCATAACTTATGCCATTTTGTCCATTACACAAGTGCTTAAGTGCCCTGGCAACATTTCTCACTTTTCCTGCAGTTGCGTTTGCTTACGCTGCACTATCGGCCAGTTTCTGTGCATTTCCGTATTCAGCGGCTCAGCTATAATTGCTGGAAAATGTTGGCTCTGCCCAAAAAAATTGACTGATCTGGTGTCAGTGTGACGTGAAGATGGTGGCTAAGCACAGTAGAGATACAATGCTCTCCAGAGGCAGCTCTCCCTCAATATGTTGCGTGAACTTTCGGTGCCTGTGTGCTGAATAGGCAGAGAGAGGGGGCAACATGCCAGCTGGAGACCTGTCCTCTGTGCCTTCTTGTCACCACATGCACACACTAATCCAAGAATTCACAAACAAATGAATGTGTAAGAGTGCTAAAGGAATGGTTTAGCTAAAGTAGAATGCTAAATTATTTGGACCAAATTTCATATGTAACTTTCATTATGGGTTATTTGTCTACAGTTGCAGATATAGCTCATGTCCATTGGGTGTATTTTAACAAATAATCATTAACATAAGGATTAGTACTTTTTTAAGTAAAATTATGTCATACCTGAATAAATGGGATGTTGGAATTACTTAATTTTATTATGTATATCCGTTCCCCAAGATTATATTAAGTTTTTTTCAAATGTCAAGAGAAATTATGTCATAATCATGCAATAAAATTTTTAGCTGTTTTTGAAGTAGAACAGATGTGGGATAGATTGACAGCTCTGTTGCCCACAAAACTTAGTGGAAAAGGAAAGGATTGTCCCAATCTTACATGATTTGCCTATTGTGATGATAAAAAAGGCTGTGAGGTGTATATGTATTTTTCCTTAAATAGATATTAAAAAGCAAACATTTCAAGAGTGGATTAATAAACTTTCAACAATGTAACTCAAACATTTTAATTTTGTTCAGGAATTTTGACTTAAACATCAATTTAAGAAAATGTATTTTAAAACATATACGTAAAATATTTATTTCTAACCAAGTGCACTGCAGTTTTTGCTTGCATGTGGAGTGTAGGCGTTCATTAAAACTCTTTAACTTAAAACTTTTAAAACAATCTTATGGTTACCTTTTTTTTACCTAATATTTTCCCCTGACCGGATAACATCCAGTCATTTTAAAAGCATTGTTACTTTTTCAATACTTCAAACTCTGTTACTAGTAAAAAATATAAGGTAAAGGTAAAAGAACAAGTAACCATAAAATTGTTAAAACATATTTTAAGTAAAAGAGTTTTTATGTATGGTCACAATTGTTTTTCAAGGAAGGATACATTTTTCCATTTTTGAAAATGTCATCTTCCAGATATTCCATCAGTTATAGAATCAACCATATGCTAAAGTAGCCAGGACTTTCTTCAAAACATTTCTACCAGTTTTATGGTGGATTAAAATCCATCCGCATTTGGAACAACAAAAGGGCGTATAAATGAAGGCAGAACTCTTATTTACAGGTGAACTGATCCTTCAAAACATATGTGCATACATCGCAATAGATGCAAAAGGCAAAAGCTTACCCTTAATACTCACACGCAAACAAAACACAAACACCATATACAGAGGATCATAAATAACGTGATGACATTTTTCTGTGAGGCAGAAAATGGTCACGAGCTGTGAAAAGCAGCTCTTTGTGAAAGTACGAGAGAAGTCTGCGAGCGCTAGATGGGTGACTGAGCAGTAAAGGTTAGTCCGCTGCCCGTATTCTGCGGGTGGAAACGTTGAAATGTCACACTTGCAGAACGCTGAAGGTCATTGTTGGAGGAACCGTATGCTGACAAAGAGAACGACACCGGGCTTGGGCCGCAGGGAGGGGAGGTGGGTCTTTACCATGGGACCCTCATTGGAGTAAAACTGTAAGTAAGCAAAATATAGTTCTGGACACACACAACTTTCTCATCCAGCTATCAGAGAACATGTTCACAATCCGTCCTATCTTGCCATTTTAAATTCATCCAATCATTCCTCTATTTAAACAATATCCATATACATTATAACCATGATTATTATAAAAAATGAAGCAGTAAAACCTGCAGTCATAGTAATAATTCATTCAAGATTAACAGAGGAGCAATGCTTCCAAATGGGAAGAGGCAGTTATCCAAACACATTTAATGAATAGATATGACAAATAAAAATTAACATATTTGTAAACAAAAAACAACTGTTTTAATTCAAATTGGGTTTTGACATTAAAAACTATGCATAAATAAAATAAATAAATAAAGCTGTCAAGTGAAAAATGAGAGATTTGGGGCACATGCATCTTTCCAGTCGCACCCAAGCGCATGCTCATCGGCATTCTGTTCCGGGCTCATCCAACACATCTTTAGTGTGGCAAATGGTTTAAGTGTCTCCGCTTCGCTCTTATAGACACCTCATCAGCAATATTAAGTCTGCTTATTGTGTTGCTCTGCACAATTGAAAAGGTTACTTGCCATCCCCTAGAAAAATAGCCTACGTTGATGTGCCTCATCACGGAAACAAAAAATTTGCTTATTTATGGGGCGTATTGAATTTTTTGAGAAAATACCAATGCCGCTTTTCCACAGGGCGGTTGCTAATGAGTATGGAGATGAAAGGCTTACTGTGATGAAATTGTGCAATGATTTTCCACTGCCAACGAAAATTAGGAAGCTATCAGAATAATAGCAGTGAAGAGCAAAATTGTTATGTATTCGAAGAGTTTATATGCAAAAGAGTAGTTAACAAATACACCGTATGATGTGAAGTCGCAAAATATGTATTGCAAAAATAATATAAATCATTAAAAAATATGTTATAATATAAAATAGAAACAAAGATATGTTTTTTCAAACATTTTTGCTGTCACACCATATACTACTTTATCAACTACCCAAAAGATCTTTGAATAAACAACAACAAAAAATATTTTACTATTATTATTTGTTAATATTGTTATTATCATTGTTATTAATGTTGTAGTTTTAAACAACAGAGATCAAACCAATAATTTTTGATTTTAATAAAAATTTACTTTTTTACTGTTTTCTGTATATGTATGTTTTTTAAGAAAAACTTAAAATTAAAACCTATTATAATTTTATAGCTTTTTGACGTTTAAACATCTTATAAAAACAAAGTTGGACAGGAAATATCAAGTAATAGTAACATCTTTACAATTTATAATTATAATTTTATACTTTAAGTATTTTCATGTCTCCACTTAAGAATCGGTACTTATAAAAAGGTACTACTATTATCCTTCTGTGCATGTTTTTTATCATGTCTGTCACATTTTGTTAAAATTCTTTAAGTACTGACTTAAAGTGTGTTAACTGTAGTATAAATATAAGGTAAAAATAATAATAAAACAACTATAAATATCACTGTACATGAATAATGGTAATCACTCAGAACCACAGTCAATACCTCTGTTCGTAGCACTGCTATAAACCTTTTTAATAAGGGCTCAGTTGGTATATTAAGGTATACAACTGCAATATCAAGGTATAAAAATATAGCTATAGGCTCTACATTTATAATCTGCCAGAAACAGGCATTCCCTCAGGCAGCAGTATTTCTAGTGTATGAAAGTGCATGGGAGCATTATATTAGATTCAGTACATTCTGGGACTCACTAGAGAGAAGTCAGGTGCGTTGTGGCACAGCAGTCGAGGAAAAACGGCCTGTCTCTGCCCCCTCTCCTCTTCCTCAAAGACATTACCATACATGAAGCCATTCATCATGGTGGAGTGGGCGTGGACATCGATGTAGAACTCCAAACTCACTTTCTGTAAATCAGACAAAGTGGAACATAATGAGTAAGAGTAGAGGGAGAACTATGGAACAGTGAAGTATCATTGAAGATGTCATAAACCAGATACATGTCCATATCCATAGACACGGGAGACTTACAATAAAATGGTATAACAGTATTTGGGCAATTCCGTGACAATGTGAACATTACCATGATTAATTTTTGTTTAAGGTTTTTACTTTACCTAAAGCACAGATCTTACCATTTGTTTTTCGTACATTATTTTTAGTTGTCAGGTAATGGCCATTTTCAGGATTTTCATATCCATTTTTCTGTCACATCCAAAACGCATGCTATTAACCTATTTAATTTGGATGATTTACGCTTTCCTGTAGCTCAGTGGTATGTTGCACATATTCAAAACATCTAATCTATAATGCAATGTAAGTTGCTTTGGATAAAAGCGTTTGCCAAAATGCATGAATGTAAATAATTTTATTTATTATTTGACTTGTATTCTTTATTTCATGTGCTTTTATGTGGATTCAAAACTGCTTTCTTTCCACAGACAGTGCTTCAAAATCTTGTTTGTGTTTCATAAAACTCAGAAAACGAAAAAGTGTCTTAAAAGGTGATTTTAACAGGTAAATTATTTCTATAAAACAGACAGGTGAGACAAAATGACAAGAAAAATCTTGACTAGCTTAAGCAAACTTCTTAAATATTAAACTATCAAACTATAGAGTGGTTTCACACCGCTGATACTCAGCAAAAAAGTGCACAGCATTATTTTTCCCAATCCTGCGAAAGAGCAACGACACTCCTGGGTGTTTTATAGAACAGCTGTCACAACTGCCACGGTTTAGAAGGATTAATTCTTGTTCCTGAGTCAGCAGGACACGCCTCGCCGCCTCATCCAGGGGCCAGAGATCAGGCATTTTAATGCAAAATAAATGATTAATACCAACCAAGAAACCCATACAATAACATTTGTCAGCCCCAAAATACAGTCCAGGAGTGAAGAGACATCTTAGACATTAAGTTCAAAGAAAACAGGGCAGAATGCGTACAAACTTGAACGAATGGGAAAAAACACACTGAAATATTGTGTCAATTAAATAAAATGAAGGTGTTTTAACATATTTTTTTCTTGATATTTGAAAAAAGATAAAACTTAATTTAGTTGTTTGGAACCATTGTACCAACAAACCAGTTTTGTCATTGTGCTGTGAGAAAGGAACAATATTTTAGATACGCCCCCTCTCGTGCCATCCACGCGCCATTTTGGCTCCCCTGTTCCTCAGTTACAGTCTGGCAGCACTGCGGCGCAGGAAACTGTACAGCTGTACCGTCTCCATAATGGCAGCACTTGCCAAGATGAAAAGAGAGAAGCATTCAAGCTGTAGAGAGGAACGAGGTATTGATGCGTGGTTTGATGCCCCGCTGTGCGTGCATGTCGGTGAAAGACTGCGAGTCACAGCACTTCAGCGACAAAGCAGATGAAGGAGCATCCTGCTTTGCATATATCTATAGTAATAGCCATTTTGTTTGCGGTAGCTGTTTATCTCCTATCTGTTGTGTACATTGTAAGCCTCTGATGCAGGTATAATAGGCCCCACTCCCCTACCCTTTGACCCCTCCCTCTCTTAACTCTATCTCTCTATCTGTGCCGAAGCTTCTCTCTTCATTACACATTCCAAAGCGCACCTTGAATCCTGCGGTTTGCCAAGAGGAGGTAAAGCAGAAAAAAGGAAAGAGAGAGAAATATAAGGAGTCAAAGACCAAGAGAGAGAGAGAGAGAGAGAGAGAGAGAGAGAGAGAGAAGGGGGGGCGGATCGGGCAGCACCCGGTGCTTGAAATTCCGCTCACAGCCAAAGCAATTTCCTTGTGAGCGCAGGGCTGTCAGGCCTCTGATGGCAGGCGGTGAAATATGGTGGCTGTGAGTGGGGCGGCTGTACGCATGCCAGTCTGATGGATGGAGCCCGCAAGGAAAAGGGAGAAACAACACACAGACAAAAAAGAGAGAGAGAGAGAGAGAGAGAGAGAGAGAGAGAGAGAGAGAGAGAGAGAGAGAGAGAGAGAGAGAGAGAGAGAGAGAGAGAGAGAGAGAGAGAGAGAGAGAGAGAGAGACACACAGAGACAGAGAGAGAGAGAGAGAGAGAGAGAGAGAGAGAGAGAGAGAGAGAGAGAGAGAGAGAGAGAGAGAGACAGAGACAGAGACAGAGAGAGAGAGAGAGAGAGAGAGAGAGAGAGAGAGAGAGAGAGAGAGAGAGAGAGAGAGAGGGGGTGGGGGGGGGGGTTGGGCAATGGTCTGTGTTCAGATAGCTCATTGCAGGAATTCCCATATTAAATATGCTTAACCAAAAGTACACCAGACTATATATATAAATAAAATCAATGTTTATTAGATTTTAATTTAACACATTTAAATAAACTAAATATAATAAACTTACATTTGTCTGAAACTGGGAAACACTGAAACTACTCTTTCAAATGTACTAAATAAAAATTTAAACAGGGAAAGAAAGCTTCTAAAACTAAAAGAAACAGAAATTACACTCTTAGAAATAAAAATAAAAGGTACTCAAACTACAAATACAAAAAACAAAAATAAATCTTTCAAAGCTTTCTCCAGAGTCATGAGTTTGAGCCCAATGAATGCATACTTGAATCTGCATGTAAAGTATAATGCAATGTTAGTTGTTTGGATAGAAGTTTGCAAAGTGCATAAATATAATAACTGTAATGACCATGTCTAGGAGAAGCTGGTATATTGCTTTCATATTGCATTTTCATTACAAAATTAGGGTGGAGCCAAAAAATGTACTCACATGCACACATTCACACACTTTTGACCTTTTCTGTAGCTTAAGGAGAAGCTTTAATTTACACGCTGTGTAATAGCACTACATGAAGTGCCATGTTCCTCAAGCAAGCTTCGTTTGCTGGTTTTGCTCCGTTAACAACATAATTAAAAGCCGAAATGAAATTTTCGGCTAGGGCTCGATTCTTCAAGAGCCATTCCCTACCTGCGGGTAAAAATGACCTTTTAGCACTGATCTGGGACCAGCTTCTTTTATGAAAAGAGGCCTGTGCCTGTTCCTCCAATATTAAGCTCTCACCTTCCAAAAAAGATCTCCATGTCGAATCTTTTCTCAAAATTCAAACTCAATTCTCCTTGTAGGCAACATCAAGGGCGTAAGCGAAGGGAAAGTACAGTCGCACATCGACTGCCCTCAATGTCAACAAACAGACAGCCAATCACACAGTTTTAATGTGCTGTCAATCACAGGTGGACAATACTCGGCTAACTTAAGGCTGATTGATTGTTCAATTAGAGAGCGTCTCTGACCTCTAGATTTGTTCATTTGAATTTGTAATTAAGCAATTATGGGCAATTAAGAAATTAGGAATATGAAAATAGAGCTTAATTTGTGTGTTGATGTGTTGAATATTCAAGCACATGTAAAAAAGGGAATTGATGCCCATCATGCTCACTGCATGCGGGGATGGAAGGTAAACGCCAATCGGCTCCTTTGAGAAGAAACGGAAGGTCAAAAGAATTTAGTCGGATGAGCACTTATCTAAGGAATAGTAATTAGTCTGGGCTGTTAAGGCCCATAAATGCTCTGCTTATCTGTATGAATTAAGAAATGGTGCTGATTTAAGCAGGATTAGAAGCTGATGCATTTAACCACAAAGCTCTTAGCATCAGCACTACCTATGAAAAGAGGATACAACCGATTCCGCACGCTCCAAAAGTTTGTTCGCCCTCCATAGAAGACTGAAAAAATAAAAAAGAGACTAAGCAGTTTTGATAATGCAAAGCAAAGTACAGTTGTGATGGAAAAGGTATTCTGAATGAGTTCAAAATGCACAATTACACGCAAATATTATATGTTATACTGTATATTAGAGTGTGTGTTCTGTTTAAGCAGTTCTTTAAAAGATATTCGGATTCCGAATTTCTTTTCAACTCCAAAAAATCATCCTCTTTCCCCCCGTTTCCAGGAATTGCCCTTGTGTTTGTAAACAGAGTATACACCAAAAACTGTTGTATTAAAAATAACACAAGCCAATATGAAAGGGGATAGTAAATCAAAAAATACATATTCTGACATAATTGATTTACTCTCATGTCATTTAAAACCTTTCCATGACTTTTTATTCAATGAAATCCAAAATGAGATATTTTGATCTCGATGAACTGCATGGTTTTGTGTCAATTCAATGAAATTTAATAAAGGATGATTTTTTTGATAACATCATTCTTTAAAATATCATCTGTTGTGTTCTGCAGAAAAAAGTCAATAAGCCAATAAATTATGATTTTTTTTAACTTGGGTTATTTTGAGTTATGCTTTTAAAGACAACACATTATGTTTTACTTTTTACTGAACGTTGTGTTGTGCTTTTTTTTATTTAACACAAAGTGAACACGTAAAAAATAACATTTGTGTTAAAATTTCATAACACAAAACATGCTTTTCATCAACACATCCATTTTAAGAGTGAAAAGTACACCCAAACATTTAACTTGGGTCATTATTTATTCATCCTTATGTGATTTGTGTCTGCAGGTGCTGTTTCGCTGAGTTGCTGAGTTTTAAAATACAACAATAGAGATGAGTATGACAAATGTTTTTACTTTTGTCTTCTAAATAATGAAATGGCTTCTTTATATAACTACATCTTCTCTTTATGAATGAAAAGTATGCAAACCTAGGAAGAAGACTGTTGCACAAAATAATTATATTAAAAATGCCTTAATTAAGATGATGGAGAGCAAATGATGACAGAATAATCATTATTGATTGAACTATCCCTTTACCAAAAATAAATGATTATTAAATAATCATTTAATAAATGAAAGATATCTCTGGGCAACACTCACGTCTTACCGGATATGTCTTTGTTTTTTAAATTGTTCAAAAACACACAAACTGATATACAAAAAACGGATAAAAGTCTAGGTATGCTGTGATTCACTAATTCTAAAATGATGGAGAGACTGAGAACAGGAAGTGAGGATGGATATAATCGCAGCGATGCCTTAGAAAAGTACGTTTTTTGACAACGCTTTTTTCCCCTCTTTTCTCTTCCTTGTTTGCTTGCAAGACTGCTTTCGTCCACTATCTGAACCTCACATGACTCATGCACACCCGAGGAAAAAGCAAACACACAGGGATGGGTGGGTGGATGGTGGTTTTCAAGGTGCAATATTCATCTGAACGCTCTGACAGGATCTAATACATTTGTTTCAGATGGAAAATTATTTTTCTAATATTAAAAAGGTCCGAAATGAAACATGGCAATATCAGCCCTCTCGTCATCTTTAACAAATTATCCAAAATGCTGTTGTCAGATTGGTGGGGATATGAGGGCCATGATGAATGATCGAGGTAATCAGCCAATCAAAAAGAATCCCTCTCCCTTCATGATAAATGGGCTGGAAAAGCAGTGTTTTACGCAGGAGATGGGTCCATTTATTTCCTCATTCTTCCCCCCTTCTCTCTTTTCTTTTTGCTAAACAAACACTCAGTGCTCTTGGACAGATTATATAAACTTGCATCAGTAACTTTGAGTCGTTTCCCACCTGACCAAAGCTCACTCGAGAGTGTAATATGGCAAATTGTTTTGGTTGAAAACCCGCTCAGGTGATGTAGGCGTTCAAAGAGATGGATTGAAAATGAAATCGTGCATCAATGGGGTGTTAAAAATGTGTCTAAATATGGGCTTTTGTCGTGACACGGAGTATAACAAAGAAATAACTGGTTATTATGTATTGTTGTTTGCTATGAGACTCTATGACATTGAAAAAATAAGTTCTAATCATTAATAAACAGACTTATTAGGATAAAAAGAGAGATATCCTCAGTGCACTTCTTGTCAATGCCATTTGGAAATGCTAAAAAAAGATATTATTAGGCAGTATAATTTTAGCCCTGCTGCTTTTTGTTCGGCTACATTAATTCATCTTAGAAATAAACGAGCCTAAATTGCTCTCTTTGCCAGCACTAGTTAAAACATATTTTGCTTAGTTTAAGTCTAATGTTAGTATGTTAATGGTTACAACAACGGGTGTTGTAGAATGGCATGCGGGCCGTTCCATACAAATGACAAAAACATTTTTTACCAAAGATTCAAGCTTTAACGTTTAACGAATTTCACGTTTTTTATTTGTCACATACATTAAGGTAACACGTACAGCTTGCAGTGAAAACTACAAAAGACAACACAACCTTCAAAAGAATATGAAAATACAATGCTGAAAAAATAAAGGGAACACTTAAATAACAGATTCTAAATTTGAATGAATGGAATATTCCTATGCACAACTTGGTTCTTTATAAAGTAGAATGTGTTGAGAAAAAAATATGACAAAAATAATCTATGAAAATCAAATGTATTAACCCATGGAGGTAGGTCGTCTCAGACCTGGACTTGGCGTACGCCAACTGAACAGTCTGTGGTGCAATGTGGAGTTGGTGGATAGACCGAGACATGATATCCCAGATGTGCTCAATTGGATTCAGGTCTGAGGAATGGCGGGGCAAGTCCATGTCATCAATGATTTCGTCTTGCAGGACCTGCTGACACACTCCAGTCACATGAGGTTCAGCATTGTCTTGCATTAGGAGGAACCCAGGGGTGACTGCACCAGCTTATGATCTCACAAAGGGGACTGAGGATCTCATCTCAGTACCTAATGGCAGTCAGGCAACCTCTGGCGAGCGCATGGAGGGCTATGCGGGTCTACCAAAGATACGCAACCACAAACAATTACAGATCCACTGCCAAATTGGTCATGCTGGAAGATGTTGCAGGCAGCTAAACGTCCTCCACCACGACTCAAGAGTCTGTCATGTCTGTAAGGTGCTCAGTGTGAACTGGCTTTGGTGAGAAGTGAGGAGTAAAACTACATACAGCCAAGTATGGTGATCCATACTCTAAATTCATGCACTGCATTTAACCCCTCCTAAGTGCACACTCACAGCAGTGAACACACACACTAACCGTTAACACACACCCGGAGCAGTGGGCACCTATTTATGCGGAGGCCCCCGGGGAGCAGTTGGGGGTTGCTCAAGGGCAGGTCATGCTATTGCTGGCCCGAGACTTGAACCCACAACCATAGGGTTAGGAATTAAGCTCCCTAACCATTAGGCCTTGACTTCCCCTAAAAGCACAAGGCCCCAGTGGCGACTTTGCCAATATTGGTGTTCTCTGGCACGTAGCACAACCTTCACCTGTGTACGTCAGGCCCACATCACATCCCCAGGTACTCTGTTTCTGACCATTTGAGCAGACACATGATATTTGTGGCCTGCCGGAGGTCTTTCTGAAGGGCTCTGGCAGTGCTACTTCTGTTCCTCCTTGCAAAAACTATCCTTGCTGCTGGATTGTTGCCCCTCTACGGCTTCCTACGGCTCATGATGTACTGTCCCCTAGTTGAAACTCCATGCTCTGGACACTATGCTGACACACACATAGCAAACCTTCTTGCTACAACTCGCATTGATGTGGCATGCTGGAAGATCCACTATTGTGAAAGCACAACCAGGATTTAAAAGTGACCAAAACATCAGCAAGAAAGCATAGTAACTGAAAAGTGGTTTGTGGGCATCACCTGCACGACCCCTTCTTTATTGGGGGTGTCCTGCTAAGTGCCTGAAATTTCCTCATGTTGTCTATTCCATTTGTATAACAGCATGTGAAATTGATTGTCAACCATTGATACTAGCTACAGTTTGAATTGACACAAGTTAGATTGACTGGAAGTTACTTTGTGTTGTTTAAGTGTTACCTTTATTTTTTGAGTGGTGCATATGTTTAAGTGAAATATACATTAATGTAACAATTAAAGTAATGATATACTTAAATATTGGAAAGTAAAAGGTTGTTTTTTTAAAGGTAAAAGGCAGTTAAATAAAGATCAATGTTGAAGTGGAGTAAAGAATTCAGAGTATCAAAGGTTTCTGCTATACTAACATTAAGAAACAAATAATTAAAATTATTCTTATTAAAATATTCTTATTAAAATATTAAAAAACATTTTCATATTTATTTAAAAAAATGAACTGTTTATAGCTATGTGTTTATTTCACGTGTTTGTTTCATTCTGTGAACTTTCTTTCAAAATAAAAAAAATGGAGAAACGGTTCAAAATAACAGAAAATAATGTTTTTTTTAAGTGTGTAAAACAAGATGAAATGGCAATAAGATTTCAAGCAATAAATTTTTATATTTGTACATGTTTTTAAAAAATAACATTTAACTTTTAATAAACTTTTAAACCTAACATTTAATTTTGTTGAAATTCAACAAAAACTGGATTAAAATGGCCAAAATACATCTAGAAATGCAGATTCAATTAACAAAATCACACCTACAATGGTATGGTAGGGGCTAGAATTGTCCATGTCCCTTAGTATAAAGAATTAAGGCATTGCATACTAAATAGTATATTTGCATTTGTGTTCATACGAGTGTGCGAGTATGCATGAACAAATGCGTTAGTTTGTTAGGCAGGAATATTGCATAGGGTGCACCAGGTATCGCCCCACTGGTCACTGCCTAGGCACATACACTGGCATCCCGTCTCTGATCTATGATGTGTCTAAAGTGAACTATAACATAACATTCTTCAATTCTGGCCTTAAATTTTCTCAAAAGGGCCAGCATTTGAAAAGCTGTAGGGTGTTTGTTATAGTGTTCAGGAGGAATGTGCATGACCTGCTCTTCCTGCAAGCTGTGATGCATTTATTAGTTAAGTGAATCCAATCTAGTCCTTCATATTGTGAATGACAACAGCGGCATAAGTAATCCAAAACTACAGCCGCATCCAATGATTAGTTGCTCACATATACAGACCTTCTCACAACAGTACCCTTCTCATTGTGCAAATTGTGATTTCTCTATTTTCTTGATTTCCCAAGAGTAACACTTCGTGGGGTGCACCTTAAAATCAAGCATGAAAGCCATCACAATTGCTCCAAAAGCCATAAGAGCCAGCCACCCTCATTTTGAATGAAGATCATCAGGCACGCTTGGGTGTCACAGCAGTTCGAAATTGTGTTTCATGACTAACGTTTACATTTCAGGTTAGGTACCTCATAAAAAGCATCCCGTTCCACAGGAGAGAGCTGTATGGGGACTCTTTATCAATTCAGTGCGCAAGATAATACAATACTAGGCAAACAGTTTAGCGATGGTGTGGTGTAGTGGTTAAAGGACCAGTTCACCTAAAAACACTTACAGATGTCATCATCACATGTTATTTTAATCCTGCATGACCTTCTTCTGGCCTTTTGCAATATTGCAAGATGATATGGAAACAAACTCCAAAATAACAAAGCTCCACTAAAATATCTCACATGAAAACTTTGTAAAAGAAACAGATCCACTTCATGGGTAACAGATTTAAGAGATAAGTTAAAAAAAAATAACCCCCCCTCATTGTTTTCATAAGGGATAAATTAATTATATAGACCAAAACTACTCTTTGTAAAATGTTCTTCACTGCAGGTCAAAAGTTTTGGGACACTTGGATGAAATGTTTCTCATAATTAAAAAAAAACTTCGGAAAGGTGTGCCTTAATGTATAAAATGAGTTCAATAAACAAAAATACACTTGAGCAAAAAAGCATATTTTGTTATAACTTAACTTGTTTAATAAAAACATTTTCTGAAATTTGACTTTGACCAAATATTAAAGAAAGAACAGAAAATAAGAGCCCAAATAGACGAGGGCTCTTCTTGGGTGAGATCTAAAAGAGCTGCTTGATGAATGACAAGAAAACGGTGAATTCTAGTCAACAGTTCAAGAGGATCAAATATAATTTTTTTTGTACTTATAACATAATTCCTATTGTTCACCTCTTCATACCACCAATGTAATATGCGTAGTGTGGGTTGCTTTGGATAAACGCATCAGCTAAATGACTAATTACTTACTAAGGGAAATAACATTTTCCTGGTTATGTTCCCTTGGTGACCCTCAACGTGATGAGAGGTGAACTTCTGACTTCATGTGCTTGAACTGACAACAACTCCAACGTACTGTGGGTTTATTCTTAGCAACAGCTACACAAAAAACAGGAGAAGGGGGACTATGATCTTCCCACCCCACTAAATCTCTTTAAAAGGACAGAAGGGAGTGAAACAAGAAAGTAAGGGATCCAGAGAGAGCTATAAAATGTTTACCCCTCCCTCGAGTCTGTCTGCACTGCCTCCATTCGCTGGTTCCTCATAAAACCAGCATCTTACACATCTGTCTAAACCAGCCACATGCTTTGCTCTTCTTTCCTCTTTAGTGCTGTCTACTCTTTAAGGGATGACAAGCAAGTATTAACAGCACATGAGCATAACCAGCGGTCTCGCTCATACAACAGAATCTCATCTGCGTTCAGTATACAAGAACTCAACTGCTTGTTATTCAGTATATGTAACCTCATAATGTGATGAAGTCTGTGTATATATCTGTAGCAATGTGAGGGACACGGGTAGATCAGTCTACCATGAAGGAACGCATTGATCAGTGCGTCAGGCCTGGGGGAAAGGTTAAGCTGCGTGGCGCTGCCCTCCGCCCCATGTGAGCGTGCCTGCCGGTTTTTATCAGGATGTGATAGAGCAGGAAAGGGCAGATGATTCCCAGGACGGCATCTGACCTTCACTAATCCGACAACCTCACTCTTCTGCTATAATTAACATAAAGGAAGTAGAGGCGGTGCTTTCTCCACACAAAGACAAGAGAAGGCACTGCATGTGGGCGACTCACCTGTTCTACATATAAAGAAAGATGCTGAGTTGGAGAGTCTGTGCTAGTTTAAACAGAACACTAGCACTTGAACGCTGAGCCAAGGTGTTAGAGATATTTAACCTTGTGTTAGAGAGACAAACTATATGTGTTTGCCACGTTTTTAGGGGTGATATGTATTTGATTGTAGGTCAAAGCATTCATACAGATATACTGTGTCACCAGAATTGCTATAGGAGAATGTCAGCATCAGACAACCCACAGACCTCAGTCCCTCCATGTATTAGAGCATTGTAGTTCCGCAGAAACTGATTAAGTGGCCCACAGCCAGCAAAAGGTTTGGGTGGCTACAGTTTGACAATGATGTCTCCAACATCATCCTAGCCACTACAAAAGGAGATACTGTCTGACGACTCCAAACAATCTTCGTTTACAGCTATGCCTTTGAAAGATTCGGCAAAACCTAATCTCCCATACCTTGAACCGCAGGGCTACCAAAATACGTCACTTACATCAGGAGCTTTGTCTCCTCAAGAAACGGAAGAAGCACTTGAAGAGGTGTAAAATATCTTGTGGAAGAGGCCGCTTTTTCTACGCAGAGCAGAGTAGCATCGGAGGTGGGGAACAGAGAAAGCTAGGAAGCAAGTGGCCTCACAACGCAACAAACAGGAAATAAATAGCTTTCCCCAGGAGAGAATGAGCGATTCCATGAGAGAGCAAGATATGGAGTACAACCAAACTCTCATTAGCCTTGCTCTCCCAACAATACAAATGAATGTGAGAGGGCCCACCCTGAAGGAGGTTGAGGTGATCATTAAGGTAGCTCATACAACATCTACCCTAGTGGCATACCTCACCTGGTCTATAATTGCTGGCCAGAGCTTTTCCGGCACCTGTGGAAGATCTTAAACGTGATTTGGGGAAGAGGGAGAGTTGCTGACCAGTGGAGATCTGCTAAGGATCCCCAAAGAAGAGAACTAGAAAAACATCAACCACTTTTAAACCATCTCTATATTATGTGTTAATGGAAAGGTGTTTTTAGCCTCGTCTGTAGAAGGCTGACAGAATTAACATGGGTGTAACCTGGCGAATGCCTATGGGCCCATAATGCACAAGTTGGTCCAGCTTGCTCTACACCTAAATCATGTTCACAGAAAGATCAAGGACGTGATCCTGGATTATTTCAAAAACTTCAGGATGCGGGTCACTATTGGGGCAAGAACAACAGACTGGCATCGTAAAGAGACATGAATAATAGAAGGCTGTACCATCTCTGTAATTCTTTTCACTCTTGCCATGAATATGTTGGTCAAATCAGCGGAGGTGGAATATAGAGGGCCCAAAACCAAGACGTACAACAACCCCCCATTAGAGCTTACATGGACGACCTTAACATCACAATGTCCCAGGAAGCAGATGGACCTTACAGGAACTTACAGAGACTTATTACTTGGGCAAGAATTAATTTTAAGGCATCCAATCTAGGTCCATGTTGCAGAAGAAGGGGAAAGTGGCTGACATGTTTTGAATTTCTATCTCAGGATATGTCATACCATCCATCATGGAACGACCTGTAAAGTGTTTAAGGAAGCTCTTTGACCCCAGTCTGAAAGATTCCACCACTATCCAGAAGGCTTATAAAGAAATTGGAGATTGGCTTACCAAGGCAGACAAATCTGATCTGTCTGGCATATTTAAATTCAGGATTTACCAAAATTCCATTCTATCTCGATACCAGTGGGCCCTGCTTGTCAATGCAGTCCCAATGACAACAGAGCTCAGTGGAAAAATCAGTGGCTTTCTGCGGAAGTGGCTGGTCCTTCTACAAAGTCTTACCAGAGCTGCACTGTATGGGATGAAAATTATCCTTCAGTTGCCATTCAGTGGCCTCACAGAAGAATTCACAGTGGCACCAGAGATGTCTATAGCTGGCATTAAGGTGAAGACTAGAAGAAAATGAAATGCTAGCAGAGCTTTGGAGATGGAAGAGCCTTTTTATAGGGCGACAGGTAGAGCGGACTTAGGCTTTTTAGGTGGAGCTTTGTTTAGACAGGTCCTTAGTAAAAAAAGAATCTACTCCAGGAGGAGGCTAGAGCAGCCATAAAGGAAGATGGAGTGGTAGCAGGGAGCAAGGTCTGGATGGGAGAGCACACTTCAACACAGGTTTACCTGGGCAAACATCTTGCAGGCAGATTTCCATTGGGTCAGTTTCCTGGCATAAGTTGTCTATGATGTCCTGCCAAATTTAGCGAACATCTATGTCGGGGCTCCTGCCTTGCTCCCTGCTTTGTAATAGGCTCTTAAGAACAACATCTCAGCAGCTGGCTGCCCTGGCTGATGGTCGATATCGTTGGCACCATAACCAGGGTGTTTAAGACAATTGCCAAGAGCTTAGCCACAGCTATCAGTTCTTGCAGGTACCAGCATGCTGCAAAGAAGGACGTCCTCTTCTTTAATGTCGGAGAAAAACACAGGGTGAACCAACAATTAATAACAGGCCTAATTCACAAACCCGGACTGGCAGCTACAGGTTGACCTGGGAAACAGCTGAAGTTCCCTCAGCACATTGAAATGCAAAGCCTCTGACCAGAAATTATAGTTACCTCAGAGGGTTCAAATCAGCTTATCAAACTGGAACTCACAGTGCCCTGGGAATATGGTATTATGAAATAAAAAATGAGAGGAAATGAACCAGAAACTGGTCGAGGAACGGAGGGAGAAAGGCTGAAGAGCTGTTTACGAGTTCATAGAAATTGTCGTAGAGGCTTTGCTGTACGATCATTTTAAAAAGTCCTTAGCACTTCGGACATTACAGGGGTGGCTAAGAAGAGTGCCCTTCAATCGACGAGCGAAGCTGTAGAGAAGGCCGCAAGGTGGCTGTAGATTAAGAGGGTTGAATTGTGGACTTCTGGCAGTCGGTGCTTGATCAACCCCGGCTGGGTCTCCTTGGCGATGGTGTATGATGTTGCAGAACCAAAAACACCCAATGCTCCCTGAATATATATCACTGATGATGATACGTCCCAGGGAGTTTGTGAGATGTTTCATGCATAACAAATTATATTTTTATAAGAAAAGTTCATCCACTCTAAACATTTAGGAGACCAGATTTTTTTATCTGATATTTCCTTTATACAGTCATCTAATTTCAAATTAGTTGCACAACAGATAAGTCAATATATTACCAAAGATATATGTAAAGTTTCAGATTTTGCAGTGTAAATGGAGCATGTACTGTATTTGCCTTCATTCTCAACAAAATAAAAACTACATAACAGTGCACTGTACTACAGAAAAATATGGCATTACACACTGTATATTTATTGGTATATTTATTTATTTGTATGTATATATATTTAGATTATCAATTTATAGACATTTTGTGTATATAGATTATATAATCACTCACAGGATCTTGGTTTGTTTGGACAATGAGTTGTTTGACAGCATGAAGAGTGGGGTGGGCCCAGGGGGAAGGATCTTGCCAATGACGATTTAGATCGAAGCCCATAAGGGAACACCTACAATGACACAAACAAAAATTGTACAATGAAACACTGTCCTTATTCGACCCAAATAAAAACCAAAGCTCATCCAAACATATATAATATTAGTATATAAAAATTAGGTTGAGCAGTTTAATCGTTTGGGAATATTGGACCAATGAGCAGCAATATTTGCATCAACTTTGAAACTGTCTTTATGTTAGTCTTTTAAAGTGATATGGGATTAACAGTTGAGAAAATTCTGAATCAATAAATAGGCGTTTTCAGCTTATTAACTTTAGCAACAAGAGCAAAAGTTCCAAAGTTAAGTCAGATTGCACATAAACATTATTGCTTCTGGTTAAATCAATGCAGTGAATTTCCAAACAATGTGGCAATTTAGCCATTTTAACAGTTTAACTGTACTGCATGCAGTATACAAATATCAGTGTATCGTGACCAGATGGACCAACACCAAAAGACCCTTAAGACGAATTAAAGCTTTTGTAAAAAGGACATAAAGTAAGACGCACAAAATAAGCATTAAAGTAAAATTATATTTCTATAAAACATTTTTGAGCAGGGGGGTCTTTAAATATTGCTGTGAAACGGCAAGGTGAAGGTAACTTTACTATAACAGTGCATTAAAAAATAATCACAGACTCCACTGAAGATAACCACACTGATTTTCCTTTCACAGACACACCCACAAAATTGCAGCTCTCTTGTAGTATTGAGTGGATATTTCCACACCAGCGAAAATACACTGTCAGTCTTTGTTACCTATGGCTATAGTGTGACCGTCTAACACCGTCCCTTTCCCCCGGGTCTCTGTCTGTTACTTTCCTTCCTGGAGGCAGCAGACCGATAAAGCAATAGACAGATGCCTCGGCCCCTGCTGACGTCCAGCTGAGGCTCTGTGACTTTGAGCTGAACCTATAGTCAATGCTGCCGCTCCCAGAACAATACTAATCCCCAGTCAGCAAGGATTGATCCCATGTCCCCTCCTGCATCTGCTTTCTCTCTCTCTAGATGCAGAAAAAGCACCGATTCAGCAAAAAGAGAGAGAGAAAGAGAGAGAGAGATGGATCAAATCCCTAATTATGGAGCTCATTGGCTCTCAGCAAGGCAGCATCGGTTAAAGTTGCTGCTCAGAGCACCTTTAGGGGTCAGTAGTGGCGATGTTCCGTATGTCAGCCCCGTCACTAGCATTGATCCACCTCTGCAGAGCCGCAGTGTGAAAGAGCTCACGCTAGGTGGCAGCCACCATCGAGTTTTACAGGCCTTTGGGAGAAAGAAGTGAGCTGCTGGCGCATTCAGAATGATCGCCACCATTATATAAAAGCCAATAATGGGATTAGGAGTGAAGACAACGCTGGCCGTGCATGACCAACTGCAGCCCCCAAGGTTTCTACACACCCACAACCACTATAGAATGAAATGTGATTACAGCAAGCAGGTCTCAGGTCAGCAAAAAAGGGCAACTTACTGTATATAAACACAGTCCATACATAAATTTATTTACACATTTATAGACTACTGGTCAAATGTTTTGGGAGACTTGAGTGACATGTTTCTCATTATTTAAAAAAAAACTTTTGAAGTTAAGGTGTATGCCTTTATGTCTGATATTAGTTTAATACAAGTTTTTCATGAAAAAATGTAATAAAAAATGTTTTTTTTGACATTGATTACTTTGGCTGAATATTGAAGAACGGACAACCAATAAGAGTGCTAAATAGATGCGGACTCCTTCAAAATTGTTTAAAAGCCATTTAAGAGCGAGACCTTAAGTAGCTGATTGCGAAAATGACAAGAAAACATTTTCGAAAAGCACAAAAGGTGAACACATATCACACGTTCATGTCACTTTGTTTTATTTCATAATTTTAATAATTTTATTATTATTTTAAAACGTGAAAAAATGTTTAAATGTTTAAGTAAATAATGTTTAAATGTTTAAGTAAATAAGTATAACTTTTGACCGTTATTGTACAAAGAAGTTTGCAGGTGTGCAAGACAGAATACGTCCTAATTCCTTTACAGTTTTATTTCAATGGTGGCAAACCGGATGTGAAACTTTAATTTCGAAAAGTGATGTTGATATCCGCTTAAAAGTGTTAAATAAATGCTTGATCATTTTCGGGTGTGATTGCTAATTTTATGACCCACGATAATCAAATAGCCAATCTTAGGGTTTCATTAAGCAGGAAACCATCTTGTTATTAAGGTCTTTTAATTCCATCACATTGATGGGAAAGCAGGTTTAAAAGCATCCTGACAATGTTACATAATGCAGACAGAGAAGAATTTGTGCATTTAAGGTCATAATTTAAATAACAAGACATTTCACTCGGTAAAGCAAAGCTTTTGCAGAGACATTATTTCTTTTTTATAGTTTCTGTTCTCATAGTTACGATTAATAGTACATGCTTTATTTAGAGCATTGATCACCAATAAGCATGCTTTCATCCACAGCAAATAAGGGTTTTTTGTACAAACAGTACAATCAATATTGATTTTCATTATCTGAAATGTTTTCATAGAATCCATTGACAGTATAAAGGTGTATGATGAGCCCCCATTCACTTAAATTGTAGAAGAAGAAAAAAATGTCCAAAACATGGCCATATTGCAACAATGATGTCATGAATCTCCACAGTAGTGAAGGTGCTGTATCAAGGCCTCACCCATTCCCTGATGTTTCAATCGTAAATGAGGACATTATGTCACCATGCCCTTTTTTATAGCATGATATAACTATTACTTAATCTAACTAAAATGACAGAAAACATCTTTGGGAAAATATTTTGTGTAATTGTATTTTTTTGTTTGTTCCCTGTCCTATTTACTGACGGGTCACGCATTACTCTACCCTATAACGTTTTGGTTCAATAGAGTTTACAATTTTTTATTTGTATGTTTCAACTAATAGTTGTAATATTTTAATCCAATGGAAAATATAAATATTTTAAATTGAGTCAAGTTCTGAAATATAGATCTATTCTTTGGCTTCACTTTTCATACCATGTGTCTGATGGAAACTAGCGGAGGCCAATGTGACATAAATCCTGTGGAATTATAACAGAGGATTCAAGACAAAAACAACAAATAAAAAGATTGGAGAAAAAAACAATAAAGTTGAGTTTCTTCTTCACATAAAGATATAATACAGCTGGGAGTTGTATAGTAACTAAGAGAAGTTATAAATACTGTCGCTGTTATGAGACTTTTATGATACTTTTGTCTTTTCTGAACTCGACGGCTGCATTCACATTCACTTTTATTACATGAAATGTCATTATACTTTCATTATGTTTTCATTATCCTGGTGTGTGCGCCACACAAAGCAGAAAGATACTGGATATAAGTAAATTATGACAGAATGAGCTACTACTTTAAACAGTACTCATGTAGGGAATGGTTCCATCTGACCTGTAGTTTCCCAGGTAAACACCATCAGGGTTGAGCATGGGTACGATTTTAAAGATGATGTGATCGCGCAGCACCTGTGCGACGGGATGCAGGCTGACCAGAAAATCGATGGCACCTGCGCAAAGACAAAAACACACAATAATAAGTTTATCCATGAACAACTGAGTCAGAAGGCAAAAACAAATCCAGTCAATACCAATGAAATAGAAAGTCGGAGATCATACTAATTAGACTGAAAGAATGAGAAAGAAAGAGGTCAATGGTGGTGACCACTTGTCCATCAAATTGTCATGTACTGAAAGCGAATAATTGACAGGTAAACAAGAAGAGAGAATGTGTGTTTGTGTGTGTGTGTGCGCGTGAAAGAGAGGGAGGGATGGAGGGATGGAGAGAGAGAGAGAGAGAGAGAGAAAGAGAGAGAGAGGGGGGGCGTGAGAGAGCGAGAGATAGAGGGAGAGAGATGGAGGGAGAGAGAGGGAGTGGGAGAGAGAGAGAGAGAGAGGGAGAGGGAGAGGGAGAGAGAGAGAGAGAGAGAGAGAGAGAGAGAGAGAGAGAGAGAGAGAGAGAGAGAGAGAGAGATAGGGCAGACCCCCTCTCACTTCCCCCTCTTTCTCAACCCCTCACCCTCTCTGTCCTGCTCATTAGTGCTAATGGAGGCATAACAAGCTCTCTAATTGAGTCAATGTGGCACAGCAGCAGACCACACTGCTATGCTATCTAATTGCTTGAAGTTCCTATATTTATTCATGCATATCGGCACGGCGTGTGTACGTGTCTGTTATTAAGGTGGCTGGCCAGGTGACTTTGAAGCTTCGTTTTGACTAAACTTGCGTTAAGTGTAAAAACCCTCTTCAGAATTACAACGAGGCCAAACTCAGTAATTAGCGGCGTGAGAAAAGACAGAACGCTGTTAATCGCATTCACAGACGGCACTGCATTATTTGGCAGCCGTAGTCTGATATCAGTTTTACGATGGTGGACAGCAATGCTGATAATTTGTGCGGTTAGATTGCTGATATTATGGAAACTGTATACGGTACTATGCTAGAGCACATCAGCATTTACTCTCATATAAAAGTCAGTTAATATCTCATTTAGAGTAATGTGTCATTAGAAAATATGAGTTAACATTGCTAAACATTCGTGTTACCAATATTCAGTGAGATCCTTGTATGCACAAGATGTATGACAAAAGCCAGAGCTCCACAGGGAGCTCATCATCTATTTAATCTATCATTACAGGATAAATTCAGAAGGTTAGTTTTATTTTTTTAGGTTTATTGTTAATATCTTCAAGACGCTTCAAGACACCTACCTGCAAAGCTAAAGTACTGTGAAAAGTATTTTCAAAGTACTGTATAATAATATTCTCAAAGTATTATTACAGATAAATGTTAAGTAATGTCAACTCATATTTTGACACGCTACTGAAAATTATGTAAATACTGATTGGACACTGAATGAACACTAAACCAATGAAAGTACTGACTTGCCTAAGACTTTTGCATAGAACTTTATATAGAAGTACAATAAGAATGCTTTAACATACATAATTGGACATTATATGCAGTGGTACTGTTTATTTATCTGGCTAGTTTTGGACAAAATGATGAAATTCTGCACTATTTGCAGTTCACTAATCAAACGTAAGCACGATTGTGACAATGACCATGTTTTAGTTAAAAGGTCAGATTGTTTATTGTTAACAAAAGGTCAGTTTCTTCTTGCTTTCACCGAATCACAGAAGATGCTATTTAGAACATTATCAAAGCATGAAGTAAAAACAAAGATCATAAGGTTTTGCACAAACACATAGTTTTAAAGCCACCTTGTTGTCATATTAGACACATGCATAAAGCATGCATCAATACATATTTGGTCAGAATGAATATATGTGTATTGGAGTACAGATATTATTTAAAATGTGTACATTGAACATTCTGTTTGTCCCCAAAAACATAAAATGTTTTAAAATAAATGATTACACTTAATATTATTAATATTAAATGAAAAAATACTACATAAAACAGTGTATATTGAAAGATTATTTCTATTTAACATAAAATAACTTATATTACATATAAATATTAAACAAAACTGTATTTACTTAAATGAGTTTTTGTATAATAATTGAATAATTGAAGGAATAACTAAATATTAATATTTAAATAATTATATACTTATGATGATAATATATATACAGAACAGTTGAGTTTTAATGCGTTTTACTTTGTAAAGCTTTTCGATACGGGAAGAACAATATATATAACTTCAAGGGCACTTTGGTAAAGCCTTTTTGTTGCAATGCAGAGTTTCTCTGTACAACTGACGCTCTTGATAGAATTGCTTTTGAAATCTGGGCATTCTGTCAGACCGGCGTGTCAGCAAGCGTTGTGCCCTATGACAGTGAAGGTCTTTCAATCACCAGCTTTAAACAGATTTAGGGGTGATGCGGAGACGGTGAGTTGACACTTCCTCTAATCTGCGCTACACTCTCTGACCTCCTGTTTTTCTCCTCCTCCTTCACTGCCCTTCATTCGCAGCAGAGACCGACACAACAGAACTTAGTCACAAAAGAAAAACTGATGCCACATTGGTCAGTGTTTTGTATATCAGCAGTTCAAGACATCACGTTAAAATCTGTGTATGCTTGTCGAGAAGAAGACGAGGTCTTACCCTGACAGATAAAAGAAGCGGGTGATTCTCCAGGATGAACGCGGGCTGTGAGAAACACCACCGGTTTTTCTTTCTCATGGTTAAGGTTGGCTGCAAAAAAACACACACAAACACATGAAAAGGTTACTGTCAGCAGGCAGGGGTCCCGGCAGGACCGTGTATGTGTGGTCAGGAGCCATATGTCTGGAACCTGTAGTTTTATCCCTCAGAAGTAGAGTCGGAAACAGTACGACAGCACAGGAGTGAAGGAAAATGTCAGAGTTAATGGAGACACCACAGGAACACGAAACACAAAGAGCTACTGATCTCAAGACCAAGGGCATACAATCTCTTTTAGAGCTGTTTGGATGTTAAAACACTCAGTTTTAATATGTAGAGCTTGAAGGGATAGTTTACCCCCAAATGTGATTATTGTTTATTCAGTCTCTTTAAATGGCCTATTGTATGACTGACCTTACTATGCATGACACAAAAGATGTTTGAAAAAAATTTAAACATTTTTTTTAATAAAAAATCCCTGATGACTCATTGATTCTGCATCTTGAAGAATATATTTAAAAAAATGACCAAAGAAAACCATTGGTCCCCATTGACTTGCATTGCCTTGTGTTCATACCATAGAAGTTAGTGGGGACCTACAGTTTTCCTGCCAACATTCCTCAAAACATCTTCTTTTGTGTTTTCCAGAAGAAAGCAAGCCACACAGGTTGAAGTGTTGAGAGGATGAGTAAATGACGAACTTCCCCTTTTAATATGTAGAGACAATTACAAATAGCATATTTACAGCAATGTGGGAAAATATTGAGTTCTTAAACTTTATTAAAATACTTTGGATAAAAAAAACATTACTATTACCTAATTGAATACCATCCCCTCATCACGGATGTAATAATGACTCCTTGATCTGTTTCCAGATAGTTTGTCCTCTCATTCTTTACAATGATACAGAGATAAATTAAATGCACCGTAAATCAAATCACCCCCTCTATGTGCACAATTTCAGCTGAATGAAATGGGAAATACCATTCAGGGTAATGAAAAGTACGGCAGGACTGCCAACAAAAGCATCTCTTTAAAACTCTTATATACTTCCCGGCAGAAGCAGGCATATTTTAGTCTCAGAGCATTCTGTTCCTTCAGGCGGGATGATGGGTGCAAGGAAATTTGCTCGGTTTTCGCCTCTCAACGTGGGTTGACTGAACAGGTGTGTCAGAAAAAGAAAAAAACGCATGGGTTTCCACACCTACACCTGTAGGCGGATACATACGCCTACACTGATACTGTATATCCACCCATTAGTGGTCATTTCTTTATCATTTGCCACTAAAAATACAAAACAATTTATTATACGGAGGATTCTATTTCTTGTTTCAGGATGACAACAGACATGTGGGGACATATCCTGAACTGTCTACAAAAAGACAGGGTGTGTGTTTATGTCAGGGTAATATATATAGTATTAATAAGGCACAGTGAGCCGAAAACACACACACACATGCACACGCACACTCACACACACACAAACACGCACGCACGCACGCACCAATGCTGATGGCTCAGCAGTCTGAGGAATAGCAGAACACGGGTCAATCCACAAAGATATCTCCCTCACTTCCAGAGTTGACCGCAAATGAAACATTAAAATATCCATATGCATTATTCAGCAGGCTCCTTTTGAATATTATATCCATCCATCACTAGCTGTAAAGACAAGCAAGGCCTAATACATTATGTCTGTGGTAACTCAGGCTCCCACGGGGCCGTCTTTAGGTCTGGAAGGGATTGCGAACAGTGAAGGGAAATGATTAGAACTGCGCTGCTGGGAACAAAAACTCAATCCAGCTACTAGACCAGCGATCATTGTTGCGCTTTTGCACTAAAGGCAGTTCAGGAAAAACCTGTCATTTTAGATTCTCAGAGGTCCTCTTTTACACTGAGCGAGCGGAACTGCATCTGGGAAAATTTACCATATCTTTTACCGAAACATCACAGTTGCTATTAGTAAAGTATAACTGAGGTAGTTTTTCAAAATGCAATGCTAAAAGGCATTGTTTTGGTTCTGGACGCTGATGGGTGATATGTCATTCATGGGATGTTATAATAACCAACTAAGCAACAGCAGAGATGTAAAACACCCGTTCACACAAACACTGTGTGGATCATTATTCAGTCCCATACAAAAAGAGTGTATCATTTACGTTTATATATTATTTGTTTATTAAGATTAAGGAGAGGTTGTATATTATGAAATACCTTTAATGCATTACAACAAGCCTCTTGTACGTAGGCAAAAATTTCAAAAGATAAGTCTTATACATCTTAATGTGATAGTGCACTCCAAAATAAACTGTGTAATAACTTACTCTCGAAATCTGTATGGCTCTCTTACTTCCATAGCACACACAAGAAGATATTTTGAAGAATATCAGGAATCGAAAGACAGCGGCACCAATTCATTTCTATTTGACACAAAACTTGTGATGGGTGTCAGTTCCAAAAATTATTCAAAATATTTTCTTGTGTTCTGCAAAATATAGAAAGTCATACAGGTTTTAAACAATATTTTTTATAAGTTGCCTTTACCTTATGTTTATGTGTTTATTTGTATATGTATATATGTTTATAATCTATTTTGTGTGTACTGTATTATTATTTGCTTGTTTTATGGTTTTAGCGATAAAGCTACTTTAAAGGTTGTTATTATTATTAAGCCAATGATGACACAATTGTAATTTTGAGGTGAACTATCACTTTATAAATGCAATCCATAGCCTGTCTATCTCAAAGACGATTTATTTTCTCAAACTGAAAATATCCAAACAAACAGTTCCTGACAGCTCAATTATAAATCATTATTATTAGCTCACTGTAATTAATTTGAATTATATAAGTAGGCTTAAATTACATTTTTTGCCAAAAATGTAAAAAGTTGTAATCATAACTTTTAATTCTTCTATTATGACCTATCACGCTTATGGCTACTAGCTTTTCTTAGCCTTCTCTTGTCTTCTATAAACATTTTTAAAGGGAGTTAACAAGGGTGAAGTATAATACTAATACAAATATTAAAATCTATATTAGTTAAATACCTAGAAATAACACCCAAATAAAACAAATATCCCAAGACATTGCAAGAATAAGAAATCCAGTATCATCTAAAAGCTCACATTGGCAGGAATAAGCACACCATGTGTTTAAAACATCACTTATAAATCTTAAACAAACACATTTTACTATAGGCCTCTGGTATTATTTGGCCTGTCCATAATCCATTCCTCGACTACACAAGGTGTATCTGGAAACCACACTGTAAGGAGCAGATGATTATCTTTCATGTAAAGCAAATGTTACCACATGGATACACACACACAAACACTCTCGCACACACAGTCCTCCTCCCACAGGACTGAGTTGTCTGGTATGGCTGGTCAATAATATATCACAGTCTCTCTCACTGTGTCCTAAACGACTCCAGTGATCGTTCAGCTCATTGCTATGTACACAAGCCTAATATCTTATTGATCTCATCTGGGTTTGTGCTGAGCCGGAGGAAATGCTGATTGCCGCTATGCAACGTTTACCCATATATATTCTAATCTGCTTCCTAGGGGCCTGAAAAATACTGGAGCATGGGCTGCAATCATAAAAGCGTTGAATTTGACGACAAATATCTCGCTGCCTCTCTCTCTCCCCGTGTCCTTCACAAAGATGAATGGCTTTGCCATTCAGAAATCTCAATGGAAACGTGAGGGCTTGCACTGAACCCGGCACTCTCGTGGGTGTGCGGGTCGATCAGTTATAAATCCCACCTTGAGCACGACCCAGCGCAAAGCAGAGGGTGTTAAACCACAGGGCCATTTTCACAAGCTGAAGGCACACTTAGATGTAGGACAGATGGAGCAGGCAATGTTTTTGCGTTGTGTCTTGCCTATAGACTCCCTCATCCATTAAAAAAGCATTAAGAGGCTTCTTTGCAAATCGCTTGCGGCTATTCCGCGCAAAATTGATACTTTGTAGAATGTGCTGGAAAATGTCAGTTTGCTTCAGTATTTTTTTAGCTTTTGCATTTATTTTTGACCATAAGCAAGCCTGTTGTTGCACCCACTGACCTGCAGGTGGTGCTGAAGATCAACAACAGAGTGTCTCTTCAACACATCCAATCATTTACTACCCACAGCCCTGTAAAGGCATGAAAAAAACTCTTATAAAACAAGACAAATGTGCTTAAGTAATCTGAGAAGTTTTTTTCCCAGCACTTGTTTCGCTGCCTCAGTGCTTTTCTCACGCTATTTCCCCCAACATCTGTCAGACATCCTGATGCCTTAATGCATGGATGTTACCTTGACCGATTTCATAACCCATCTCGCCGTGGTACCTATAAGGGACCCGGAGGGACATTAACAACTTTTCTCTTATAGAGACGACACTCTCCCAATTAGACCATAAAGCACCGGTAATGGGCTGACTCTGGTAAAAGAACACTACACCCCGGATCCATATTTCTTTTTTAATGGTGAGCCTGGTCGGTGCTGGGAATCCTCATTTTGCTTAAGATCTCACTACTCCAAATCATACGAAAGGTCAACAGCACCGTTCAACGGCTCCCTCTACTGCCACACACTCCATTAGGAGTTGGAGCTGGAAAAACAAGTGATGAAAGAAATTTGTGTCAACAACCTTGCTTCAGACAGCCACGTCAGCGTATTTCTCACCCGTGTGTGCCTGAAACGTCCCGACGTGTGAAAATAAATATTAAAGGCATGTGTATTATGATCAGGTGTGATAAATATGTAAATGCCGTCAAAGGAGAGAGTGGTCTTTGAGGAAAAGTGAAAAATCTAATGGATTC
Source organism: Triplophysa yarkandensis (assembly GCA_033220385.1). Lineage (NCBI taxonomy): Eukaryota > Metazoa > Chordata > Actinopteri > Cypriniformes > Nemacheilidae > Triplophysa > Triplophysa yarkandensis. The sequence continues at coordinate 8,904,375 of CM065656.1, read as the reverse complement.
TGAAGGTTATGCAGATTGTGCACTGCGTCTTTTCCCTGCGTTCGACGTGCCACTTTTAATGCACATTGATAAGACATGAAAAGAACTCTGACATAACACAATTACCCGGGATCTTTAAGAAAGCTCAATACCAAGATCAGATTCAGCAGAAATGGCAACACTAGCACCAGGGCCCGAGACAGACGATCCAAAAGTGACAGGCTGCATTTATTCTAGTGTGTCCTTTCTTTAGGGCCGGATGACACTGACTCCTGCCCTGTTACTCAATAACCACACGCCTTCTATAAACATCACTCTTATAAAATGTAAGAACAGGCTGTATATGTGATCTTGTGTCTGTACTAAAAAAAGAAGAGCAGGGTGATATTGTCTTACCATAGATTTACTATAAATCGTTACCCTTTTCATGCATGGAGGTCACTACAGCTGTGGACCACTTTATTAAAGCTTTTTTTATGTTGTCAATTGAAAAGCAAGGTAGCAATTTGGGGTTAAATTTCTTTAGTTGGACACAGAGAAGGATTCCTTGGACAATATAGATATAGATAAAAATATATAAAAATTATAAAGTTGGCCACTAGCAAGATCATATATTGGCTATAGAAACCATTGCAGAAGAAACTTTATAACATCTTAAACTGACACCCTAAATCTTTTTGAATTTTTTTTTTGAAAATTGTGCATATGATCTAAATAAAAACATGGAGAAAAGGGGTTTCCACAATTCATGCATGAAAGGGTTAACATTGTGTGATGAATATAATGTAATTATACCTGAAATTCGTATTATCCCCTTTAAGCAATGTGAATAAAGGAGAAATATCAAGACAATATTGTAATAAATTCTTATAAAAGTTATGAGCAATCAATTTCTCTTTGGGTGGATGAAAACTAGTTCTGACAGTCTGATATAATGTTCTAAAACAGATATATTTTATTTTAGATAATTACTATATGGGCTCCATGTATAATTCATGACAGATGAAAGATATAATATCATATAAATATAAATCTTATGCTGTACAAAGTATACATATTTCTCTTTAGTTCTCTTTTTTACATAATTTAATCTTCAAGTGTCACAATGCTTCCCACCACTTTTCCATCTATTATTAAGTATGATAATGGGATTTGCTTCTCATTATATTGTAAGTCTGGTAATGGTAGTTACATTTGGCACTTATATACGTCTTAATAACAAAGGATGACAGATAGTAGTCTGAGTTATGTTTGAAAATGTTAAAAAAATGGCTATAGCTTGGATCTTGCCTACTTTCTGTAGCCACAGACGGTAAATTCCTATATTTGTCATCGCAAAAGCGTATTTTTATGACCGCTACGGGAGAGCTCTGGAAATTGCTCTGTCTCATTGGCGTTGAATCTATGCCCCCCTCCCAACCTCCACCCCAGGATATCGTGGGCTTCTTTCCTCCAAAAGCATACAGTCATTCCAAATGCCACCCGCATCTTCATGCTGTGGTGAATTAGCATCAGTTTGCAGCGGCGAGCGAATGACACGCTCACCCGTGTGTGCGTCATATCAGTCGACACGGACTAGCTGTAAATTGTCAGTAGTGTTAAATTTATACAGGGCACAGACTGCTATACCTCTCTCTATCCCTCTCTCTCTCTCTCCAGTCTCGCTTTATTCCTCAAGGACAGAGCTTTAAAAGAAATAGAGTTTTACGCCTGTGGATTTCTTCCTGTGTACAGGTCAGGTTGAAGCAGAACAGACAGTGCGCACAGTTTCCACTCGCACAACTCGCTGCCCACAAGGTCAAAAACCATTTCCACCCTCAGGCCGCTCGAGGTGGATCTCTCACCTCCGAACATCAGACAACCTCTTCAATTTAAGATCCGATTCTATTCAAACGCTGCCTCTCTCAAAGAAACCCCTTGACAACATCCATTTTATTCTTTAACGTGCCATTCCTTCATTTATCTAGGGCGCGTCTCGGCTGGCACAAAGCCGGACGGCAAAAAGGCTGCATCCGACAGGGGGATAACACAGGTCAAACTGGAGGAGAAACACGAGAGGTGGCGTACGCCCGGGTCAACAACCCGCTCAACGGGTACACGAGACATATCTGAGCCTGTAAGTGGAGGCTGGAGAGCGCAATCAAGGGCTGGAGATTCGGGTTCCCACAATGCAACGTCAGAAGCGAGTCACTCCAGAGGATTACAATGCTATGTTATGACACTGGTATCAGACAGAGCTCGTAGAGAGAGGAAACCTAAAACCCAGCATGTAAATACAACTCTGAACCCTCTTAAGCCCATGGATGGTGCAAGGGGATAAAAGCACAGAGCGGCGGGTGATTAGAGATCGATTTACCGCAATCAAGCCCCCCTCCATCTCATCCGCGCTCATCTCCGTAAAATGGAGAGAGGATCTCCGTTCTCGACAATTTCACGACAATTGAGGTTGAGAGAGGGAGGAAGTGTCAGCTGAACGAGTGGAGGGGAATAAAGAGAGAGTGAGGGAGCGAGAGAAAGAAAAACAGTCATTTAGTGGGTGGTTGTAGCGGTTGGCTTGTTTTTGCTCAAACAAAGCTCCATCGAAAGATTTGTGGTTGCAAAAGGGCTGCTAATTGGGTTAATAAGGAAAGGCCAACCTGTGAACCTGCTCTGCGACAGCAGCCGAGGAAAATTAAAATGATTCATTTAGACCAAGGGCATAGGTTTTGTTTTAGTATTGGAGGGAATGGTTTAAAATAAAAAACTTAAAGATAAATCATGTTATAGTAGAACCTTACACAAAACACTAAAGAAAATTAAGGGCCTTTTTTCAAATGTTTCCAAAGGAAATACAGTGTTTTTTGAAAGCCAGCTGCTGGCGTATTTTTTCACTCACCCAGCACTGGCGCTCTGCATTTTTTCTATGAACAGCACCGGCATTTCTATATTCTGCCCTAAAATAAAATGCCTTTCTTCTATATATTCCATATCATAGCAACCAAGATGTTTTGAAGAATGTTGGTAACCAAACAAGATTGTCACCCATTGACATCCATTACTGTTTGACATTGCTCAAATGATCTTCTTCTGTGTTCCACAGAAATGTTATAAAAAATCGATCCCATCATTTTATCTTCAGTTTAATGTTTTGATTCATGCATTTGCTCAACAACAAATTTTTGGATAACAGCTACAAATGTGATTTTGTATTGTAATACGTAGATAAACACCTAACTGGGACAACACATACAAGTGTTCCTAAGTCCTCTATATACTCAATCTACACATATAATTAACACATCCAAGGATTAAGAATATAAAGAAACTGAAAGATTAAGATAGAGAGTGAAAGAAAGCCCTTCTGTGGCCAAAAGTCCTTTGGCGTCAACTGACAAACCCAATACCATCTTTCTATCCTTTTAACATATGAGCTTTCACAGATGACAGAGCATGTGAAATTGGGACTTGAAGAAGAAAGAAGAAAACTGAAAACATCAAACTGCCTCTTGACATTAAGGGAAATAACAACAGAGAAAAAGAGAGACGGACAGATACAGACGCGAGAGAGAGAAATCTGTCATGCTTAGGGTCTTTTTGCCAAATTGCTCGCTCTCGATTTGGCAGCATTGGTCATAGTCTCTCTCCGATCGCCCAGATTACTGCCTCCTCCCTTCTAAGCCGAAAAAAAGGTTGGAATGGCAGTCTTTGCTCTGAATGACAGAGAATCAGAGACAGGCAATAATAGGGTTTTTTGAAGACTGCACAACTGAACTTAAGGTTGCCTTGCTTGAAAGGACGAGTTACAAACGAGAAGAAAAAAGCTGTGGTGATTTATCTGGGATATGCACCCAGCTGTGCTGCCCTCTCTGAATGTGACGGTGGGGGCTCAAGGGGTGTGAACAAAAACTGGTGTGGGGGGACCGCTTGCCACTTGATGGCCGATGCTGCCGTGGAAACAAATCCGGTGCTGCCGTGGAAACAGGCCTGGATCGAAACAGGCATTGCGACATCGCAGAAGGTAAACCTAGTAGGGGGTTCAGTGCGCTTTAAGTGGCTGAGGTATAGAAAGAAACTTTGAATCTACATCTTCATCTTAAGCCGTTTATTTTATAATCTAACTACTATATTATAATATAGTGATTGTTTGGAAAAATTTATTTCGATAAAAGACAGAGGAAGAAATAAAAAGAAATGTGTGTACGCTGTTGAAGTAAATTTGCTTAGTTATCAACATTCTTCAAAATATCTTCGGTCAAAAGGGTGTGTAAATGAAGACAGAATTTTCGTTTTTGGGTGAACTATTTAAGTGTGGGTCAATATGCATCATGCGGTCGGTGTTGACTGTCTGTGGGTGTGCCATTTCAGACTATGTAAAACACAACTAACCTTGTGCAATACACCAAAAGAAGATATTGTATAGAATGTTGGCAAATGAATAACAGTGATTGTTTCCATTCACTTTTATTGTACGGTCACAAAGTAACAAAGCAACCAATGGGTGAGCCAATGCAGTAAAAATTACCCTTGCCCGGTTAACAACACTTTTTGAAATATCTTTTGTTAAAAGGGTGTATAAATACTTAAAGTATTAAAATTTTTACTTTAACTATTCCTTTAAGTGCTTTAAAAGTATAGATTCTGTTATCTCCAAAAAGGTTTCATACACTATGCATCAGGCGGTCGGTGTGGGTGATCTGTGGACGTGCCATTTAAGAATGTAAGCAAGCAAACAACAATGTTCCTATTAACTTCTATTGTACAGACACAACCAATGGGTGTGCCCTACAGTGAAAACTACAGTTGCTCGGTAGCCAACATTCTTCCAGATTTCTTTTTTAAAAAGTGCATTTTTCTACTTTCAAAAAACGTTTTGTGCGATGCGCTTCAGGCGATCAGTGTGGGCGGTCTGTGGGCGTGCCATTTGAGACTATGCAGAACGCGACTAACCTTGTGCAATAAACCTCTGCAATTTTAAAAGGTCACTTGGATCACGCCGGGTTTGATACAGCTGCGGTTTAACATGACCGTCTGGAACTAGGCAAGTAATAATTTTTCACACTACACCCACTTGGTGTCCAAAAAGGGCTCGGACCATAAATGCAATCGAAAGAAAGACGGCTTTTTTAATATAGGTTATTAGTTTCCTGCCCCCCACAGAGTTCTAAATAATTTCTCAAAGCAACAGAGTCAAGACGGGAAACCTCTCTCTCTCTCCGCAGCCAACTATATTACGTGTTACAGCTCCGAGGTTTAATTTTACTCATGATTTTTTCTTTTTTCCTTTTCTTTTCTCACTACATAGTGAGATTCCTGACACTCAATTTACAGCCTCACCCTCGCTGTCAATCTCGATCTTATACTCTCTAAAAATATATTCACACGCAGGCCTTGCTTTCAGCCCGGGGCAGCAATTGTGGATAGCAAACTATTTTTTCAAGAGCAGGCTTTCCTTCTCTCTCGCTTCTCCTCTGTCTTACTTGCTAGGTTGTCAGCAGTTTATTGATTAAGCAGTGAGAGAAGAAGGTCTTTCAAATCTCTCTTCACACTAATCAGGAAAGAGGGAGCACTTGTGGACGGAGAGTAAAGTCAACGCAGTCATTTCTCTCATGTCAGTGAAGAAGAAGGCGAATAACTGTCAGAAAAACATACACATATACTGCCAAGTCATCTTAAAAAAGAGTCTCTATAAGTGTTGAAGTGATTTATTATTACCATAATGCTATTCCATGAAAATGTCAACCTTACAATAAAAAAGTTTTCAACAAAGGGTTTTTACTCATCTGAAGTTTTTCATTTGTTTTATTGTAAGAGCTTGATTTTTCATGGTCATGTAAGGGCTTTTTCAGGATTGTCGCATCCATAATGCTACAAACGTTTTATTTATAGACACAAGACAAGATATCCCTCATCCATTTGTCGGGTATTATTGCTTCTGATTTGTGCATTTCAATTCACAGAAATTCTATAAAGTTTGTAATTTTCCAAAAACAATGTCCTTATTCCTAACGTCCATAATGCATGTTTATTTAAATTTTTAAATAGAAAAAAAGATTTTTTTTAAATTTTAGACTAAGATCGGGGGTGTAGTAAATTAGAAACAGATAGTTCAGTAAATTGTGAATAAATACAAAATACAGTGAGGTCAATAAGTATTTGATCACCCTGTGATTTTGCAAGTTCTCCAACTTAGAAATCATGGAGGGTTCTAAAATTGTCGGCATATGTGCATTACCGATGTGAGAGACAGAATCTAAAAAGATTTTCTTAACAATGTATTTGTTAATTGCAGTGTCAAATAAGTATTTGATCATTTGTTTATCGGGCAGATTTCTAACTCTCAAAGATCTCTTATTTTGCTTTTAAATAGTCCAGCTACACTCTGCTCATGATTCTAAATTATGTTTGAGGTCAATAGCTGTTAAAAATTCATCTGTGCACCCCACAATCAGTCAAAAGTCTAAAGCGCAACATGGGCAAAACCAAAGAGCTGTCAAAAGACACAAGAGACAAAACTGTAGACCTTCACAAAGCTGGAAAGGGCTACAGGGCAATAACCAAGCAGCTTGGTGAAAAAAAAAAACAGTTGGAGCAAATGTCAGAAAATAGAAGAGGCTAATGATGACAGTCAATGTCCCTCGGACTGGGGCCCCACAGAAGATCTTTCCTTGTGGGGTATCAATTATACCAAGAATGGTGTAGAATCAGCTCAGAACTAAATGGGAGGAGCTAGTCAATGCTGTAAAGATAGCTGGGACACCCGTTTCCAAGGCTACTATCAGTAATACATTAAGACGTCATGGTTTAAAGTCATGCATCGCATGAAAGGTTCCCCTTCTCAAGGTAGCCCACGTCAAGTCCCGTCTAAAGTTTGCCAGGGACCCTTTGGATAATCCAGAGGAGTCATGGGAGAAAGTCCTGTGGTCAGATGAGAACAACTTTTTGGTCTGAACTCCATTCGCCATGTTTTGAGGTAGAAGAAAGATGAGTATCATCTCAATAATACCATACCTACAGTGGAGCATTACGCTTTGGGAGTGTTTATCTGCACAGGGGATAAGACGACTGCACTGTATTGGAGAGAATGAATGGAGCCATGTATTGCGAAAATTCATAATGCAAAATGTCACATCTATAGTGCTGGAATTTCTCTATTTTATCCTTAATGGACATAGACAGTATAGTATAACAGTAAAACTGCTATTTAAATTTCGTTCACTTCATCTGAAAAACAGTTAAAGGTCTATAATTTTTACACTGAAATCATATTAAACATTACTTTTATGCATTTACATTTCTAAGCATTAATACAATCTCACTAAAGTCTGAGAGTTTATAAAAAGCTTTCTACCTCAACCCTTTGCATAGTTCACTCCGTCTAAGCCAATCATTCTCAAATTAGGAATCTGACCCTAGATATTTCTTGATGCCCAATTCTCCTCTTCTTTTAACATATTGCCACCATTTTACTCTCTGTATCATTATAAGCTGCGGTCAGAAAAAACGAGCTCATTTCACAGATAAATAACACTCCAGGACTGTTAAACCTTTGTGCTTTAATTACTGTCATTTTCACCTACTTACATTACCTTTTAAAAACTGCAATTGACCAACCCACTTCAGTTTCCACTGCACTCGTACACAACTTCGATGAATTACATTACGCTGTTATTAAAGACAACACATCAAAATACATCATATTTACTCGCTTATGACTCATAAGCACTCATGCATGTTAATTTCAAAATCTTTAATTGTTCCTAAAACCATTCAAACATTTCTAGCAGATACAAATGTAAGAGAGTCCCGGTAACGTAACATTAAAGAGATTCATTCTGTATTCATTTATTCCCACTCTTGACATCTCAATCCTGTATGACTTTATGAACATAAGATATTTTGAAGAATGTTGGTCTCAAAAAAATACTGGTTCCCATTGACTTGCATTGGTTTGAGTCCATTCAAAAAAAACATCCAGACCATGTTACCAGCCAATCAAATCCCAATGCATTGAATTGGATCTCTTATATAAGTAAATACATTCGAAAGTTTGTAATGCTATTACACGTCTTCAAATGTCTTTTCTCCTTTTTTCAATACTTGCTGTTTTCCGAAAGCACCAACCGAATCGATTGAACAACAGCAACATTTTGTTCATTTAAGATATTTAGTTCTTAATTTAAAGGCTAAGAAGTATTTACTTGAAGGGAAAGGAAAATGTTTGGCCAGACGTATTAAGAATTGATCAAGATTTGTGTTAAAGGGCACAGACACAGTTCGTGCATTGCATGTCCTACTGTGCACTTTTAATTTAGCTGAGTTTGGTTTTAAAGAGACAGATGCCAGGTGCCCTTTAGGTCAAATGTGTTTGCCATTTCCTTTACAATGATACAAGCAAATTTAATACCGGCCTCCAGGGCTCACTGCAGCCTCAGTTGTGTGGGATGCAGTTAGCTTGACTTTGATACAGATTAATGAAATGTCACTTAATTGAGGGGATTTGCTTGTTGAAAGAGGGTGCAATTTCAGCCCTTGTGTCACATTTAGCCCGGGAGTTGATTGATGAAGTTGACTGTTGACCACGTCGGACCGGGTCAAACGTTCCTGTCTCTATACAGCCTACTAATCCGCCATGCAAAAACAAACACGTTTCCCCAGAAGATGAGACATGCTTGGACTTTATTTGTATGTCTGGGGCTCTTTTCAGAGGAAAACACAGGAAGGCGATGGAAACGCTCCATTGAGGTGATTTTCTCAGAGGAGTCTGCCTCGTCTGAACAGATATACTTTAAACCTGAAGGCTTAAAAACCAGCAAACTAGCAAAAACAAGGATTTGAAGTCTCTTCACAAAAGACAGGCCCTAAAGGAAAGAGCTTTACATCTCACTGAATATGTTTACATGAACAGCAATTTTCCAAGTCTGTGCGGCAATCTGGGATTTCAACTCTTATTATGAATATAACTCTTTTAAATTAGATCGCTTGTGCACTTCACTGCCAATCTGAATATTCACGAATAAAGAACTGCGGTCTTTCCAAGCCAACTTGAACTGGAAGAAAACATCTGTTACCATATATTGAAGCATATTTGTAACAACGTCTACCCACAGCATTCTCAAACCTCTAAAACAAGGTAAAAACGCCATCTGTGACGGTACAAATGTGCCATTGTAAAGACCATGGCAGTGAGTTCAACCCCGAACCCCACTGCTGCTTAAAAACCAGACAGGGTAAAAATAGAACATTTATTAATTTTCAGGGCAAAAGTGAAAAAAAACTAGGGCACTCTGTAATTATGATGAATGATCGGAGAGCAAATAAAAATCCAAACAAGTCAATGTATCAGATGGAAACAGGTAGGGAAGTTGTATTTCCTTGGACATCAGTAAATGATTACTACTAAGAGCGTTGAAAAAGAACTAAATGTTTTTGTACCTAAAGGAAACTTTCCCCATTTACAAGCCATTTTCTTCTGCAACGTGACATATTTGTAAGTGAAATTTAATGAGAGAAATAGTTTAAAGAAAATCCATTTCTTCAGGTCAATCCATGCCAAAATGAAGACCTGAATGTTTACACAAACAAGGGCAAAGGCTGTTTGTGTACCATTTAACAAATGATAAAAAATATTATTTTAATTTAGAAAAATATTTATACAATATGGTAAATCCTACATTGCTTAAAACACAAGTCTCTGATATTTTTGTTTTAAGTTTGGAATAACTTCACTGATAAGTAAACAGTGGATATAATAGTTACAATGGGAGTTGTACTGGTCTTATTGAAAATTGTAAGGGTTTCTACTATGTGATGGATTCAGGCAAATGAGAACCATTAAATCCACTTGGAATATTTCCCAAAATATTCGTCAGGGAATTTGGTGGTTTTAATGGTAAAAGCTAATAGTTTACAATGGGATTTGAACGGAAATTTCTTTGATGGTGTCTGTTGTTTTTCAGCAGGATGCACAGATTATTAGATCTCAGAAAGATCAGGAACATGCGAAAAGCATTTTGACTCATAACCCTGCTCAAAGCACAATATAAACGTAATGGATTTGATTGGGACTGTACTGGTTTGAATCTATAATGGTGTGTACTGGTATGTGATGGATTCCATTGGTGGGGTGTTATCTGACAGATGAATCAGAGTGAAATAATGCCAGGAAGACAATACAAAAGGAATTTTTAAAGTATTTTAACAGAACTACCATAGGTTCATAATAGTATTTTAATGGATAACATTAGAATTTCTATGATGCATTCCATTGTGCTTCTATAGTTCATACATTAAATCTGCACGCAGCTTTTTTACTGTCTTTTTACCGCACAGATTTCACATAAACGAGTGTCTAATAAGAATAAGTATATAGAACGGTAATGCCTTTGGTTTGCCCGCACAATGGCATAATTGCACAGTTGGGATTTTGCTTTAAGAGTTGTTCATTTCCCACAGGGAAGATGCTATTAGCTCATCGTTCTTGTTCTCTAAAGGCTAGACCGCTCGCTCACTTGCTCATTACCATGAATATGCATAAAGGACAATAACATTCCATATGGAACAACACACAGTAGGCGGCCATTTTGTGAGTGTGTGTTTGCATATCAGAAGCAGTTTGTTATGACAAAACGCAGCGTGTTGGCTTTCAGCTGTTATGCAAGCTTTAGTCTCTCATCGTGATGTCTGTGATCGGACCATGAATTACTCGTTGTGGAGCAGATTGGCTGACATATGTGTAATATCAGAGCGGGAGGGTAAATACAGGTAAAATGAGATTCGGGAATAGTTGGTTATGTGTAGTCTCAGCCTCAGACGTCACGCCCACAGACCTTTGGCTGGACGTCTTATGCACAAGGTACACTTTTATTAAAACACTTCAGAAAATTTAAAGTCGTCATCTGGTTGGTTGCATTCAACAGGATTTGCAGGAGACGGGAGTGTCTCGTTTTTTCAGGCCGCAGGGAAACAAAGAGCAGACGTGTTAACATGATTGACAATAGCCAGATTTCCATCCACTTTTATTATGCGCACCATTGTATGGCACACATAAAACTGCTGGATTTAAACGTGACGATTCACATCAATTTTAAAATTAAAATGATCAGGAAGTGTTTATTAGAAAGTGTGGATATTTACAAGATTCCAGTTTGCGAGGTTTAATACGCAACTTTAGATGGCATCCTGGCTATTCAACATTTATCAAGATCAGCTTAACATGAAAAAGTATGCAAAGTTTGCGGCATCTCTCTAAGAGATGTCCAGGAGTTTGTTTGAGGCACTTATTGGAGACAAAAAGAGATATAGCCTGTTGGCAGATGGGGTTTGGGAAGAGTATTCTTTTCAACGCCTGGTCAACCCTTTTTCAGCGTTTAGAAGGATTCACTAAACATCCAATTTTGCTTGTTTTGTACCCTTTCCTATCTATAATGGAATTTCAAGTGAAGTACCTTACTGAGAAGGGGATATCAGCAGAGTTTCAGGGAAAACATGAAACAAAAGACGCCTAATCGCAGTTGGCCGATTCAGTGTTGTGTTCTGTTCTCCAGGATTGCATGTGGGTGTTAAAAAGTGGAAAGATACGCTTCAAAATGATATTTACTGTTAATGTCTCATTGGTCTGGCTTTTGATGAAGTCAAAAACCCTTGTTCTTTGGTAAGTTTTTTAACGTATGATGCTCTTCATTCATATTCTTTTTGGAAATGTATGTGCATACCTAAACAAAACCCTTCTTGTGAATTGTTGTCATACACTTCGGCAACGTTCACGAACAAATTGCTGACTTCTGCTGGTTTTCCTTGTTCTATGACTTTCAATGCCGGTCATTTCAACTGACCCGTTGCATTAAGGTCTGCTGTCGTAGAAACATTTCCATCACCAAAACATAAAGGTAGTTGTTTGATATGTCGGTAAAATGGCATTAAAGTTGGCATTAGCCATTGAAAGCAGCCATGTATTCCAGACCTTCAGCCATCAATCTGGCCCCGTAAGACTAGGTAATGTGGGATCTTTTAAGGCAATCATCCCTCAATGTGTATACGATGAATAGCATGAAAAAATATATAGCAAAAGTCTGTATTAAATTTTAAGGGATGGTGTTGATGTACTGGGTAGCAAGGAAGTACATGAGGACCCTTTTTTTATTCTTAATTATCATTCAGTGTCTCTGTGGTTCCTTTAAAATGAGTAAGTTCCCACTGTCCATGTTACTCCATATGACGGGCATGGAAGGAGGGTGTGGATAAGGTGATTATGGCGTTGCCAAGGTGATCGGCAGGTCGGGTGGAATGGGGCGTAACAGAACTCACATTTGAAGTGGTAAGTCCTTTCAAAATGCTTTGATCAGGAAGATGTTTGTAGTGTGGGCAAACCTGAAGAACAAACAGAACTTCTGAAAGATCAGCTATCTGTTCGGTTACATTCAGCATCTGAGGACACTGAAAAATCCCATTGACGATAATCACTGACTTTTTTTGCAGATTGTGAAGGCAAAAAAGAGAGAGAGCTTAGTTTGGGCGGAAGGATGTGGAGGAAGAGGAGAAAAAGACGTCCTTTTCCTCATTTGTGCATCATGTCAATTTAATTTCTTAGTTCTATTAACAACATACTGGAAATGTAAGCCCCATCTAAATATTCAAGATTTGTTGATATTTTCAGCTGATGAAAAAATTGCAAATCTTATTTTGTATAATACATCAGTAACCAAAATCTCAGAACTGCCCAATGGTTAGCATTCTAGAATGACAATTATATGTGTCTGACCCGGGTCATGTCCCCATCCCACCCCTATCTTTACCTCCTTTCTGAAAAAAAACTATTCAAATATGTCCAGGAAGTGTTAAGACGACATTTGTCTTGAAATTCTGCTGAAAGTAAATGTAAATACAGGACTTACAAGACAACCCTGAAAATAATATAACAAGACAACACAAAGTTAAGATACACCTTTAAAAAAAGACCAGGAATTGAACTTCCTCTTAGACTATATGTAGGTGTGTGTTTGTGACTGTCAGTTGGTGCGCTTGTATTTGTTTCTGTGCTCCATTGTGTGTGCGTGCGTGCGTGTGTGTTCTCTATAAGCACAGTGCAGCTCTAAAGCCATTATATCTCTGCGATAGAGCCAGAAGTACTTTAGGGGTGTAGGTGTGACCCAAAGCCCCCAACCTCTTCCATCACAAAGCCCCACGATGAGCAGAGGACAGCGGAAAGCTCAGCAGAGCAGGACAGAGCTCAGCAGGGGTGCCAGTCTGAGGGCTTGGTGTGGGCAAGACACTGATTCAGACAAATGCCCCTTTCTCCCCAAGCTGCCCACCCATGTCCCACATCCTCCACGATATCACATCCGGTCCTCGCCGCCAAATGGCATCATTCACTAGCTAAAAATACCTGACCAACACCAACTTAAACAAAACTGGAACATGCTCCCCCTTGACACTTTAGAAGAGAACACAGCGCACGCTTTCAAAAGTGCACACTTCTTTTTTGCAATTATGGCTGCCACGTGCTCTATTGTACGAAAAGCAGACCAGATGGAGGAAAAGAAACGGGTAGGGGATTACAGCCAGTCAGCATGGCTCTAGGATGGCCTTTTGAGTCTGAAAACTTAATTGAGGTCCTTCTCAATAATAAACAGCGACTCTTCTCAATAAATATGTCTATATGAGGTCTTTTACTGCCCCTTATCCGGTTTCAATTTCCAGGGACCGGAGTTCTTTGGAATATATGGGAGATGCATACTTTAGGTTGCATGGCAGAAACATCAGATAGGCTAATGTATTATTAATCCCCCGATGTCTGCGTGTTTAATATAATCAGCAGCGCGGCAGACACGCTCTACTTACGGTTCTGCCGCCTGCTGTCTCGTCTAATCCAAACCCCCTTCGCTCTCTAAGGTTTGCTTGAATTTGCAGAGGAATTCAGAGGAGAAGTGGTGGAAAGGGTATTTTTAAAGAGAGCAGTGGGAGGTGGCCCAAAATTAAAGTGGTTTACAACATTTATTTGAAAAATTCTCCCACATCTAAGGCTGAACAATTAAAAAAACAAGTTGGATCTTTAGCTTTAATGTACACTATAATATCTGACAACAGAGAATGTGTATCATTTTGCAGTACACTTAATTTCTTTTGCATAGACACGAAACCAATGCAAATCAACGGGTACTGGTGCTTTTCACCTGCCAACATTGTTTAAAATAGCTTATTTTGTGTTTTGATGAGGGAAGAAAGTCAAACAGGTTTAAAATGACAAGAGAGTGAATGCAATTGCATTTTTGAGCAAACTATGCCTTTAAGCATCTTCAGACATGTTCTGCCCCACGGGGAGCAGGAGTTCTAAATCTGAGTTTAGCTTGATGAGATTGATGGTGCCCTCAGTGGGATGAGAGCACGGGCCACGTTATAAATCGACGCAAAATACTAATAAAATATTAATTATTAGCCTCGTATGTCAGTGAGATGAGCCGAGGCGTTTTCCCACAGGAAGACCTGTCAGTGCAGTAAAGATGAGAGAGTGAGAGGATGAAGACGCCTTGACCTTTATTGTCAGCTGAGAGAGAGGGACAGCCACGCTGAAGTAGAGAGAAGACGCCGCAGAGCCCCTTGACTCCTTGTCTTACGCTAGTCATCCTCCGGGACACATCATTCTGACCTGCTCTGATCCATGACTGTCCTACTGGAAAGCTTTCCTACAATCAGCACCCAAAAAACTCTCCTTTTCTCGCAACTATGTCCTGCGCAGGACAGCAAGTGGCACAAAAAACAAAGTGCTCTGTTCAAGCACCTGCTTAGTAAATGACAACTATCCCTTTAAATGATTCAACACAGCTTTACAAGTTGACATTGGCAGAGCCTAGGCTTGGTTCCCACCCCAGCAGAAACCTAAAGAACCACAGGAGAACTTACGAGAAAAAGAGAACTTTTGTAGTCTTCAATGAAGCTCCGGACATCACTGTTTCCTGTGCAGAGGCAGAGAACCAGATGTGTGCCACGATGTGTTTTTGGGAAAAAGTCACTTTCTCCAACTCCCCCCGAGTTAATAGGTTGAGTTTAACATTTTGAAAACCATTTAGCCATTCTCCTGTTCTGGTGATATCACTTTAAGCATAGCTTAGTATAGATCATTGAATCCTATTAGACAAATTGCATCGCGTTCAAAAATGACCAACGTGTTTCGATATTTCTCCTATTAAAAACTTTTCAGTTCTGTAGTTTTATTGTGTATGTTAACCTGCTGAAATGTAAAGTTTGCAATTATCTTGGCCGATGAGATAAGGAACTCAACTACCATTTCGGTGTGTGTCAAGGAAGTTTGATGCCATAAAATTGCCAAAGCAGGCGGAGTAATATCACACAGCGCCTAAAATGGGAAGTTACCTAAATGGGAACAAATTTCAAGTACTTTGTGATATTACTGCGCCTGCTTCTGCTAAGCTTTGCTAAAATTAATATCAGGAGAACAGCTGAATGGATTTCCAAAGGGTAAAACTCAACTTATTAGCTCAGGAGGAGTTGGAGAATGAGCGTATTCCAAGATAAAATGAGTGCTCAAGAACAGTTACTGTAAATGCTTTCTACCCCAAATATTTTATGGGTACTACCAAACTTCTTAAGGTAGATAGTAGGTCACTATGATACAAAAGTTGTCCCCTAAAAAGGTACACTATTTAACATATTGTATACAGACAAAGGTACAAAATAGTACCTCTAAGGGTTTTGTTCCGTTTTTTCTGACATTGCTGGAGTGACATACAGTCATCAACAGCAATTTGAAAGACTAACAGCATGCCAATATATTCTAAAAGTAACATACATGACATTATTAAATTGAATTATTGTTTTCCTAAATAGGCTACAAATATTACTGTCAAATACTTCATTCAGAAATACCTCTAAATGGACTGTGATTTTTTTCTACAGCTGTAGAAAGATACTGTACAGTATATAATGATTAGAAAGGAAAATATTCACTATATTTTATATCCATTGGCTTTTACCATTTCTCAGACTCTCTCTGTATCCCTGGGAGGCCAATCAAGGCCACTTCTGTAGCCTCTCCATCCTTTAACTGACGCCTTTGTGGCTACGTCCAGATCCCTTTCTGCCTGCCAGGCTATCAACACCTCTCTCACCCTGCTCTTGAAGCACACACACAGTGCCCACCACTCAAAGAGTCTCAAGTGATTCAAAACAAAACCCTTAGACCACAGTTATCGAGCACAGACTTCACTGAGAGTAACTCTCAGCTGCCTTTAATCCCTCCACAGGGGTGATGTCCAAAAGAGCTGCTATATACAGTGTGTCAAGGCCAAACCAACCAGGAGACTGAGCTTAGTCCCAACATAGATCCTTTCATAGAAAAAACCCTGAAAAATGGCTTACATGAGGTTAAAGATAAATATATATATATATATATATATATATATATATATATATATATATATATATATATATATATATATGAATAAAGATTCTTATGATGCTCTTTCGTTTGTTGTATCAGACTATATTCCAGTTCATGTTTCAGTTTTTAACACTAAACTGTGTTTTAACTGAACACAACATAGTATTAATAATGATGAATTGTTTAATAATTCATCATTATTCTAATGAATTATGAACGTCTAATTATTTTAATGAATTAAAATAAAAAAACTGAAACCAAGTTGCAGAGTTTACATCTTATGAAGAAGTCTATAACACAAATCTTTAACAAGCATGCATTTTCACCTTCATAAGTGAATCCTCATAATACTTATTGGTATTAACATATTAAAGGGATAGTTTACCTTAAAATGGGTCTCTATTGGCTTTCTACAGTAGAAATCTAAATTATCATGGCTAAGTCAATAGGGGCAAGTTTTGGGTGAACTATCCCCTTTAAGAATAATCCGCTCTTATAAAATAAATGTACATAGTAACGACAAAATAAACGACATAGTGATGTCACAGAGCAACCATTTTTGGTTTCGCAAAGTATAATTTAGTCATAGGTTTTCTTTTGTAATCTTTTTTATAATCTTTTGTAGGATAAAACTGTTCGTAAAATGTGATTTTTTTTACGGAACCATTTAGACAAAAAGTTTCTTCTGTGGCAACATGAAGCACATTTATTAAGAGTGTTTTATAAAAGTGTATTCTATAAGAGAAAGTAGTAGCTAAATAAAGCTTCAGTAATCTGTAATGTTTTTTCATGAAGAGAAAGCCACAGAAACGACTTCGTGGTCACTTGACCAGGGAGCAGAATTTGGCTCCAACAAAGTTTGGGCAGGTGATCTGGGGAAATTCAACACATCCCTCACACGCTTCATCTCATGAAGAAGAGAGCCAGAGCTCTGGCAAATGAAGGTACCTCTGCCTAATATGAAGCTTTTGTGTTTTTCTTCTCAGCCACGAAAAGTCATCTCTTCAGTTCTCACAGAGCCACACAGCTCAGGAAATGAAAGTTCACCTTCTCGCTCCCGGTCTGGGATGACACTTTTTTGTGACTTTTGTCCACTTGAACCTTCAGAAAACCACTGACAAACACTTTTGAATACTAATCATCGGGCTAAAAATGTAATATTAACCAAAAACACACAAGCGCACACACACGTACAAACGTGTGTGGCGGTGATGATTGTGGTACTGATGGTGGCATTGAGTACAGAATAATTCATCACGTCTAATTAATTATTCAGAGAAAAGGGAAGATGTCACCTCAGAACAAAACTTTAATGCAGTTAAGCAAAAGAAAAGATGCTGGACTCCTGCAGTCCCTCCACCACAACCGAGAATCTCTCCCCGCTCCACTACATTTGCAATTGCTCTTTAAATCACGCACAATTACCATTTAAATAAAACAGCATGCTAAATAGACGGTGCAGCCCACTTCTTATAGAGCGTTTTATCATTATACAGCCACTAAAATAGATTTTCTTTTTAATGAGAGGACAATCAAAAGGCCAAACAATGCATCGTATGAAACAACACGTATTTCAATCATGCATTTTATTTAATTCATGATTGCAAACGGGAGATGACTGGATTGGTATGATTCGCTTATGAAAGGGTTTTGTTCATAATAGGGGCATGTAATTCTGTAATAAAGCCGCTCTTACACAATGTCAAGCAGAGAATTAAAAAAATATAATATCTCATGCCACGGTCCGCTGGCAAAACACTGAGAGCTGCAGACAAATAACTATCCGATCATTTTCATTTAGAGAATTTGCTTTGTTTACCCTGCTACAAACCTTCATGTGCAAGAGGCAAGCTGTCAATCACAATTTTGGCAAAATCTAAGTCTATGAATATTTCATTGGCATTGATTCCTCAAAGCCTATATGACATTATACAAATTGTCATCAATTCTCTTATTTTGCCTTGGCATTAAAAGGGCTGCTTCTCAATAAATCGAGTGCAAAAAACCGCAATGTTGAGTCGGTCTGTCTGAATAATATATTACCAGGATTTCTCAAGATGAAATTTGTAAGCTTGTAAGATAAGCAATGATAAATGCTCTGGTTGTCATCGCTCACAGCTTTATCAGAAACGACAAAGTGCCTCTGCCATTAAAATGTTGACCAAACGTTGCACGAAAACACCTTGTCTAGCTTTCAAATCCTGAAAATGTTCTTCAGCAGCTCCTGGTGAACTAAAACATTAATATGACAACTAATGTCACCGTTTAAAAGGGGATGATTTAACAAGCACTTTTAAAGGAGACTGTCTGGCCAGCAGAAGAGAAAGAAAGATGGTGCGAGAAAAGATGGAAACACTGACATGAATACTAAGCAGCGCTGATGATTAGAAGTGTTGCTCGGAACAGCCGTGTGACAGTGACATTGGCCGTCAATGTCAGACGGCTGCGGCACGCAGCAGCGAAGAGCTCCATTTTGAGACATAATTAGCTTAAACATTCCCAGTATGAAAAATTCATGATAGCTTTGGATTTTTTAATTGCGGGAGCATTCTGCGTTAATCGAAGTCATTTAGAGCAGCCTTCTGCCTGACATGCAGAAGAGAGGAAAATAAATCAGACGTCTGGCTTTTTCAGCCTGTTAACCTGTTTCTACGGCAGGGAGCTGTTTATTTTAATAGGGTCCGATCTGACACGGTTCCGGTCCATATGGATCAATCATACGCTGTCAGGGTAACAGCGGAGCGGGCCTTTGGAAACCCCTTTTGGTGCTTTTAGAAGATTGTTTCAGGCTGTGATAATAAAAGGAATAGTTTACCAAAAATATATTTAATCACCCTTCACCCTTAACACAAAAATACTTTTTTAAGTTTTGCATAGATCTTGCAATATAACATCTGTTTATGCTCCAAATACAACCTGCAAAAAACATAAAAGTATCATTAAAAGGGTAAGAAAGATTGTTAAGAAAGGTACCTTAACTGGGTTACTCTCTATGAAATCAAAAATAGTTTGACATGACATCACTGTAAAGAATATTTTTCAAGCACATTGAAAAGTGTACATTTAAAGTATTTTGAAGCCAATTAACTATAAAGATCACACCTTAAATGCGTTAAAAAACATTGAAGACACTACAATCTGTTTTTGAATGAAAATAAGATACATATCGAACATAAAGATGCTAAAAAAAGTTATTAGCAATAGTACCATTGAACAATATTGGTTCCACAAAGAACCATTCACTCCTATGTTCTGTAAAGAACCATCTTCTTACCTTTTTTATAATTTGAAGATACTTTTGTGCAGAAAAGTTCTTCAGCTGTTAAAGCTCCTTCAAAGAACCATTTACACAAAAAATACCTCTTTATAACATTCCAAAGCACCTTCATTTTAGTATAACAGTTTTAAATAAAACAATGTTCAGTAAATAAAAATGTTTTATCCTGATTTACCTTAAGTTTAAGATATGAACCTCTTTAGTTATTTGATTGACACGTTTCACAGACAGAATTACTGTCAACAATAAAAAAGCACTGGAAATCCCTGTCCACATAAAAAAGTGAACATTCTCTAGTTTGTCCTTGTCTCTTTCTCTCTGTCTTGCTCTTAAATATTGTTCAGTGTTTTTAAGGTCGAATGCCGGACCGAATCAATGTCCACGCATCGATATATCACAGCCATAAAAACTATTTAGCCAGAGCAAGATCGCTTATATTGATTAGTTCCTGCGCTATGGAGAACTGGGTGTGCATAGGTTAATAGCATTTACAGAGGAATGTACAGGCTTCTTTTTAAAAATAATGGTCTCAAACACAAGACCAGCAAGTAAAGCGACAGCAAATAAACAGTGAAGATCTGAATCGCCACCGTTTCAACATTTCGTCTGCAGTGACATAAAAAATAAATTGATCATTCAGAGCGTTTGAGGGAACTTTGGTTTTTGGGTGCGGAAAATGTCAACCGGACGAGGACACGTTTCACCGGGGCTTTCAACTGGAAAACAACATTTCATTCCCTCAGGGCTTTTATGTTCATGTTTCATGTATATCAAAAAGCAGGAGCGCGTGTGCGCACATGGGCTGTCAGTGAAATTCTGCCTTATGCTTCATTGTATTAAATGCTCTGCTGGTTTTAATGCACACAAGCCGACTGCTCTCGCAAAACTTGCCGCTTTATATCATTTGTGGAATTCTATTCATCTTAACATACTTTCCATTCCATTCCATTACTCTGTCCCCCCCTCTGGTGACAGTATTAGTCCCACCAGTCGCTCCGACTACGCGCCCCTGCTGCTAAAGGATGAGGAGCACGACGGCGAGCCGCAGGTAAAGGATGATGCGCGACAAGCGGCTGCTGACTGCAGCGTCTCTGTGACAGCGCATCAATGAAGGCCGTGATGGACGTCCGACTGAAAGCGGGTCCTGATTAAAGTGCCTCACGCCCAGCACACGTCTGCCAGCCGTCCCGCACTCCTGTCACCGCCGCTGGATGCAATAAAATACCGCTCAGGGTCATGGGGGTTTTTAGTGATGTGACAACAAGCACATTTCACAAGTGCCACTCAGAGCCACTCGTAGGCCCCGCCCTTGTGCTTCCTATCTATGGAACTCTATCCATAGAACCTTATCTGTGGAACTTTATCTATGGAACCCTATCTATGGAAACCCATCTATGGAACCCTATCTATGGAATCCCATCTATGGAACCCTGGGCTCAAAAAACTGTATATAGAGGTTACAAGGAGAACTTTACTGGATACCTTTTAAAACTGGAAACAAAGTATTTTAAAGGGATTAAAAATTAGACAACCTCAAGTTGTTCCAAAGGTGTATACATTTCTTTATTCGGCTGAACACAAAGACAGTTTAAAGAATGTTAGCAACTGGGATTTCTGGGGCATCATCTGCTACCGAAATAAAGTCTTGTAAATTGTTTACAAAAGAAGATATTTTGAAGAAAAATGTCTGCACTTTTCAATCTCAGTAGTTTATATCCTTACACATATCTTTCTTTGAGTTCAACAGAAATTTTTTTTATACTGGTTTAAGTGGAGGTTGTTTTTCATGGCAGAATTTATATTTTTTGTTTCAGCATCATAGATTAAAAAAAAAAAAATACTGCTCTGTTTCGAATTTTGTAAAACAGTTTGCAAACTAAACTAAAGTATTTCAAATCTTTGGCACCAAGAGCCCCCAAAAATATTTTATGATCCCTGATCCCCCATGATGTCATTCAAAACCTTCTTTTAACTCTTTCTGTAGAATCCAAAAGAAGATATTTCGAGAAATTACTTTTGCGTCAATTTAACGGAAGTAAATTGGGGACATAACAATTATCTTGTAAACAGATTCTGATCTGCAGAAAAATTATGTTTTCAGTAACAAGGTGAATTTGCATTTCAAAATTTATATTCTTAAAAATACATACAGTACATCCAACTGTTCATCCATCTAGTAGGGGGCAGGACTCTAACATCTTAACATCATGAGCCGTACAGTAGGTCATTCAAAATGTACCTCTTAATAAGTAAAGTACTATGTTTGTAAGAGGTAGTATACTATTACAACCTTCTAGTCCTCTTACTAATGACATCTAACAGTCAAACTACTTACTAAACAAATTCACATTAAAACAAAGAAGGAAAATTTAACCGAGGACAGGTTCTGCAAGTCCACTATTAAGAGTCTGAAATCCCAAATCAATCCACCGGCGCATTTTAGAACACACTGAGAGTGGATCTCACTCTCCTCTAGCAGGTGAAAAATCCAATGCAATAAAATACAGGGAATTGAAGCAAATCTCTCAACGGTGAACACGCGTCCCTGCATGTGCAGGCCCTGATGCCCAGCTCAATCCATCATTACTACACTAAATCATCTCTGTGTCAATACCACCACTGCAAAATATTACAGCCATGTGGATTCTGTTATTGTTAATGACATTCAGCAGTCCCCTTGGGCTGACAGAGAGAGAGAGAGAAAGAGAGAGACTGCATAGGTAGGCAATCACATTTGTCAAAGAAGTGCTTAGCAGCTTGAAAAGAGCAGAAAGCGCAGAGAATGTCTTCAATGCTTAAGGAAAACTACAGACTGTTATCTGCATGACGGATAATTGCAAGTCTTTCGCTCGAAAATGATTTAAAGATCTACGCCACAAAGGATATATTCAGGGTTGATGAAAAAACACAAAATGGGAAAACTCCAAATGTTTCGGGAAAGCTCCACATCAGCCTATTCTCTTTCCAGCTCCCTCTTTCGGGTATAATTGCTCATTTAATATTAGAATAGGTTTTTGACATACTCATTTATTACACAAGCTCAATGTAACCTGAACATCAGAGGATGTGTGTGCGGTCTGATATCAGTGTCACGCCTCCTCAATAACTCAGACTCGGCGTGTGCTTATCTATTTCTGACACCCAGATCAATCTTGCTTTTAATCCGCAGCCCATTCGCAATCTTCCTCACCTCAACTTTTTCCATATCAAACCAAAACCTCACCTTACATCCCTTGCGGATGTACTTTTGTGTTTAGCCTAGTCAAGGACGCACGATTGGACTGGTGTGGGGGAGTTGCTTTTCAGAATAAAGATATTGTCCTTCATACATTTTAGTTAACATAATACTTAAATAACTCCAAACTATCATACATATTAATGGTTATGGATTCGAATAAGAGAAAAAGCAGAATATGTAGCATCTACATCACATTTCTACTGTATACTTCAGGAGACAATGTTTAGTGTGATTTGTCAATTCTCAGAGGAAAGCTATCGCTGGTTTTCCATTCTGTATTATGTTATTTAAATTGGATCGACTAAAACTAACCAGTTGAAAAAATACTTAAATTGCTTGGTTTTCACACAATAATTTTGCACTTAACATACAAAATATATTTTTAAGAATTTATCTAATGATATCCTTAGTGTATTTTAGTGTAACCATAAAAGTAATATTTTCTGTATATGAAACACAAAATTATAATGTGACAAAAGAGTACTTAAAGTACATTATAGAAGTGTACTCTAATGACAGCGCAGCAAAAAACATTACAATTATAATGCTTCGGGCCGTTCACATTTTGATTAAAAACCGCTGGTAAAACACGTGTGCCTCTTTCTCCTTTTTTCCAAAGCGCTCCGAAGCTTGGAGTCAAAGCGAGGAGGTTATATTGATTATATCACTGAAACTACTAGATCATTATGCTGCGATTATCTGCTTTTCCATCTTCACTGAGATAGATCATGAATTTAAAAAGGTGAAGCATTAGTAGCATTCTGAAATTTAAAGCTTTTCAATGAGATGCAGCACCTCTGTATCTAGAACTACCTAAAATGTCCACACAAAAGGCGTAAAATGTGAATGTACCATACAGTAAATAGCTAAATACAAGCAATGACCAGTTTTAAATACACTATCAATAAAAATACATTTCACAGTTTAATTGACCTTTTAAAACATTTCCATTCAAGAAAATAAGAGATCAAATGAAGTTTTTGGTTTATAGAATAAAAGCCTGAATTTATTCTGTTGATCTGTACATTAAACAAGAACTCAGACTGCATCACACACACATTCATTCACACAAGTACACACACACGCAACCAGCTGCGCAGATAAAGAGTGCAACTGGTTTGCGTGGAAACATTTCATTTTTCTTTTCTGTGTGTTTCCATCCTTGTTTTTTGTTCAAGTCCACATAGAGGTCGATGTGAGGTGCAGTGAGACCAAGCTTAGCTGAAAAACCAAGCTCAGTCTAAAACACAAAATGAATACAATTGTCCATTTAGTCCAGACTTGGGCGGACATAATTCATGATAAACAAGTTTATCGAATAGCACAAAGTATTTATACAAGATATCCCGTTCAGCACAGCCCAGGTTCAAAGCTACTCCCCTCATTTACACCGCGGTAAACCAGTATATGACCATATATATATAAAACCCACAACCACAGACCTAAAGGAGAGCATGTTTCACAGTTATTTTATGCCACATTGTCCATCAATGTCTTTCCAAAAATATTGATTAATACATATTTTACATATATACACACATATGTAGGTGTATATATAGAGTGAGAGAGATTTTCAGATATTTATTCAGCAGCAAGAATGAAAGAGATGACATGACAAAGAGAAAATATGAAATGCAAAATTTCACATTGCAAATGCGAAATGGTTAGCTGTGGTCTTGAGGTCAGTTTACAAAGCCTGCAATGACAATAAATCATAAAATAAAAGTACCAGCTATTGTTTGCTGACATTAAAAAATTATTAGTGTTCAGTACTTCCAATCACTTACTGAATCATTTGTTCTTACAAAACGCAACGAAAACATACGACTGATTGTATACTTGTGGACGTTTGGCTGAGCGTCAATCACTCAACGCACCCGCATTTTAGAGCTATAAAACAGTTTTGGGAAAACTGAAAAGCAAAAGAGACCAAAAAAGAATCTTTGGAGGGAACCACTTTGGTAAGTTAAGAAAACTCTCAAAAACACAATACTGCACAATATCACCACCACAACCATACATACGTAAGACTACCGTGTTAGTCCCACCATTAATCCACAGTGGATTTTGACTGTTCTGCTGAGGACCTGAAACGCCCAGTAATATTTAGGTAGATGTTACAGATAATCTTGTTGTGCTCCAGCATCAGGTCTGTATTGTACAGTATGGCCACAAACAGACACATGTTTACATCTTATCGGTTGGTTTGGAAAAAGTATCTAAAACTATGTGAGGTACTTGGTTAGAGGTATGTCTTGCTTGAAATGAACAATACAAACATGCAGGATGTAATTCATTAGATTTGATTTATGTGGCTATGAAATGAAGAGATTTTGTACATGCAAAGCAGAACAGGTTTTAGAAAATTAGCACCACTTGAGGTAAATAACATATTAGATAATCCATGTCTGCTGGTAGCACCATCAAGATAAAAACGGATACACTATAGAGCTTTTAACCACACTTTGCAGAACATACAAGCATTAACATGTGTAGAGGGAGTAAAACTACAAAATGTTAAGAATTCTATACCGAGCGATAGAAATCTCAGAATGAGAACGAGGTACAAGGATAGTGAGACTGCCCTTAGAATGAAGAACAACAATATGAGGTAGGACTGTGAAACGACATGCTTATTTATAGACTAAGAACAACCTGAATACTTTACTTGTATCAAAAATATTTTTGTTTTTTATTTCCACAAGCACAGATGAGAATATTTGAATGGCTTGATATATATATTATAAACACTTAAATTATGAAACTTGAAGTGGAAGATGGTTCATTACCATTACGCATTAGTAAATTGTGGTTCTTGCTATAGTGGAGTACTGGGCAGTTTTAGAATTTCTATGGCATGTGGGCGGGTCCTCAGCATTTGATTGACAATCTAAGCATGTAGGTCAGTGAAGCAGGTCAAAGCGATGCTAACTAGTTTAAACCCCAAGAACTTCTGCCTTCTGCTTTTTTGGCATTAAAATTAAAACAGAATATTAAGAAACATTAACATTGTCAAAAAAAAAAAATTATTCAATCTGAACAATATAGCAAACACACACTATCAGTCTTTATGCTCTTTTGATACACAACAGAGAACGACACCTAACAGACCATGATTCTGACAGTGACAACTAGTAAAGAAACATTTTAAGCAAAAATATATTCTGGCTTTTTATTTTTTATTTGTGTTAAGCTCAGATAACTCTGGAAAACTGTATGGCCTTTTCTGTGCAAGACTGATCACAAAATGTCCATGCTGAGACTCCACTTATTTTAAACAGAACAACACAATCCCAAAAACCAACACACATTCAGATTGAATGAAAACGCACGTGACGAAACGTCTCCTGGCCAACATGCCAAGGAACAACATATATTGATCCCGCACATGCTTTGCGCTGGTCCTGACGTTTCCACAACCACAGGCCAGCTCAAAGCTAAGCACCGCTATTACAAAGCCATTTGAACGCAAAGGCTACCAACCTACAGAGATTCACAGAAAGCTCCCAATTGGGAAATACCACCTCTGATGCACTACTGGTTCACTTTTGTAGCCTATAAATACTGTAACTGATTATATCAATAATATACCAAGTCTGACTCCCTGATGGGTACACTGGTTTGCTGTGAACTGGAGAGACTTTACATTTTTAATTTTCCTTGGAATGGAATGCTGCTGTAATGAAATTCAGTTTCTGCACAGCAGCGAGACGGAAAAGGAAAATAAGTAACGCTTTTCAAGGCAACGATTCCAATCCTCAACACACAATGATGACCACATGGAGAACGTCTTACTATCATTCAATCACAGCACACTTAAAGCTGTCATTTCCAGTATACCCGCACTGTAAGTAAGCCCATTATGAAACATCAAACATTCAATAAGCATATCACACAATACAGGAAATATCTACAGAAGAAATGAAGAAGAGAAAGACATTCGGTGGAACAAAAGAACCTCATTACAATCTGTCCTCTCGTGTAATTACCTTGACATATTGGAGGTACATTGCTGTATGGAGAGATAAGAGGAATAACTTTCACAGCTCAAGAGCATTAAAAAAAAACAAATGGCTGCTAAACCATGACTGAATGGCAGAAAACTGATTGATGGATTACATTTCTGCAAAGACAAATCAAAGACAGGTATGTGCAATAACCAATGGCATGATATGAGAAAGACTAAAGCCAAGTAAAGAAGAAACATCTAGATTATCATGTTGCAAGATTAAAGTAGTTCAAAAAATCAGAACTACTGAAAACTAGTCAATGATTAATATTATAAAAGGTTCAAAATTCCTTGGAAAAAGTTGTTATAACAAAGATCATTAGAATCTTCACTGAAGGCTTGATTCATATTTTATTCTGTTTACTTTTAGACACAAATACTTTATCATTGAAAACACTGACATATACATTTTTACTTTAAACTTGCACGATTGTCTTGATGCTTCTTTTTAAAGTGGCCATAATCAACTTCTGCAGCCAGAGTTAACACAACAATTTTAATGTTGACTTTCCCACTATTTTTTGATTGGTGATAAGGTCAACACTGAATTTTTTTATATTTTCAAGGATTAAAGTGCTACGTTGTAAAAGATGGACACTGATTTCCTTTGAACGGAAAGGTGGGCAATGAATGCCAGTGAAAAATGAGTCAAAATGAAATGAGATATTCTGTAACAAATGACTCACAGTGAGGTGAAATTCATAAACTGAAGTTCTTTAAAGCGCTGATATATCTACGGTAAAAGTCCATGATAGGATCCATGTAAGATTCGTGTTTCTGTCATTACAGAGGATGTAATCATGAAGTGCCCTGCAATATTTAAAAACGTTGAGTACCCAGAATCTACCATAATAACGTCACATTTACACTGTAAAAAGTAGAAATGATTATAAACTATATATGAACCAGCAAAGATAAAGACAAAATTGCAATATTATTAGACTTGTTTTAGAACAAGGAGCTTCAGTGAGATAAGTGCGACCTGGATGCAATGTCCAAAAAGATGAGAATATTTTCCAAATATACACTGTAATTTTATCCCAACTAACAAACGTACTTAATAATAAAATAAAAAAACAACCAAATAAAAAGATTGTGGGCTGGCGTGGCTTCTGTGGTTAATTCACAGTTATGGCATCACAGTCAGGAACAAGAATCTACAGGAGGGGTCTTTGTTTTGTTTTCGTTATGCCGTGCCACACAAACAGTGAAATGAGAAAAAGAATAAAAACAGGGTACACTAAGGGGAGACAAGTGTAGAAAGCATGGCTCACTTAAAGTTGTCACGACATCTTATTTTCTCCCCTAAAGAGTGTGCCCTCTACAGGTGGCCTGAAGTCGACCTCCTACTGTTCGTCTGATCAGAAAGAGGTTAGTGTTTGTAATACCGAGCGCTGCTGACAGTTTTACCCCACATCCCCATGCGGCGACTGGCGTCTCTCCACTCACACACAAAGTGCAGTTAAAGCAATATCAGCTCATATTACAATCACAGCTTGCTATAAAACGGAGAACACAGTTCCCAATGATTGCCAGCTGGAAAAAAGGCCTCGCAGACCAGCTCGGATTGCTACTTACCATCAGTCCCACGTGCAATTTATAGCTGGTAAAAGGTCTTGGGTGGTCACCATCTCTGATAATACAATAACTAATTGATCATTCGTTTACTAAAATGAAGTAGTTGGGGCCATTCACATGTAGCGCCTTGGGCGCGCTCCATGATGATATTTCAAATGTACATGTAGATGCAGTGTGAGAGTTCATGATGGAAGTAATTTATCTAGGTGGGTTCATGCTGCATTGAGATAAAAACATCTCAACTCTTCAGAATTATACAAGCGCACCATAGGTAATTTGACATGATCCAACCAATCATCTTCCTCGGGTTCTTCCGTTACATTTAAACTTTGCACAGCTGATCTTTGCTAAGTAACGGCAGATCGTCCTGGTGCACAAGCTCCCAAGTGTTTTGTCACAAATGAGGAAATCAACGCGCCTAGCATTTTCAACGCGTTCTTAGGCACGACATGTGAACGGCGACCCACTTGTCAGTTGTATGCTGATTTTGTATTAACAAGATCAAACATTTTTTGATTCAGGTCGTTGAGAAAGTCCTGTTGTACATGGGTATAAACGCATTATAAATTACCAAACCTAAAATTTCCAGCATGACCGCAAGGCACCAAACTGCCTTGAAGTGACAGTTCACTCGACAATAGCTTTCATAACTTTATCTCTTCCGCAGAACACAAAATCCTGGCACCCATATCACTTGCGTTGGTTTCGTGTTCATTCAATGAAATGAATGTAACTGCTGTTCGGTCACTACCTTTCTTTAAAATATCTTCTTTTGTGTTCTGTGGAAAAAAAAGAAAGTGGAACAGGATTGAAATGCCAGGAGGGTGAGTAAACAATGATAGAAATTTTAAGGAGAACTATAATTTTAAGATCATAAACATAATGATAAACCTACACTAATTGAATGAAGAGCAAAAACATTTCTCAATTTAAAACATAACCTGTTCGTTGCTAAGAAATGCCGTCAATTCATCTCTGCTGCCCACCGTTTAGCACCATTGGCTAAATGTGACCTCATAACACCCAAAAACTATCAAGAACAGGAACAGACCATCAGTAGTCATCTCAGGAAAGCAATTAACAGGAGCAATTGGGCCTGGATTGATTAATTAAATCAATCGCTCATTAAGACAATGCAGGGGTGTGACCCTGTGTAAAAGTGCAACTCTCTATGTTAAGTACCTTTAGCAGATGGTCCCTCTGAAGTGACCTACCTCCCAATCTAAGCCAGCGTTTGTGACGCCCTACAAACATCCTCCAAAGATAAGACTTCAGAAGGAAATCCTTTCTTTTCCTCTTTAATACATAAGAACATGTTCTGACACAGAACACAGGCTGATGTGCCAAACACATTTTCCTCGAACACGATTTAAAGGATCGCTCCTGTCTAACATGTGAAAATTCCAACCCACCCCTAAATCCAAGCTTACAAAACCATGCCCCACCCCACCCGATTCGCTCACAAAACACACGCCAGAATGCCGATGCGATGTGGGGAGAGGTAAAGCTGTCAGACAGGCCTGAAACAAGGTGTATAGAGTAAGAGAGGTCAAGGTCTTGGGAGGGCATCTGTGAGAATCTCAATTGGCAGCGCCAGTGATTATGTGCACCTTCTCCACCAGAAGTCCTTTACGAGCAGAATGAGCTATTGTGACTACTTGAAAACCCCTACAGGCCGTCGTAGGGAAAGTTTTCCATCTTCACTGTCTGTTGGATGAGTAGCTTGGACTCTCGCCGTTCCTCGTTTTTTATCGATTTGTTGATATCCATAATCTTTTCACAGATGTATTTGTTCACTTTGGATAATCGCTGAGTGATCTCAGCACTGTCGGCCGTTTCTTGAGACACGCGGTCATAAAGACACTCTGAAATAAAACATCTGGTTAGATATTTGCAAATATAAATAAAGTCTTCATTGTAAAACAAGGTTGTCAAAAAACTGAACAGGGTTTATTAAGATTTAATTTCAGTCTTGCAACAAGCACATTTTCTATCGATATTCATCGTGCAAAATCGGTCATAAGTTGACTCCTCATAATAGTAATTTTCATTTCTCAATAATTTGGCCAAACTTTTTCAACCAATGTAAGAGATTAAACATTGACACACATTATAAGAGATTTCCTGAGCCAAAACTGTGACTAATGTGAATGATACAGGTGTTCAATTTGAATGCATTATTACCAAATACATACATTTTTAGAACATAATTTTAATGTGAAAAATGTTACTTTTTCGTGTTCTAAAACAATTTTTCTGTGGTATCTACATTGGTTTTATGAAATTTTACTTTTTACTTTTTATTTTTGTCAACATTATAACCTAAAAAAAAAAAACGTCTAACATTTTAAGGCAATATACGCACCTCTGACAATTTTCAACTTGCTTGGAGATAGCGGTGGTTTAGGTAGGGCATCTTTTTTCTTCTTCGTAGCAACACCAGTGACACTGCGGTTTTTTAGGGTTTCTGTGCCCCAGATCATCACCGCCAGATTTTTGGTGAACTTCGAGTCTCCCTGTGTCCGCTGTAGCTGATGCCACTTCTCCTCCTCCACCCAAATACCTCCACCCAAGTGCACCTGCAACAGATACACTCCACTTTAAGTATGCAACATACACACACACAAACATTACATTCTTTACTTCATGTGGTACATTCCTAGAGAGTCCTAATTCTTTCTGACACGGTAGCTGCATAATACTATCCATGTTAGAATTTTTGTAAAGTTTACAGTTTGAAGATTACAGTGTGTTAGCTAGAAAATGTACATGTATGGAAGGCATAGTTCACCCAGAAATTATCTGTCACCATAAAATCACCCTGTAGTCATTTCAAACCAGTATCACAATTTCTTCTGTGGAACACAAAAGAAGATATTTAGAAAAACGTTTAACACATTCACTTCTAATAGACAACTGATTGGTTGCCACTAAGTGATTGGTTGCAATGTTAGTAAATAACAGAAATTTAATTTTTGCATGAACTATAACTTAAATACATGTACCGCTTCTGTTGACTGGAGACACAGAGGGGAGTTGGGTAAGCTGTGACACTTTGGTGGGTTGTTTATATTTTTTCATTTGGATATACAAGGTTTGATATAAAAACGTATTTAAAACAATATATTGTATGCATTATGTCATGACATCACTCCACATGACATCACGCCACCTCGCATCCCATGTTCTTTCCAAACTCTCGAACCAAAGTCTGGTTCATATAAGGAATGCATTATAAACAAAATCAACGAATCAACGACAAAGTATCCAAGATCATCATGTGCGGTAATGCGGTTTGACAGATGCCAGACCAGAGTGTTGACTTTTAAGCCACGCTGTGGAGGACACAGCCCAACGAGCCATCAAGATGGATTGATGGGTAGCTGGTGAGTAACAGCTGAGGTAATGTGCCTTCTGCTTTGTCACCCTGAGCAGTCTTCAGGCTGCTCTCCAGCAGCTTTTCCCCAATGCTTCTTACGTGCCTTTAGGCCCTGGTCCAATACACAAGCTTTCCCTGCTCTTAACTTAGAGGAGATTTGCTTTTCTACGGCTACCTGTCACTCAGAATGATTCCTGTGGTACGAATAATTAATACTGGATATGTGCGGTACATGTAAAGGCCTAATTTGCTTTTGTTCTTCACGCTTGAACTGTAAACCCTTTCAGCATGTAACACAAATTCCCCCCTGTCATGTGAGGCGGGCAGAGGAACGCAAAATGCAGAGCCAATGTCTGCTAACAGGGGCTCAAAATCACAGCAAGCGTTCTGGTTAAAAGGCCCTGTGAGACTGATGTGGAGGTAGGGGGAATTTTGCTAGTCAATTATATGAACTGCGGCATTGCAGAACACCAGCCCCATTGATGAAATAACCAATAAGAGACAAATATAGTTCAATTACAATACACTGATGGTCCATTTCTTTAATGTGACTGCAGCATCTCATGCGAGTTAAAGGAAATCAGGATGCAGATAGGACAAGCTAACAGATACACTTGTGGGGACTGGGGAGCTGCTCTAAAGTCTCTTTCACAAGCCGTGACATTTGGAATTTTGGGGATACTTCACGCTGTGCCTAACACACTTTTTTTTTCATTCATACACAAAGCATAATTTGAGATACTATAAATACGTATTATTATGTAAGTTGAAGTCAAAGGATGTCAAGCGCTAATGTACCTCACAGCTCAAAAAAAATGTAACTTCATAAATGATTTATTTTAGATTTTTATTAAGGAAAGGGATTGAAGAAATTCATTTTATAAGGCCTAAAGGGACAAAAAAATGAACATTTTGTCTCTAACTCACCCCACAGTTGTTCTAGACCTGTATTAATATATTTGTACTAAACCTGTATTAATATATTTGTTTTTTAACCTGTATTAATATATTTGTTCTAAGCCGGTATTAATATATTTGTTCTGTAAACATAACAGGTAATCTTTGAATAATGAATTTTGTCCTTTTACGGTAGTCAAGAGTATTTGGTTAAAAAGATTTTTCCAAATGTCTTTATGTTTAGCAGAGCAAGGAAGTTTGGAATAACTTGAGGGATAAGTAAACAAAAAAGTTCTAAAAAGTGGTCAAAAAGCATCTGTTGCTTGCTGAGCCTTTTCCATGTGCAAAAAGATATTTAATTTCATCATAAATTCTTGCTGTTTAAAGGCATTTTGGCAGACGCCTTGTTTTTTTTTTTAAACAATGCAAGATTACTTGAAGCCTTGTGACGTTTTACCATAAAACTGCAGAAATGACAAATAAATATTTTTTTCAGATTTGCTTTCAGTGTTCCTGTAAGAGAAAAAATAAAACCACATACTTTTCCATCATTGAAGGTGTAGACGGTCCTAGGAGATGGGGAGTGGTTGGAGCTAGTGTTGGCCTCTTTTGGAAACGCCTCCTGCGGTTCACTGATTGGCTCCACCACCTCTGCTCTGATTGTCTGTGTACCATTGTCATGCATCGGCTCTGATGAAGCAAAGCACATCATTGACCAAACATGAGTTAAGCACGATTTGCCAAGAAGAAAACAAGTGACAGTGTTAAAAGCAGATGTTCAGACTTTATAATGATTGTTTTTAATTCGGTCCAGTGCGGCGAGTCCTGGTATGATCTGCTTGGAGCACTGCCCAAAACGTAGCTCCCAGTGCCTTGAGACAACTGGGTTATTTAAGCTCAGTAAGCTGGCTTGGTGGCTGTTAACACTAAGCTCTAACGTATCTGTTGAGTTTTAATATCGGTCAGTGCTCTGCGCAGTTGACTCTAGAGAACCCAGACTGGCCTAATCTTCTGCCTGTTACCCCACACAAATGCAGCATCTGGCCAGGACAGTATCCTAAGGGCCCTGGACACTGTGTCCTCTTTAAGCGGTGTGTAGTGTAGTCTTTATCCACTGAAGCTGGATTTATTGTGAGACTACAGTACTTTTTATGTTGAACATTTTTTTTTATGATATTATATACAAGAATGTCTGTTTTAATTATTGTGTCCTTAAGAGCTGTTTCACCAATCTTAAACTTACCACTGCCAAGTCTCATGAGCAGGACGTCCTGCAGACGTCTATTAAAGTCCCTCAGCTCCTTGACTTCAGTCAGTAGACTTCCATACTCCTTTAGTTTCTTGGCCTGCTGCAGCAGTTGTCTGCGTGTGCGCTCTAGTTCCTGCTGCAGACGTCGCATTTCCTCTTCCTGCTGTCTGTAACTGTGCACCAACTCCTCGTACAGGACACGAGGCACCACAGCCTCATCCTGCTCTTCCTCCCCCTCAGTTGTGAGTCTGTCTAGCTCTTCTCCCTCCACGCATGTGTTCACAGCATTTCTCTCCAGTCGCGCAACCACCGCAGCCAGGCTCTTCGATGAGTTTGAACTGGCCCGCTGCTGTTCCTGCGACTGGACCTGTATCAAAAAGATTTTTTTTTCAGCATTAACTAGTCCAAAAGCTGTAAACTAATACTAATACAAAATCTCTCAATTTTGACCAGAAAATCTTATCTCTAGATTCAAACCATTGGAGTTGTATAAAAACAAACAAATTAAAATCTGTTTTTCCTAAAAAATAAATAAAGAAATTGGTTAAATTTAATATATGTGTTCTTGAAAATATTTGTATACAAAGTGTTTAGGTTTTGAACTGCACCTGCAAATTAGACTGGCTGAATGAAAATTGTGTTATCTTTACTCACCCTCTTGTCATTCCAGACCTTTATGACTTTCTTTCTTGCGCAGAAAACAAGAAAAGATATTTTGAAGAATGTTGGTGAAATGCACCCATTGACTTGCATTGGTGTTTCAATACAATACAAACGAACAGATGCCACTGCTGTTTGGTTATCAGCTTTCTTCTTTTTGAAAGTCATACAAGGTTTAAAATTACAAAATATGAGTAAATGAGAACACAGTTTTCATCTTTTGGTTTTTTATTATATTTAGGATAGATTTATAAGTGATAAGTAATGATTCTGGAAAAATGAGATGAGAAAAATAATTCTTTAAGTGCCAAGAGATAATTAAACATTTCTTTCTTGTCTTTTAAAACCTGATTGATTTTGATTCTTCTTCAGAAATAAGATATTTTAAAAAATGTAGGTAACTGGCACCCATTTACTGGCATTGTTTTTGTTTCTCTGTTTTTATTTGTTTTTGTATTAAATGTTTTCTTTTTATAACTCATAAAGGTTTGAAATGACAACGATGAGTCAACTTATGAGTAAATGATGACACAGTTTACATTTCAGTTTACATATTTTGTATGTTTTAAAAGCAACTTAAACATTCCGTTCCTTGCATTGTTTGCAATATTTAAAACTCTTACATCTGTAAAAATACCTCTTGGCCAAGTCCCGACCTGTGCTACAAATCGGTACCAGTGTACAAACAGCACCTTTAAATTTATTATAGTTCTCTAGCTTATGTAAAAAAGGTTGTCCAAATGTACCTTTTTATGTCTGAGGGGCATTCTCTCCTCCCCAACGTGATTCTCCACTGTGTTCCTGTTAGACATCTTGGGTATTTTCATCTTCTTTTGCATAATACTGTGCTCAAATTCCTCAATGCTTTCTGAAAAAGAAAGGAACAATGTCAGAAGTGCAAACAGTATTTCATCTCTGTACCCTAGATGATACAGTTAAAACAAGGACACGGCGAAAAAAATACAACATTTTACGAGTTTGGAAAAAAGTTTTGCAGTAACCTTGTAGAGACACAGATGACTAGCTATTGTTATAATAAACTATTAATGGAGCGTTTAACTTTGCAAAGTGATGTCGAAAGAGCAGCATCAATATCATTTTGACAGTCAGGGTCGTCACAGCTGTCAGCATGTGATGCAGTGTTACAGAATCAAGGCCGCTTGGAGAAGGCAGAGCAGATATATTAAACAGCCCTCCTGAAAAGAAAAAACATCACAGAAATTCTAATGGATCTAATGGTTATATCCGGAATTGTATTGGCTTTAATGGAATCTCTAATGGTCTCTGTGGGTCTGAACTGGTAATGTGTTGGAGGGATTTTATCTGGCGGAAGGGAACCAACAGAACACCATTAGATCCTACTGGAATAAGGCCCAAAAACACATTACAAGAAGAATTTTGTAATAGCTTTAATGGTAAACAGCTAATGGTCTGTAATGGTTTTTGTAATAGAAAACATTAAAATTGTATCTTTTCTTCAGCAGGGACAAACCAAGTGTGCATTTCTACTTCCAAGTGGATAATAATTCTCGCTGGAACAAAAAACAATAGATCCCAGCTCAAAACACAATAGAATATTCAATGGATTTAATGGTTATAATGGAACCTATAATGGTGTCTACTGGTATGTGATGGATTCTATTGGTGAGGTGTTATCTGACAGATGGGACCCATTTAACCTACTGGAATAATGCCCAAGGAATTTTGTATGGGTTTTAATGGAAAAAGCTAATGCCTCATAATGGTGTTTTAATGGAAACCATTAACAATTTCTGTGATGTTTGTTTCAGCAGGCATGGCTCAAAATTGCGACCATTTTGGTTGCAAACGCTTCCAAAATTTAACTTGTGTGACCTGAAAATATATTTGGGAGCATTAGTCCAGGTGTAATGCGACCTGCTCTTAAAAAAACGGCTCTTCTTTTATCCGCATTACGTTATTTAAATACATTCACAAGAATAAAAAAAAATGATTGTATTTCTTAAACATTTGTTTAATATTACCATATAACATGTAAATCATGACTGACAGTACCTTTCCATTCACATGTCTCAATTATCATGTTTATGATTAAACAGTGTGATTTCAAGAAAATCATAGTCATGTCATATAAAACCCCGCAAACATCACATGGATGTTTTAATGGTAAAACTGTGACTTATTTTTTAAAGGATTCAAACAAGCAATGGTATTATTCAAATTTGGGTAGTAACTCCTACATTTTTTAAAGTTGGCCCAAATGCTTAGTATTAAAAATGTTTCAAGCCCTGGCAGAGATATGCAACAAAAAGATCTTTGATGATATTAACAAATGTGGTCATTCTTTCCATTGTTTAATTACAGCGTTATGGAAGTGACATAAAAACGCTCTTGGAATGTAATTGTTACCAGTAAACTGAACAAACTGTTTATATTATACAAAACCCTTGTTGATAGTGTTTAATCATCACAAAAATATCAGTCTATGCACAACTTTTCTGTTTTAAAGAATATAAATAAGCCTGCGTATCGCGTCAAAAAAGGACACCAATTTTGGGAGACAACAAACTTGTGGATTCACGTGAATTAAAATGTACAAACCAATATATTCAACAAAGATGCCGCTCTTAATAGAAAATAAAATAATTACTATAATTTATAACTCATGTGTCTGTTTATGAGAAAAATGTATAGTTACGAATTAGACAAACCTAAAAATAGCCTTTAATTGACTATAAAAAATGTACAAACATAAAAATAATGCTTAAACAATTTAAATAGATTCCTGACACGGGTATCTGAACCACCAAATGTGACATCTGTGCTATTAGAATACTAAAAACCTTTGGTAATATATAAACATTTTTCATTGTAAGGTTGACATTTCCCCAGAACTGCCCAAATGTGTGGCACACGAGACTTAAGGTCCACCACGACAGATTGTCCACTACTTAATTCCTGCCAACCGCTTTAGCAGACCACATTTGTTTCTAACGAGATCAGGATTGTGAGAGAATGTTAAGCCAGAGATGAACATTAGTAAGGTATCTGATCCAGTCCTCAGTGAAAGTTGGGTTCCACAGTCTGAGCCGAAGCAGGAAGTGACATGATCAACAAATCTAGCACAGCACTGATTTAAACCCCACACAACACTCTCTAATACAATGTGTGTGATGACTTCTTCTGCTTCTAATGTAACAGCATGATGTGCTGACACAATACAAATGACACCAAACATTACCTGCATGGCTAATGTGATTATAACCTAGCAGCTTGGGCTAAAGGCAACTAGCTGTTCAGATCCACATATATTTACAAACAAGTTATGTGCAGTCTTTGTATAAGGTTCTTAATAACAATAAGTACATCATAAGTACCTTTATTTCACGTTATATTGTTATCATTAAACGTTATAGATAAGGTTTGTGTGAGCATTAGCAGCAAGCTACAGCAAGCCTAGCATGCTGAGCCTTCTGGTTTGTTTACATGAAATCCTGCATTTATAAACATTATAAACAAGCTCTTACTTTGTTTACATCTTTGTTTACAAAACAAACATCCTATGAACACCTGCACACATCCATATCTGTATTCATGTTAAAATGCATTTAAACCCCCTAAAGTGAATCCCATATGAACAACAAATACATGGGAATGTGTCATAACAATGCTTGACAGATGTCAAGATGAAATCAAAAATATAAAGTTAACATTGAAGCAATCCAACATTAGCAGATCAATCTTAAAATCTGCAATACGCAAAAGTGAAACATTTGTGTTTAATAATAATAATAATAATAATAATAATAAATTCTAAAGAAGAGTTGGACTCACCTGCCAGGGCGAGGATGTGTGCTTTTGCAGGCTGGCCTGTTCCTCTCAACACCACATAAACCTTCTGATCATCAAAATCTCTTTTGTGCAAAGCCTGGAAATCTTTCACGTCTGACACAGGTAACGCGTAGCACATGTCGTCCTCCAGGAAACGCACGAACGCGTACATTATTTTTGCTCTTTGGTCCCTGCTCTTTGGGATGGGGCTTGGCAGCTTCCCTCAAAAAAGATGTTAAAAACATATATAAACACAACGATGGGAGAGGGTAGATGGGGCCTCTGCGATCGACTGCTACTGTCTGGCTGGTGCGTCTCGTAGCGGAGGACACGCTGTCCGCACAGCGCCTCTTCAGACCGTACTAATCGATACAGAACAAAGAGGAAGCTCGGACAAAGTGCCATTAGGAAGTCTGGTGTTCTCTTTTTTTTTTGGGTATTTAGGTGAAATATTGAAGGTTGCCATTAAAGGGAAGTTCCATGGTGGCTTTTAATTTTTCAGTTGTTTAATTTCAATTATGTAGTTGGTTTGACATTATACATTTAAGTGTGCACAGTATACATGTTAACATGAATTGGAAATGCTTTTATACAGAGTTTGTTTTAATTACTTTCACATGAAAGTATATGCAAGGTGTTTACAGTTTCTTAAAGGTGCAGATCATCACGATTTCATATTTCAAACTTTCAGAATTAGTGTAGAATTTTGTTGGTAGAGTATAAATACGATCTGTTAAATTATAGCTCAAATGTTCAATGCCAAGCGAGGTATTTTATGGCACAGAAATGGCCTACATAAAACGACCGGTTTGCACTGCATTCCTCTACTTCCTGCTTTAGTGATATCACAATCGGTTAACTCTCCACCCACAGGATCACTCAAAAGGGGCGTGGTCTTGTGGGACGCTCCCACAGAGAAGAGGAAGAGAT
Organism: Triplophysa yarkandensis; assembly: GCA_033220385.1. Taxonomy (NCBI): domain Eukaryota; kingdom Metazoa; phylum Chordata; class Actinopteri; order Cypriniformes; family Nemacheilidae; genus Triplophysa; species Triplophysa yarkandensis. The sequence continues at coordinate 8,864,997 of CM065656.1, read as the reverse complement.
GCGCTCGGAGTGTGTTTTTGTCGACATGTTGTTTAACTGCTGTTATTTTTATCCCTGAGTCCAATCTGAGATCAATGATTACAATTTGTTTAACCCGGTTCCCAAAAAGTATTATACACATGTACAACTATGTGCCGGACATTTTACTGAGTACAGCTTACTCAATCTCAATCAGTTTATTTTCAATTTACACACATTATTCTAGCGGTTCCCTCTTTGTCTGGAGAAGGCAATGTTAATGGATCACAACCAGTAAGTGTATTTTATTATTTAAATTGGGGCTTTATTATTTAACTTATTACACAAAGGGCAAAGCTGTTTAGCTTTGTTAACTAGATTGTTATGGAAACAAATCCGACAAAACTTTTAAAAAGTGTAGTAATTCAACCGGACACAATGGATTGTTTGTATTGATCACTTTACATTATTTGTTGATTCTATCTATTGTTTACTGTTTAACCACATGCTGGTTTAGCTGCAGACACGTGAATCATTGTTCTATGTTTAGGTGTATGCAAAAGTCATGCACAGGTTCTAATTGATCATATTTTCAGGGTCTGATTCCGACTCAAATTGATAACATTACAGGCATGTTTACATTCATACTGAGCGCATGCATCTCCACGTTCTGTTAAGAGGCGTGATATTTCTGAGCAACACAAACTAACTTTCCTGTCGAATCACAACACAGGAACAGCTGGCCCAATCAGAACTCGCTGCGTATTTCTGAAGGCGGGACTACATCAGAACAGGAAAGTAATCAGCCATTTTTATGACAGTGAAAAAACAGGTATACAGATAAGTAAATTATGTGAAAAATATGAGTTATTTTTCCAAGCGTAACATTAACACATGTTATATCGCAAACTGTAAACACAATAAAAGCTTCAAAAACACACAAAGAACAGCACCTTTACAAGGTATTAAATAAAGATGCACCGATACTTAATATCTCCACTGATATAACATTATTCAGAGAGATAGCCTATATGCTGTGACCAATGCATATTTAAAATATTAATGTGCATTAACGTGATTCTTAAAGTTAAATGAATATTTCTTTACTTGAATGTTGTTATTTAATATGTTGACTATTTATATTGAACATTAAATTGTTGAAGTTTAAAAAAAAATATACATGCACAGAGCACAAATGTATTGCATTTTACTGCAGTCATGGCCTAGTGGTAATTGACTCACTAGTTTGATTCCCAGGGCCGAAAGGTAACGACTGACGTGCCCTTGAGCAAGGCATCTACCGCTCACTACCCAGGCGCTGCGGTGAAAGCTGCCCACTTCTCCGGGTGTGTGTGTTCACATGCACTAGATGCAGTGTGTTTTCACTGCACTAGATGAGTTAAATGCAGAGGTCACATTTCGGGTGTGGGTCACCATATTTGACAAATGGGTCAATTTCAATTTACTTTCACTACTGTCCTCTTTTGATTTATTGGAGTTATCTGCCCTGATTTTTGGCCTAAGTTCAAACTAAATTGTATTGGCACAACTCTAGCTTAAAGTTAAAAGGTGTAAAAAGTTTAATTACTATTGTCCATGTGGTCAAAGCTGATACGAAGTTTAAAGGTTCACTAAAATGTTTCTTTTACATAATTAACTTATTCTTATGGGGTTCCAAAATGTTATAACAAAAAGATTATAATGTTGAACCATTGCCCTGCACTGACTTCCATTATATGAAAAATAGTTATGTTTCATTTTATCTATGGTGTTACACAAAAGAAACAATCATATACAAGTTTTGAATCAACATGTGGGGAATGAAACTGATACATCCTTTTATTTTGGAGTTACTATCCCTTTAAGTATTAGAAATGAGTAAAGCAATTATTTTACATTGTGTAATTTGTGTTTCATTTAAGTAAAATGTTGATAATGCAAAATTTGGTTCAACTGAATATGTAGTCATTTGGTTTGCCATTACATTTAACACAGTTTGACTGTTTTATGCAAAGTAATTTAAAAATTATAGTTTACCCCAAAATAAAAATTCTTTCATCATTCATTCACCCTTTTGTCATGTCAAACAGTATGATTTCTTTTCTTTTGCACAACACAAAATAAGAAACTTTGAAGAAAGTCACTTCAGTTGTATAGATACAGAAATGCAAGTGATAGGGTGCCAGTTACCAACATTCTCCAAAATATAATTTTTTTGTTCTACAGAAGCAGGAAAGTTATATTGGTTTGGAATGACAAAATTGTTAGTAAATCAGAAGTATTGTGGTTATTGAACAGCTTTCAAAAAGTCTCTCTTTAAAGTTAGATTCACCCAAGGCCATACAACATAAAGAAGCCTGTTGAATGCACCACTGTTGTATTTCAATGAATTGAAGATTATTCGCAGTGTTTTATCTGTGACCTTTATACAGAACATTAACGTTTATACACGTGTAAGGATCACAGACAAGGATAATAAAAGGCCCATGTCTGCCTTCTAAGATTCTGTGGTTTTCCATCACTGGGAAAAAGGAATCCAGTGCAGCATCTCCCTTAATGTGTGTTCAATATCGCTCATATCCCTCTCATACAAAAATCTTTCAGCCAGCCAATCATTACCATAATCAATTCATTCACCTATTACTTTTGTTCTGCACCAGCGATCTCAGCTGAAAGCTGTGCGGGAAGAGGTATTCTTCTGGATCACAATTGGTTCTAGACTGTATCAGTCGGTGTGGAAGAATGTGTTTCTGCCAGCATGCTGTTTGCCATACGTTTCGTTCTCTATTCCTTGTTTCTCTTCAAATGACAAAGGCTATCTGACAGAGAAAGAACATTTTGTTATTGTAAAACAGGCAGGTTGTTATACACAAGGACGGATTTCTTCACTTGTACTTTAATAACGAGAAAGGCACAGTCAATAAATGGCACTAACAATTCGTTCTGCTTCGCCTGCCGTAATTGAAAAGTAAGTGATGCAGAACTTTGGATGCTTTTGCCCTTTCTTCTGTTTTCTCTCCATTTATTTCCTTTCATTTTATGTCACCGTTCCAGTCAGATCTGTGATCAGGTCTTGAGCGGAAAACACAGAGATGAGGTTTTGCTTGAAGGACAAGAAGTTTCAGCTCAGTTTATGGTTTTCTCAAATTAGGACCGAACCACAGGCTCTGAATAGACCAAAAGAGAGTATGTACTTTCTATCTGATCCCTATTCTGGTTAGCGTCACGTCAGCAAAACGACAGTCATTATGTCATAAGCTTATAGACAGTAAAAGAATACACAGAAACGGTTTGCTTCAGTGAATGGATTGAGCTGAAGGCCTCTGGGATGGACTGGGCCCTTGGCATGTTGTTGGGCAGAAGGTGTAACTGATGCAGTCTGACTGAATGGACTTTGCAGAGATGGGGCTCTGCGTGTAACGAAAGGATTATTCTTAATCTAATCGGCTCCTCGATGGTTGGCCTGTCCTAAGCCCTGAGTCACTCCAAATAAAACCACCCAGATCCCCTGGCTGATGTGTTCAAGTGGTCCCCAGTTTGGGACAAAATACGTTGAGTGTTTATTTTGATAATGAATTGTAAGCAATTTAATAATCCGGTATAAAATATGAAATTAATGTGGCCTTTCAACAGGTTCCTTGTGTCTTGAAAATATTAAACTGTTACATTTAGAGTTGAAAATATATATTAGATATAAACACTGTTTAATGTGGTCAAATTAATTAAAGTTAAGCCACTCCCTGCTAAAGCCAGCTTCCAGGATGCCAGATATTAGGCATAGTTTACCCAAAAATAAAAATGCTTTCATAAATTACTCAGTTGAAACATAATAAATCCCCTTGGTGCCCCAGAAATCTCAGTTTCTAAATTATTCCAAATATCTCCCTTTGTGTTTAACAGAAAAAAAATTATTTATACAGGTTTGGAACAACTTGAGGTGGACTACTGTCAAAATCTTTGGGTATGGACTATAGATTCAATCCATGTCCGTAAATCTTTACATTTCTTGACTAAGCTTTGTATTGCAAAAATGTGCTGCATTATTGTACTGTTATTTTATGGATGTTCTATAACACATTTGTTTTGATAAATTGCATAATTCAATAAATGTCAACACAATAAATAATTCCACAAATGTTAACTGTATCTATCTAGATAGATTTTTTTCTTTATTGAAATATTATTCCAAGGATCAAAGTATGAAATGGAAAATTATTACAGACAATAATACTTTTTTATTTAGTCGCACAAGAAACCTTTAAAAAACTAAACAAAAACAAACAAAAAACCTATTTTATTACGTATGCAGCTCTTTTTGTATTCTCATTGCCAATATTGTTTCCCATTCCTCCCAAATAAATAATATGCAATTAAAGGGGTAGTCCTGTCATCATATACTTATTTATTTTGTCATTTAAACCTGTATATTTTTCTGCAGAACAAAACATAGGATATTTTGAAGAATGTTGGGTACAGAGAATTTGTAGAACCAATTCATTTTTAATGTAATGATTGACATAAAACAAACACAAGCCAACAGGTTACCCATTTTATCAAAACTTCAATTTTTGTGTTCTGCAGAAGAAAGAAACCCATACAGGTTTAACTGACAAGAGAGCGAGACTGACAAAATTTTGTTTTGGGGTATTACTGTATCGCTTTAGCTGTGGTTGGTGATTTATATTTGTACCAAATCTAGTACTAGTATGAATAGAGCTTAAAAAGTGCCAAAAACTAAATGCAATTTAGACAAATCGGTCAATTTCATTATATCAATCGCTGAAAGAATAAATGGATACGAAATATTAAATATGAACCCCATTTCTGCAATTATAAATTCCACCACAAGAGCGAAAGCTTTCACAAAACTCATGAGATCAAATAACAATGCAGCAGCGCCCAACGCTCTCATGTGGGGATATCAAACAATGAACACTCGAACTAAGTGTTAGCTCCCCCTCCACCTCTAAACACGTACTTACTCCAGTGATGGCGCCTCATAAACTGTTTGGCAGTGTTGACATTATCAGCGGCTCGGAGTCAGACATCATGTTCCTCCAATTAGAGCTTCACAGCTCTCCTCATTCATCTTTATTGGTGATACATTAGCCACCATTAAATAAAAGACATGGGATAATCTCCATAATGATGTGGATGATGAAGCTGACTGTCAGAGAGGGAGGCAGGAGTTCTGTGACCAGAATAGGAAAGAGGGTGGGTGTCGGGCGGTTGGCCTGTTTTGGGTCGTTGCCTGGAGAGGATGATGATGAAGATGAGGAGAGATGGACACGAAGAGCTGTGACAGCGGCATTAGCTGGGAACACATTAGCCATTACCATGCGGCCAATCAAAACAGCGCACCTGTGCCAATCGGGGAGACGGACAGACGCTAGCCCAGGTGCGCGTGTGTGTATTGGTACTGAACTATGTTTGTGTGTGTTGGTACTGGCTGACTAAGTATAGAAACCAGACGGCACGCTCCAAACCTGCTGCCTTTGCCAGAATCCATGAAGCACGGAGAGAGACAGAAGGGAACTTTTATTGAACGTTCAAAATATGTTTTAAAATAAAGGTCTGGGGAGAAAGAGGCCCCTCTTGGGGTCAGTCGGAGACAGGGAAAGTTGGCACCATCATCTTCTATTGATCAACATCTTATAAGGCGATGATCTCCTCTGGTTCAATTGAACCGTCTGTAATAGCGTTACTTTATTTTGTTCTTTAATTAGAGCCTCATGAATAACTGATTAGCCGTGAAGTCATCAGTCGGGCAATAAAAAAGTGATAGTGCGTGAAATGAACACTAGCCCCAGAACAGAGTTCTGAACGGTGCCATTAGTCACTAATGCCAGTTGCCCTGAGACAAACTTCAAAACTGACGGACCAAGCATACGCAAACTATATTGTATAACCGCTCCTCAATCCCTTCATCAAATATTTACAAGGGTATCATTGCCAGAACAGTGTTCCACTGAGCATTCTCTGAATAGCGGCTGTGGGGACATTGATCTTTCTTTTAAAGAACAAACGAGAGCTTCAGGGACGTTTCTTATACCTTGCTCCTGGATCTCTTAGGAGTTGGCTATCGATCCAAGCGGGTTGAGAATCTGCATCACCCCTAAACCTTCAAATATGATCTCTTACATTAGTGTGAAAGACTAGACCAAGTTTTTTCTCCTCTGTTCTGGAAAATGTCAGACCCCCACTGAGTGGACACTTCATTTGTCCTCATTGGACGCAGACGATAAACTGTGAATATTTAATAGCTGGGAGACAACAACTGGATCCATCTGTGTGTTTAAGACAAGTTTGAAAGCTTACCGTCATAAAAACAGTACACTAGCAAAGATAACCACATAATCGTTGTTTTTGTTAAGTAGAGTTTGGGAGAGGAAAATGTTATTGCTCTAAAGATTAAATGGAGGTGAAGTCCTTAGTGTCACATAGTCTAAAGTCCGGAGAAGAAAGTTAAAATGGTAAAATGTAGATTGTAAAGAGAGAACACTCTAGATTTTGGTAAATTTAATGAGAAGTATTCATATTGAAATCTTAAATAATGTTGACTTTTTAATTAGGCCCGATATTTAAGATTGAAAGTGAAACATTTGTAAGATTTCCAAGTCTTTTTTAAAGGAATAAATAAGTTTATGGTACTTAAATTAAATTTTGATCAAAAACTAAATTAATATAAAGTAATAATTTATAGCAACATAAGAATAAATAAATAATAAAATGAAAAAAAGATTTTGATAAAACTGGTTAAATATACAATAACTAAAAGTCACATAAAACTAATAAAAATAAGTCATTCAAAACATTAACTATACCAAAAGACTGAAAAACATAACTGATTTTCTCTCTATGTAATTTAAAATGCTTGTACTCATTAGTTAAAGGCTGTTACAACATTAAACATTGAATGTTTAGAGCCATTTAAAAAGAATTCAAAACCAAAATGAAGAAGTGTTTATTGCAAATGCTCTGAGGTCATTTTCAAGGTTTCTTGAATAAAAAATATCAATTTAGATTGTATTAACTAAATAAAGTTAATAAAATCTCTCTCTTTGATCCTTAAAATGAAACATTACTGAACCTTTGAAATACCTATGCTGGATAGACATATACTGTAAATGCCAAGATCTGTATGCAAATAGTTCCTGATGCACTTTTCATTTAACAAGTGGGTAAACAATACAGACCTCAAAGGCCAATATCATCAATGGATGCTCTCGATCCATCATATTCATAAGCAACATTTCCCCTATCTGCTGTTAAATACAACCCTGATCACTCTCACAGCATTACATCACAATCCAGGAACAATTCTTATCATCTCTTGTCTCACCAATCAGTCCTAATAGGAAGTAGAATAATATTTACCCAGACTAGCTAATTTCCCATCCGGATTTACTCTGTGTGTTAATATGACAGCTGTAAAACAAAGGCCTATCGACGGCCATCGCAACGCGCAAACAATTCAAGTCTGCGTGGGTGGATCTGATAACACTGCACGGCAGGTGGAGCGTGAGAGCCGACCTGTTCTTTGTTTAGCTGACACAAATATAAACATACACACCAACGCATGTCACCCTTTCACCGGCAGAGGGATTAATGAAGTGACCCCGCAAACGAGGCCCGGCTGTAACCAGGTAACCGCATCAAACCTAGCAGCCGAGAACGAGTGGGAGTACTTTTGTGCTACTGGCGACAAAGTCTCTGAGGATAATCCCAGTTTCTTTCTCTCAATCTCTATTTCCACTTACTCAAACCGCAGTTGCCTTTACCTCAAACCATCTCTTTCACATACTCTCCAGTGGAAAACAACAAAAAATATTCCTTATGGATTTGTTGCAGTTGGAAATGACAATGGCCCTGGTGACGACAAAACAGTCATCGCTGTCATCGCAGAAAGGCTGTTAAAATACCATTTACATTTTCCCACATATCTTCTAGTGAACACAAACACACACGCGCGCGCCAAGCCGTGAAAAGAGAAAGACAAGTTAATGGCAAATAGCACACTGCATTTTCATTTAGTATTTTAAGCGTGTTGTTTTGTTTTTCACACGGCGAACAGAAAAACCCATGGCTGATTATGTGAAGAAGGCGTGAAATTGTGATATTTGCATGGCTGGGGATATTAACTAGAGGCATTAGTTGTGAAAAGCTTCAAGGCTGGGCTCCAGACATGTTTTTAAATAATGGTTTAATGATGCATATTTTACAAATACTTTCCAAGAGATGCCAGCAGTGCACCCCCCCCCCCCCCCCCCTCTCTCTCTCTCTCTCTCTCTCTCTCTCTCTCTCTCTCTCTCTCTCTCTCTCTCTCTCTGTCTCTCTCTCTCTCTCTCTCTCTCTCTCTCTCTCTCTCTCTCTCTCGCTCTCTCTCTACTAGACTGCATTAACAGTCTTATTCTTTCTTCATTACCAGGCTCACAGCCCTTTTGCTATGCTCCTTTGTGTGCATTTGGAAAAAATAAACTGGAAAATAGACAGCATGAGGCAGCAGAACAGATGTTTTAGTTTCTCTGTTCCGTATCTCTGTAATGCTGTTGTTCTAGGGGCAGAACTCGCTTAATGCCACTTTTGCATAGCCTATTTCCACCATTAATTTACCAAGCATCTTAATCGGGTGAGAAGTGGCCTGTATTTATGTAATGCATTGTGCTCATTGCCTGTATACCAGTACATACTTACTAAATCATTTGAATGTTGTAATGACTATATGCATGCACTGATGGCCACAGTTTGGATATTCTTAGTTCAGCCGTTTTCCAGATGTGCAGTTCACAAAATTTGCTGAAATGTTTTCATGCTAACATGAAATGTGTGAGACATTGTGTAGAATGCATGTTTTTGTGACCCTGCTAGTGAAAAACAGGCAAAAGTTGAAAAATTAAATTCTGAGTAAACAAGAATTTAAGTTGGATTTGACCTGTTCATTTGACTAGGATTTTTAGAATGTTTATTAGAACAGTAGTACTTTTAAGTTCGGTTTTCACAGCAGGTTCAGGTCTTGAGAGCAAATCAACTTAAAACTGCAAAAAAAGTAAAACAAATGTACATTTATTGTACATTTACATGTGTATATGTACACACAAAAAACCTATTTAAATGGATTAAAAGGAATTGTGGAAAAGAGCTCTTCATTTGTAAATTTTAGATTTGTAATCAATGATTTTAATATTTCCGCTCCAAAAATCGACTAAGATTTTGCCAAGTTATTATAACTGTTTAAAATATTTTTACAGTCTTCTTGCATTGGTTTTGTGTCCTTCAAATAAAAATGAATGGGTGCCATTTATGTTTCGTTTGTGTTCTGTGGAAGAAATAACTACTTTTTTCACTTTAAATGATACATTTTTTTTAGTATTGGTTTAGAAACTGTTTAGAAATGCTTTACCCTTCCCCATTCCTGTAGTCTGCATAGATATACTTAATTTCCACTAATCTCTCTCTCTCTCTGTGCCAGGTTTGGTCTTTCTGTACCACTGAAGGCAGATCTCACCGGTGCAGGTATTGGCCGCTGTGTGCAGCAGCTGTCCAAGTTGCTGCTTTGGCCTGGAGTTACTGCAGTCGGGCACAAAAGCACAAACAGCAGGGTGTCTGGCCACACGGCCCTAGTCCAGAGACCATCAGGCTCAGACCTCTTTTACTACAGATACCATCACAGAAATTGCCAAGAAACACATTCGGCCAATCAGAGCAGTGCCACCGGTTGGAAACATGTTTTAAATTTATTTGTACAGGTCTGCTAAGACCATTCAATGCAAAACAAGAGATCACCTAAAGTGTGTCATTCTAGTGCATTAGGTTGAAAATTCAAACGACAACATCAGACACGAGACATGGTGAGGAAGTGATGCAGTACATTTGTATATGACTAAAACAATTACAAGGGAGGAATATATTTCTGTGTTGAGCCTTGAGTCTATAGGTTTTAAAATAAAAACAACAACGAATTGCCGTATGTCATACTAACAAATGTTGCCCCATTAGATGCGCATCTGACAAAAACTGACTCTCAGAAAAGAGCTTTCAGTCTTTGAGGTGATCTGAAGGTTGTCTAATATCTGTTCTCAGAACAGAGAGCTTGCACATCTCTCCAAGTCTCATGAATGTAATTGACCTTTTTCTGTAATGCTGCTGAGATGGTGACCATGGGGGGGCAGTGACACAGAGACTAAACACCAGCCAAGCAAAGTTAATTGTCCAGCTGAACAATACAGAAATGGAGTCTGCAGATATGAAAAGGGCATTCAAATCAATAGATCAACAAAAGCCTTTCCGAAAAGATGCTGAACTCAATTTTCTGGCTGCGGGCACCCCCTAAACTACAAATACACCGCAGTCCCCACACCATCATGTGCCCTCCATCACCCCGAGCCAAACCTGGCCTGTGCTCGTTTCTTACATCTATTGCACCATCTAAAGCCGCGTTTACACTGAAATGATGCTGTTGTGTTGCTGGCTTATTTATTTCCAGAATTGAAAAACTGTCATCCTATATTTTCTTCATCTCTTCTTTATTCCTGGCGTTTAGTTTGCGTTCTGAATCACGATGAAAACGGTGGGCGAGGCAAATCATTCCTTAGCTGTTCTAGCCTGAAGGTCAGTTGTTTGAAATGTCAGGCTTCAATGGAGCCAGATTCACATCGTGCTGTTCAACTGTCCAATTAAAGGGGGTCTGGCAGGGGTTGAGTGGGAGGGGCTCTTCACATAGAAGAGCTAATGAGGGGCTAAGACACGGAGAACCCCTGCCCTCAAGACTGATCTGCTGGGCCCCAGTAAGAGCAGTACAGGAGTGCGTGTTCTGACGCGGGAGGGTCCCCCAAAAAAAGAGTTTCACACTAAACTGTATACACACACAATACTTGAGTGACGGTATTTTACACAACCCAAAAATGCAAAAAAAATCTAAAATGTAAATAATAAAAAACGTTTGGGGTGCTCACATGTATTTAGGTGTGGTATTTGTAAGTGTATTATACTGCTTACTTTAAAAATACGAATGTGGTCTTAACATCGACTTTTTATGTATTTGACACCTAAAGTTGAAAATTCTGTTATTTACTCACCCACATGTCACTTTAAACCTGTATCACCTTCTTTCTTTCACAGTACACAAAGGAAGATATTTAAAGAATGTTGGTTACTGGCACCCATTCACTTGCTGTTTGGTTACCAACATTCTTCAATATATCTTCTTTTGTGTTTTGTAGAAGAAAATAAGCCAAACAGGTTGACAAGAAATTATGACAAAATTTAAATTTTTTTGTAAAGTGTCACTTAAATTATACTTAACTCACTGTTTACTCTGAGAAAAAGTCCATAGATATTTGGATTAATCTTTAAATACTCAATAAGTATTAATAAGTAAATAAGTATTACAAATTTACTAGACATATTGATCACATATGACTTTTTTTGCATACTGTTGATTGGAGTTTATCTTCTATGAAGTCAAGTTTGGGTAAATGGCTTACATTATAGTAATTAAAACATGCATTAAACAAAAACTGATCTTCTTTTTTCAAAATCATAATAAGAATTTCCTTAAATATCCTTAAAATATACTTAAAAGTCATACTTGAACCTTTCTTAAAGGGATTTCTTTCATGAATTACTCACTCAGTTGTTCCAAACCTGTATAAATTTCAATTGCTAATAACCAAGCAGTTTTCCGACCGATTGATTACAACAGTAGGAAAATGAAAAAGGTGGTTGTCAAAGTTTTTTGTTCTACATTCTTCAAAATATCTATTTTTGTGGTCAATAAAAAAAAATTATAATAGTCAGTGGGATCTTATAACTGTTTGGTTATTAGCAATTATCAGGAATTTCTCTTTTTATCAGAATAAGAATTGTATACAGAATTGAAACAACTCAAATGTGTATAAATAATGAGAGAATTTATTTTGGGGGTTAACTATCCATTTAAGTATGCTTAATAAAGTGACCTTGAAGTTTATATTTTTTAGTAAGGGTTAAGCATATACTGTATATACAATGTATATGCTGCATATACCGTATATATAAAAAGTATTTGTCGTATTTGCTTTTAAAATTAATGCAACAGCACAGCATCAATGAAATGATATAAATATGTGGATAGGTCGACGCGTCCTGTGTGCTGACTCTGTCTCGGTCATCTAAAAGTGCAAGCTGTTTTCCATACAGCAGGAAAACAAGCTTCCGTCACACATGCACAGGACAAACACAGGTCAAAGGTCACCACGCTTTTTCAAACACTCTACACACTGAATCCTAATAGGCACCCGAGCAGCAGGCTTATGGAAAGCAATGGGAATAGATGAGCACAATTACAGCTTTAATTCTTCATTTATAGCAACTAAAATGCCCCATTCACCTCATCAATAACTCATTAAGCCCATTTGTATCCCGGTGATCTCAGACTGGTTTAGTAGTTGTTCTTTCAACTGTTAGTTTTAATAACTGCGTACAGGGAGATCAGCAAAAAAGCACAACAGCTCTCCAGAGGTTCCCTGCAGCCTGCTTATGCACACTTACAATACAATTGTGGAGTTTTTATGGAGAAAAAGCCGTTTTTACTGCAAGCTGAAATCAGCAAATTACCCTCTGAAACTGGCAAGCTCTATAGGGTGAAAAAAGTCATTTCATTATATAACCCAAAATGAGGCAAGCCAAAACCATGTTGTATCGTGCACGTCTTCTGTGAAGTTGTGAAGGTCAGCGGTACGGTCTTGCATGGCCAGGGTAACAGATGCCGGGCAAAGCTGGGAAAATTAGCCCGCTCCACGTGCCTTACATAAACATTATTATAATCAAAGCGTATTAGACGAGGCAGATATTTTAGACATATGGGGACTGCATTCTTGCTGGATCTCCCATCTGTTTCTTCCAGAGCTCTGACTGCGGTTCGGCTCAGCCCTCACACCCAGATGCATTGACTTTCGGCTTATGCACGCAGGCTTTATTCACTGCTCTGGGAGAGTCACAGACGGTGTGTTACAACGGGAATGTGAAAACGCTGATGAAACGCAGGAAAAGTTGCTTATTCTTTCAAGGTTTGCTAGGTAGGCAAGGGAAATCCAAACAGGCAGACATTTTGTGTTTTGTTATCAATGTTTTCATTGCAGTTTTCACAACTGATTTCCAATGTGTTATGATGTTATGTGTATAGGGATGGTAGCTTTGTAATGAATATCACACACGCATGCACGCAAGCACGCAAGCACGCAAGCACGCACACACACACACACACACACACACACACACACACACACACACACACACACACACACACACACACACACACACACACACACACACACACACACACACACACACACACACACACACACACACACACACACACACACACACACACAGCAGACTCACCAGGGTTTGTGATGGTCAGAAGATCCAGCCGCCGTTGTTGCTGAAAGAAAATAAACAGACATCAGACTTCTGTCAGGAGAATGAAAAGTTCTAGTCGAAGACAGTTTTTCTTTCTTTTACTCAGTAATAAAAGTTTACCCTGTCTGAATGTAAAGAACATTTTGTTCACCCAATATGCTTTCTCTCTGGGGAGATTGTGTGTCAAGCAACAGTGTGTCATGCACTTCAAATGCATAAATATTTGGCAATATAAATGCTACTCAACAGAAATAATTTTGATGGCTGTCAATAATCTGAGAGTTATTAAAACATTTTTTAAAATATGGTTATAACTTTATAAAAGGTATCTTTAAACCAATACGTTTAAAATGATAGTCATCATTTATTAGTATTCTTGCCATTTCAACATGTATGAATTTCTTTTACAAAAGAAGATATTTTGAAGAAAGTTGGTAACCGAACAGGGCTGTCACCCATTGTGTTGACACAAAACCAATGCAAATGAATTGTTGCTAGTTACCAACAATTTTCAAAATATCTTTCTTTTGTGCTCTGCGGAAGGAAGAAGGTAAGGTTTTAATTATTTCAAATGTCAAGGGTGAGTAAATTCGGACAAAAATTTATTTATTTGTACTTTCTAATTACTTTTATCTTTTCAACTTTTAATTAAGAAAACTATATTAAATAGCTAAAAAGTAATCTTTTTATATTGCAGCACATTTTCCGCAAATCTTTTGCAATTTTCTACATTGATTTTAAAACTTTTGAAAATGACATAAAAGTAGATTTTTATCATTTTAGACTGCAAAACGTTAAATTCCATTTTTAATCTTTGCAGCAAGGCTTTTAGAGAAGTTTATGATCACAGTTGCCATATACAAGTAAAGGACCTGACACTTGAGTCCACTCTTTCCGCTGCTAATTGAATAGTGTGTAAGTGTTTTTGCATGTGTGTGTGTGTGTGTGTGTGTGTGTGTGTGTGTGTGTGTGTGTGTGTGTGTGTGTGTGTGTGTGTGTGTGTGTGTGTGTGTGTGTGTGTGTGTGTGTGTTTGTGTGTGCGTGTGTGTGTGCGCGTGTGTGTGTGCGCGTGTGTGTGTGCGCGTGTGTGTGTGCACATATCCATTGTGATCTGTGAGTTATGTATTCATGTGCTGCAGTAAATGCAGGTGGTTTCCTGGAGAGAGGGTGTAACAGAAGCTACAGCAATCCACACAGGTCACACACTCAGATCAATAAGTGCCCAATCAAAGACTGATGGTGTACTCGAAGGCCCAAGGAGACACACACACACACACACACACACACACACACACACACACACACACACACACACACACACACACACACACACACACACAGTGTGACAGGCAGTTTAAGAGCTTTACTTTAACACTCTTGTGGTAACAATAGTGCAGGTCCTTCAACATGAGAGCCACTACACACATAGTAGATCAGAGAGCGAACACTGATATAATTCTCACACTCACACACACACCAGTGCCTCATATTAGTGAGAACCTCTCATATGCAATCATTTCAATACAAGAATAATACTATTTGATAAATCCCAACCCAATACCAAACAAAACATTGTTAGAAAATAAACATGATATGGCTGATTTATGCTGCTTTTAAGTGTTTGGTCATTTTCTGGTGATTTTGTAATGAGGTTATGCAGAATTATGTGGGCTTAATAAAATAACATAAAATACTTGAAATTGGAAGAAAAGATGGCAAATGACTTGAAAAAGAGAGTATGTGAATGGGTGTGAATAAATAGGCACTGTGCACTGTGCACTTACTTAAATAGTCACATGTTAGTCTTTTCTTTAGCCGGCAATAAAACCATTTAATTTATAAGTTATGTAATAAATTATATATTGAACTTACTGTGCATCCACTGAGAACACATTTACTTTCAAAATAATTTTGTGAGCTTAAACAAAACAGGCAAAAAGGGGGAAAAGAAATAGAAAAAAAGTAATGTAGAATTTTTTTCACATGGACTTCATGTTTTTTTGCTTTTTTTTTTTTTTGACCGCCCCCTGCTGGCGACACTGTACTTTGCATGCAAAGGTAGGTTTTTTTCTGATCCTAAATCAAAGATTGTGTAGCTGAAAACACTAATTTCCATTATATTACAGCACTAAACATACATTAATATAGAAGATACAAAATATTCACAAACATTTAGTGTATGTATTGCTTTTTAGTCACCTTTCAACTTGAAAACCCTGACCTAAAAAAAGACTAGCTTTAAATTAGGGGTCACCTAGACACAAATTAATAAATAAATCTATAAATTAAATTGGCAGAGAGAGTCGTTTAGCAGATTTTTTAATTCAACTTCCATGAATCCAACACCAAAAAACATATTTATTTAATATAAAAATTTTTGGGAGGATTAATACGCCTGGATTCTCTAATAGGTAGAACACAGTAGTCCATGTATTACACAGCTAAAGTTTCTCCTGTTTTAAAGGCTGTAAAAAGCACTGTAGATTAAACTTCACACCCACATACAGACACTCAGTCAGGCCCACTGACAATTCAAACCAGTTGAGAGCATCCGCTCTTCTACGCCAATTAGAGGATCGGAAAAAGGCCAGTTGCTCCATTCCTTTGATCTGACCTTTGTTAGTTTTGCTCAGCCTGGCAAGCACAGATTCAGTATCATTCACTGAAAGTGAAAACATCTAAAAACTTCTACCATGCCCCACGATGCCCTATGCTGTCTCCAATGCACTCATGTGCCTTCTGACTTTAGCCTTTGGCCCCTTGATATCATCCTTGCCCTTGTGTGTTTGATGGCTTATTCCAACATTATTATAGTGCTGACCCACCATTTCTAGAATAACTGAAAAAGGTTTTAGACAGATGCTTAAGACATGCGTATGTATGGATGAACTATATATTTTAGTAATCTGAATTATCTAAATTAGCTCAATTTATATAAAATGCTATCATGTATATAACCTTACTTAAATAAATGTGTAATACATTTTAAAAACTGTACTGTGATTTTCGTGAAACAATTTACACAAAAAATGAATACATTATAAAGCTTTGAAATGTATTAGAAAATAAAGTTTAAAATGTATATCATGATTCCCCAAAATCATTAGGTGTATATAAAAATAGAATAATAGATAAAAAAAATATTTTATTTCATTTCATAAACAAAATTGTTTTCATTTTATAGATATTAACTGTTGGATTTTTAATAAATTATGCAATAATGTCTACTGAAAAATCTTATTGAAATGATAACATTAAGTTAGCATAACTGTTTATTTTTGTGCTATTTACTAAACCACATTCATTATTTTTAAAAGTGAACCGAACACAGAATAAATAAGGACCTTGGATCTTATTTGGGTTCTGGGCCGATAAAGAAAGAAAAACTCCTAGTTTACCAAATTCTTTGCATTATCCAATAAAGCAAGCAAATGGAAGGACAGAGAAATAAAAAGAGTGTTTGTGTGAGAGTGAGTGAAACACATTAAAGAAAGCAATCCTAGACATAAAATCATGATTGAACTAATATTTATCAAAGAGGGTTTAGTAATCCCCCGATCCATAGAGCCAGAACAGTATCAGGCATCAGAGGAGACCATACTGGGTATCTCAGGCCTCACTAAAGCCAAAGGTTTCTGAATGAGACGTAATATCTATTCTTTAAGAGGACCGAATGACATTCAGATGTGAGTGAGATTGGAAAAGCCGATGCGACTGTTGCCACAGACCTGGGAGGCTGAAGCTCAAACACAGGCCATGACTCAGGAGAGGTCTGCTCACCTCAACAGATGCCGGGGTGAAAGGCCTTTATCCTGTGTTTACAAAATCTAATGTGTTTGTCCAGTTGCCAACCCCCAAAAATACATACATTTACCAGATTCTCTAGGGAAGGTTTTGCTAATTTCTGGTGATTTATCTGTCCTAAAAGATATGTTTTCAAACGCAAAGCCATGAAAACAACACAAACCTCACAGACACTTTGACTCTGTTGCCGAAGGACTATTTATAATGAATATTTTAAACAAACCAAACTCCTCCAGAAACTTTTCCTCCCTCCGTCGACCCACATTCGGTCCGAAACTGCAAATAGGCCAGACGTCCCAAACTTTCTTCTTAAAATGTCATTAATCTTATCAGGGGCATCCACACGTTTTCAAAAGAGTCATAATCTGCGCAAGGTGCAAAAATGCACGGCTGCAATTAAAGGAGCAGACAGAAGAGAAAAAAAAACACACCAGACTTCATTTACCGGACCAACCGTCTTCTAACAGAATTAAATATTTATGCGCAGACTGGCTGAAAACCCATTTGCAATATTTCCCCCTGAATTTACTCGTCTTATTTGCAGATGATTATCGTGGGCGGGGCGCTTATTGAAAGTACACCCAACAATTTTGAGTCTCATTTCACATTCATGTAAGGTCAATATAATGAGATTAACCTGAGCCCACCCCATATTCCATTTAAAAATACATGTGCAGAGTAAAATACCAGTGAAGAGAAGTTACACTAGCGATTTGGGATGGGGCAGACCTTATACGTTTTCAGGGATAAACACATTCTGTGCCATAAACTAGCTGATGTCATGAATTATGAATCCCAGCGGTCGCCCCCTCCATCTGTAAATACACACCCCAGTGGTGATGAGGTAAGGCAGATTAGCGCTGGACTATTAAACCATCTGCCACCGTCCCAGCAGCAGGAGTCATCGTCCTTGCCATCAATACCCCGCGGACTCTGTCTGACGCCAACCTCACATCAGGAGAGGAATAAAAAGGGAAATGTACGAGGTGAGTCAACAACCTGACTCACCTCATTTTAGGAAGGAAAACACCCCTGTGTAGGTGAGTCATCTGCGACCAAAACACACACACACGCACGCACGCACGCACGCACGCACGCACGCACGCACGCACGCACGCACGCACACACACACACACACACACACACACACACACACACACACACCTTTTAATCTCTCTTCCATCCTGTGTTTGATTCACCTTTCCTTCCTCTTGGGAGATGCCTTCCTCATAATAGCAGGAATCTGTGCGATGAGCTCATAATGAGGTCATCCTCCCAAGGGTCTCTCTCATCCCTGAGCATTTCAGATTTACAGTAGATCAATATATTTATTATAAACAATGAAAACAATCCTCAATTACATGTTAATGAAAAAGAACTAAGATTGAACAGTATCAAACATATATGATTTACTACAAAGAGATGCTCTTATTTCCTCTGTTTGCTCAAAGAAATGGAGAGAATGAACAGAAATGTTTCAGTCCACCGAGGATCTCTATCGCGTGACCACAAGAACGTCAGTTTTAAAAATACACCGCATCAAATAAAAGATTCATTTCTTGGGAGAGCGTCCGCTCCCTTCAGACCTGAAATGCCTTGCTACCCACCTGCAGAAAGGGCAGCGGGCCCAGCGCCGAGAAATCTAATCACCCCACAGCCAACTCTGCATCCAACCTATTCAGCACTTAAAAGCTGTGATTGAATTTCATCTTGATGCCATTAAATATTTATAAAGGCCAATTAGAAGGGCAGATCTTGCTGGCGGTAAGGACCTCTTTCCATCATCCACTTCAGCGCTCCATCAGGTCCATCCTGAGAAAGATCGCCCTGAGAAGCCTAAAGCCAGACCTAGCCCTTCCGTCTCTTTTCTCACTGATTTGTCTGACCAGCAAAGGCTTAGATAATCTGAAAGAAAAGACGTCGCATGTTACAAATTAGTCTAATGCTAGGCAGCGATGACATCATGGGGGACTAAGTGCAGACTACACAATACTCAATTAAGAGCGGAGCTGTTTTAGGCTGGACCCTCGGAAGACAATTCATTCCCCACGGGATGTTCTGTAGTTTGATAAATGGAGCATCAAAGTGAGTTAAGTGTGAATAGACGCTGGAGAAGGGGATAGAGGAGGAGAGTGAAGGATGAGAGGATGGACAGATGAAGAGGAGGAGAGCGAGACAAAGGAGTAAACTGATGTAGTTAAATGGGTGGTGGGTAAAAAATCTGTGTAATCATTTGTGAGGATATAATTAGATTTATAGCTGCAGGAGATATCTGCTGATATCAGTCTGTGCACTGATGTATGGAGTTTGAAAAGAGACAAAAGAAGATATTCAGAAGAATGCTGGTAACTAAACAGCAGCAGTACCCCTTCTTTCTTTTGCAGAACACAAAATAAGATATTTTGAAGAATGCTGGTAACTGGACAACGGTGGTACCCCTTTTTTTGCAAACCAAAAAAGGAAATACTTGGAAAAATTTTGGGAACGGAGAAGTGTAGACATCCCTCTTTTTTGGCAGACCACAAAAGAAGATATTTTGAAGAATACTCGCTACAGAATAGTGGGGACACCTCTTCTTTTTTGCAGAGCACAAATTAAGATATTTCGAAAATGCTTGAAACTGAAAAACGGCAGCAGCCCATTTTTTTTCAGAACACAAAAGAAGTGAACAGCAGCCGTAACTCTTCTTTTTTTACAGAACACGAAAGAAGACATGTTAAAAAATGCTGGTGATTTAAGAGTGGAGGTACCCCTTCTGATTCTGTAAATCACAATAGAAGATATTTTGAAAAATGCTGGTAACTAAACATTGATTGCTTTTTTGCAGAACACAAAATATGATATTTTGAAGAGTCCTGGTAACTGAAAACAATGCATGTAAATAACTGCCACTTAAAAACATTTTTTTTAAATATCTACTTTTTTCTGTGGAAATGATAAGAGGGCGAGTAAATAAGACATGTGTACAAAAATCTGTCACATCATAAACAGTACACCCATCAAAACTCCAAACCTTATCTCCTCTCTAACCCTTGCATCCCAATAGATGAAAAATAAAAACACGAGCATTCCGTTATTTACAGAGATGCGAGATCAATGACCTCCTGCTGTCTTCGAGAGGAGTCGACAGACTCCGCTGTGTTATCCCGCCACTGCTATGGGGGAGCGACGATTCCACATCACGTGTCGTAACCTCAGCTCGAGAGAAGGTCGACTGTACTTACAAAACGATCTAAAAAGGCTGAAAGTTACGGTGACCCTCCTGAGACACCGGTGGAGTGTGTGCACTGTAATTTTCTGCTTTGAAATGAAAGTCTCTTTTGTTGAGCTTCAGAGAAAGTACCTTTCTGAAGCATCTGTTGCTATGATACCGAATGATAGAAACCCTGTTGTGCCAACAGCAAAGCATTAAAATGAAAAACTGATTGCTCAAAATGCTTCATGATTCATAACTCTGATTAACAAAAGATACTGATCTAACCAAATTGGTTTTGAGCAGTCAGGATAATCTGTTGGAGTACATCGGTTACTGTATTATCTTAGTATATTACCAGTCTTCACTGACTGAAAAGTCATTTTGGGGAAATTGGATTTGCTGGAGCATCAATTCTGTTTCCCCACACGAAGAACAGAAACACTGGCTATATGACTTTCCTTATTCTGCAAAACAGTAAAGAATATATTTTAAACAATGTTAACTGAACAACACTGTCGTTCATTGACTTTCATTGTTAGGATACAAATCTACCTTGACATTTTTCAAAATATCTTCTATTGTATTCCATAACAGAAAGAGTCACAAAGAGATTTTAAATTACATGATAGTGAATAAATTATATATTTTTTAGAATGAGTGCTTTATAAGCAGTTTATTGACGATTCCTAAAATTCCTGTAAAACTGCATTGTGGTGCACTTGTGTATTCAGTTAGCCCATATGTTACTGTATTGTTTACGTTTAAGCTCTTTATATTGATTTCGTCAGGGTGACCCACCAGGGAACCAGAAGGCACGTGCAGGGCCGCAGCTTTTTCCTAATCTGATTATTCCGCAACTTTTATAAATCAACAGACATGAAGACTCGGAGGTCAAGCTTTAAAGAACATTTCCTAACCACACCCATTCTGGCACGCATCTGATGGACAGTGATGCTGCAGATTTTAATCTCAGAACCAGCGTATGTGGTTTCATCATGACCTTAGCAAGTGATTACAAAGATATCAGTCTTCCCAGATTTAAGTAGATATTACTTGGTTGGGTATGACTAAAATAGCAGCATGGCCACTGAGTATGATGACTTAATACAAGGACACAGAAAAAAACTATTTAAAAAGAACATTGAGTTCTTTCAGGTAAGAAGGGAAGTACTTTGATTAGTGTTTATAAAAACATATTTATCATTAATAACACATTTAATGTTAATTTACACAAACATTTAGATTTGTTGTCGGTTCCTCTCCCTCTGAATTATACAAACCTGCAATCATTATTTAATGTTCTGAACACAAATGAATATATTTATAGATATGAAGATATATGAAGTTTGAATCCAAGTCTTTTTGGGTCACCACTGACTCCTTTTTGGAAGTTAAGAATGCCTCAAAATACCTCAATTACAAACTTTGATACAAATCTTAATTTGTACTCAGCCCAACAAAGCAATATATACACAAACTGATTTACTCAAATACTTATATTAAAGTAAATAGAGGTTTAGGTTTATCAAAGACGTTTAGGTGTATAATACAAAATTATATTTGTTAAATAAATACTTATTTTTATAGTTAATACATTAGAAATAAACCGTTGCAATTAACATTAGAAATTACATTAGAAAATAACTGATGGATTTGTAATAGTCAATTTGATTATTTTCCACTAAACAAAATTTAATGTATTTAAAATGTTATGTTTTAAGTAAACTATTTTGTGATATTTACTAAACCCCTTGATTTTTTTACAACAACTATAAGGAGAGATACATGTGTATAGACTTATAAGTGTCCTTAAAATATGCAATATTGTTCATTTAATTCCCTTATAGTTCACGTTAAATAAACGTTATGTATTTTGCCATAACAAACAAAACATTAGACCACGCCTGTGCAAATGCAATTCACAGTAACAAAGAAACGAACAATAATGCATCTTTGTGGTGAATTCATTAGCTGCCTGTAAAAAAGAAAGCAATAAATTCAATCTGACTGAGAAGTGTGACGCTTGAATGCCAATCATATGTGTATGTGTTTGTAAGACAGAGATTAAAGGAGCTCATCTGGCCAGAGCTCACAACCATCTGAATGACTGTTTATCTGTCTAAACAACATTTTAGAGCCATGGAAAAGCAGGATGCATTGTAGGACACCATTATCCTTGACAGCTGTGACTAAAGGTGGAAAATATTTAGGATTTACGTTGACAGGATTTGTCAGAGTTATCAATATGTCCTCCTGGCGTTCAGAACATCTCGGGTGAAGCGAGTGAAACGTGGCGCTGTGTGCTAAGCTAATGACACTGTAAGGACAAAATCACATCCGCCGAGGATTTCTGGGCACCTACGAGGCTGAGGTGGTTTATGAAAGAGCCCGCAGGCATGTCAGTCGGTACATTAGATAAGGTTTCCTTTTAAACACAGCAGAAAAGGATGGCCTATTTTATGTCTAATACCAATATGAATGACATCTCTGCTGTATCTCTGAATAATGCCAAACCATGGGGCTTCAACACGCATTGAAACTGAAAAGAAAAGAAGCTGAAATGCTGAAATGCATGTCCTCTGCGCTGAGAGATAAGACAGGAAGTGACAGCATATATGTCCAATGAAATTGTAACACGGTAAAACTGATAAGACTGCGTGACAAGAGCAACAGATGCTGTTAGACCGATACAGACTTTTAATACCTGGATTATATATGGCATGCATACACACACCCACAAATACACATTCAGGTTCATACGCACATTTACACGTGCGCACATACACTGTAAAGGGTCTCGATTAACAAGATAGTAAAGCCATAAATACAGCTAAATTTTGTTGCCATTAGTATGATTTATATGTGTACCGTTTGCATATATAAGGGATGAAATGAAGTGATATTTCATTCTGACAAAACTGAGATGACTTTGATTTGTCCTTTTAAAACAACGGACTAATTTCATCATGACAGATGCCTTTATTTCAATTCAGATTATATTCACTAAACTTCATTCATAAATACTGGTTATGGAAATAAAGATCGGTAAACTAGTATACAGTCACTGTAGAAAAACAGTTTTTTTTAATGATAGTAGTTATATTAATGCTATTTTAATAATGGCATTATTTACAGTATTGAATTCAAATATTGCTTTTTATAAAATGAATAGTTTATCCATAAATGAAAACTCCATCATGAATTACTCAACTTACTCTTCTAGTCGTTCATAACCTGTCTATGTTTTTTCTGTTATCCAAAGGAAATATATTTCGAAAAATGATAGCAACTGATATTTCCAGAACACCTTCGACTAAAATAGTGGAAAATAATATTTTTTTAATAATAATATACATTCTTTCACCTATAGTAGTAAATTGTGCCCCAGAAATCAGACAACATTCTTACAAATATCTCTCTTTCAGTTCAACAGGACAAAGAAATTTATCAAGATTTGGAAATACTTAAGAATGAGTAATTCATGAGTAAGAAAGAAATTCATTTTGGGGTGAACCATTCAAAACTACTGCTTAATTTTTATATAACAGGCAGTATCTATTCTGTTCTAGAATCTTTTTGGGACATGAAACCTATGTGGGAAGCAAGTCTAAACTCTGCCGGCAGACTTGTCATAGATTAAATGATATTCTTTTCAAAATAAGAAGGAAAACCTGTGCTTTTTTACTTCCAAGATGTAGTTAACATTTTTTACCTCTCTACCTCTTTTGCATGTGTAAAAATCTCTTTGTTGTAAAACACAAAGCCATGTGCTAAATAAGGCTCAAGAGTTTCCTGGAGCCTCTTCATTAGATCTTTCACACATTTACAGTCGAGTGACGTGGAAACATGAAGCCACTTCTTCTATACTGTGTTTCCTAGGTGTTGACAACAATATCTGTTATGTGCCTGTGATAAGAAACCAACAGTGCTACTGTAATATGCTATTAATATAAAAAACACCAACAACACTAGGAGCAACATATTAACAATAAAAGGAACCAAAAAAAAAAACATTATAAGTCCTTTAAAGTAGTTTCTTTTGGCCCTTGTGTGACTGTGTGCTTTCAAAACCGTGTTATTTACAATTCAGTAATAGAAATGGTTTTTAACAAAATTACAAAATTAAGGCACTTACAACAATTCTAGTCCTGATTTTAATGAAACAATTGTTATTTTATGATGTCCAACTTTATCGTACAGAGAAGTTTAGAGACAATGTGCTTCAAAGGAAAAAGACACTTCTACTCATCAGCTTTTAACTACTACTAAAGGAACAATCCACCTAAAAAAACACCTAAAACACATTTAAGGGATACTTCAAACAACAATTCATCATGATTTTCACACCTTCAAGTTGTTCCAAACCTATAGAAATGTCTTTGTTTTGCTTAACAAAAAGAAAAATATTTGGAAACATGCCTAGGGCACTATTGACTACCACTATAGATAAAAATAACATTTAAGTTTTTGCTGTGTTTTACACAAAAGAAAATATTTGAAAGAATTTAGTTAAACAGCACAGGTTTAAAGCCCCTTTGATTCACCATCATTGTCAGTTGCTAACGTTTTTCTAAATATCTTTTTAATCCCCAGAACAAACAAATATATAACGGGTTGAGGTGGAGTAAACAAGACAGAATTTTCATTTTTGGATGTAAGCATTATTGCAGATTCGTATGGCTTATCTTGTATGTAATGATGACTCTCTTCTTTTCTATACACTGCAAATAATGTCCAAATAAGGGTTGTTGAAACTGCAAAAACTAAACTCTTATAAACTTTTCATTTCAAGATACACAGTTTTATAAATAAAGCACAGAGTGAATATAAGTGCATACCATCATCTTAACCTAAGCTGTTTATCGATACATTATTCCTGTGAGACTATAACTAAAGATAAAATGTATGTGTGAGAAAAACAAGGGAAAAAATGTCACAGCTGGCTTGTAGCTTGGATGATGTGGATTCACACCACTGCAAGGTTCTATATAAACCTAAAAAAGAGTGAAAATGAGTTTTAGGAATACAAACACAGATCCAACTGAGAATACAACGATACAAAGATGATCTGTAACAGACACTATACAAAATTCCCTGTGCACCGGCCTACACTCCCGATCTCACCTTGTATATATGCAGAGCCCACTCAACACATGCACGCAACATATCCCTTTCCCCGCACAAAAGCAACATGAATGCAGTAATTTGACGCATCTGTAATCACCTTAGCCGAATCCACAGAGCCACATGCTTTAATTCTGCATGCTTTTTAATTTGTTTTCACAGCGGTTTGAGCAAATTGAATTTGTTAATTAAAGCCGAAAAATGAAATGCTGAACATTATTGAAGAGATGCTAATTGTGTTAGCCAAGAGATCGGGTGGGGGCTGTGATATGGGGGGAGGTGGAGGATAAGGGCTCAAGGGTATCAATGGCTGGACAAATCCTATTAGAGGAAGAGAGAAGTGCCTGGAACATCAGATGGGCCATCGGTTTACACATGTGTTTATACAAATAGCGTTTCATTCTGTATGTCTGAAAATTTCTATCCTTTTGAATGGAATGTACAAAAACATTTCAAAGTGTTGGTTCCAATCCTCAAAACAAGCATTGCAAGAAATAGAAATCCTAGGGTCCAACAATTCTTAATCTAAGTATTTTAGGAATTGCAATTGTGCATCATGACAGTGAGACCCAGCTATACTGATGTGAACCTTTAATGGGTTAGTTCTAGCAAAAATGAAAAATCTGTCATAAATTATTCACTCTCTGTTCCAAACTTATATGAATTTCTTTGTTTGGTTAAACACGTTTTGTTGTCC
The DNA here is from genome assembly GCA_033220385.1 of Triplophysa yarkandensis. Taxonomy (NCBI): domain Eukaryota; kingdom Metazoa; phylum Chordata; class Actinopteri; order Cypriniformes; family Nemacheilidae; genus Triplophysa; species Triplophysa yarkandensis. Next base: position 8,838,820 of record CM065656.1, on the reverse strand, counting down.
TACAGGTCCAATAGAAAGGTAATATGTCCAACTATGGTAACAAATTGGGTCCAGGAACTGTTTGGTTGAAAGCATTCTTCCAAGTATCATCTTCTGTGTTCACCAGAACAAAGAAATGTTTTCAGATTTGAAACAACTTAGCAGTGAGTAAATCATTATAGAATTTTTATTTTTGGGTGAACTATCCCTTTAATGCTTCTGTGCACATACAAAATTGGTTTTATAAACAATAAATACATGGCATCTCCAAAACGGAGTCTGGAATTTTACACAATTTCTTCTCATGAGTGTTTTGTCATGGTCATCCCCACACCCCTAGGTTAAAAAAAGTTCAATGGCTTTATGATTATAGGCTTGAAAGAGTATCTGTCCAACAGTTCAATTTTGTAGTCTAGTGGTATTACACATAAATCCTTAAACAGCTCATTTGTTTTGTGAGGCAGAGGCCCTTAAGCAGGCACTGTTACTAACAGGAGGAAATCCTTCTGTCACAGGGGGCTTAGAGAGCAAGGTTATCGGAAGAGCAGAGGAGAGGGAGAATGGGAGTTACTGATATTGCAGTGTCCTGTATGTGTCCCAATGTACCCTTGTAGGGGCACTCAAATGTGCTCGGGTGATTATGAAGATAATTACTGACAGTCCTTTACTATACAACACAGCTACTCCCATTCAACCTGTAGCTCATATATGGTCTTTACGGCAGAATCCTTCAGGCTTAACATTGGACGGATAGACTGAGAGACTAGTTTTTAAAATTATGTGTTGTCACTCTAAACACCAGAGCAAATATTGGGTTAAATTAGAAAATAAACAAATTAATAAATTAATAAATTAATAAATTAATGAATGAAAGAAAGAAAGAAAGAAAGAAAGAAAAAAAGAAAGAAAGAAAGAAAGAAAGAAAGAAAGAAAGAAAGAAAGAAAGAAATACTATATGCTTTAAAACTGACAGAAAACAGAAACGGACAGAAACGGACAGAGACAAACATAAGTATATAAATAAAATAATAAAATAATTATTCATTTAAAAACATAATTCATAAATTAAATAAATGTATTAATTTCATTTAAGAAAATTATAAATGTAAAGAAATATACCATATATGTGTCCTTTCTAAGTATTTTTTTATTTTGTAAAATAACAGTGAAGATTAATGTTTTTCCAATATTTTGCTCTGACGCCATAGGACACATGTAAAGTATAAGATAAGATACAAGTAAAGATACAAAAATAAAGCGAGCATGTGAGAAATAAAGAATCATAAAGATACATCGATAAAATACTTTAAAAAGATGAAGAGAGAGATAGAATAAAAGTGTACACGGGGACATAAAGCATTAAGTGTTTGAGCATTAGAGACAGTGCTCTTTTATGGCTCTTTTACAGGCTTTCACAGAAATCTCAGCTCTGAATGTGATTTGTCATCCAGCCCTCCACACAGACCATTGATGAAACTCAAGGATGAGAAAATAGGTCCAAACCTGTCACCATTTTAAAACCATACATTTATCTTTAAAAGCAGTGTGCATATAAAAGAATAATGCATATAGAACAGGCTGTTGTGGCGGATTCTAACCGTGAATAAAACCTTAAAATGTACAAAGGTGATCATTTACATGTCAAGCACATGTTTTGACCAGCAGTCTATATTCAGTCCTCCTTAGTTTTATGAAACATTTTTCAGAAAAGAGAAAATACATATAGCTGTTACAGGTGGATACAATCACATTTCTCCAAACCAGATTTATGGATTAAGTTTCGACGGTTTTGTTGCGTGGCTAAAAACATTAAGTCAGAACTCAGTCCAGTATTGACATTTCAGATAAGAGCAAATCCTCTTGTGACCAACCGAGAAAAGTGGCTAACACCATTATACATTTCCATATATTATTATATTTTTTTAATGAAAGGATATAACTATTTAATGAACAAGTTATATTAAATTCAAAGGATTACGAAGTTTAATGATGAGTTGTTGGTACATTTGCTTAGATTTTCTTTTAAATTAAAATATAGATTTTACTGATTTCTAAGCTTTAATGTTTTTAACATAAAATGTTTTCTCAATGTTAAGGCGAAAAACATGTAATGTTTTTGGAAGTATCTGACCATTCTCTTTCATTTATGTTTGACTGTAAAGGAGCAATCCTCCTAGACATTTAAATAAGAATATTCAAAATAAGAATGTAAACAATCTGCAACAACAAAAAGCAACTATAGCTATGCAGCTGTCCACATATCAATTCCTGCAGTCAGGTAAAGTGGAGACACTAAAGCTTCAGTAAGAGACTTTTCTGCGTGGGCTTGAAGAACATGTGTTAGCAAACATGCAAGAGAGAGAGACTAGTGTTTGCACACTGCGGTGCTCACACATCAAACATCGCAGGAGATTCAGTAGTCATGGCGATCTGACACATTTGCAGGTGTACAAGTAATTGTTAGAAGTCTTCGTGTTTCACACACCAGGGCGGTAAGTAGAAGAAAATGAAAATGCAAAATACCGCTGCAGGCAGCAATATGCAAGCAAACAAGAGAGAATTAGATAAATGCACAGATGCAACACAACTGGCATCAATGCCAGGAATGAGAGGAAAGCATTGTATCACATATGACAGTGTACGTGAATTCAAGGCAACAGTTAATACCCTTAAAGAAAACAAATTCATTTCTTACAGTTCCTATAGCAAACACTCTTAAAAGTAAACATTCTTCACAATTCCTTAGAACCATCTAATGTTCTTCAGATTATAAAAATATAAGGAAAAGATGGTTCTTTAAAAAATCTTTGACTGAACAATTCTTTGTGGAAACAAAAAAAGTTATTCTCTAAAGAACAATTTAAGCACCTTAGGCTCGTTAGAGACCACCTAAACCGTGACCAAGACAAGGCAGAGACCAGGGGATGTCGAGATCAAGACAAGAACATGACTTTAAGGGCAGAGACCAAGACAAGACAAAGAACAAGGCAGGCCTTTTTAATATTTTACATCCAATCACATGAATGATGTTAACACCTGAATAAAACAATACATCAGCAATTTAGTGTAATTCCTACATTTGTGGTATTGGCCGGTCTTAAAGGTCCTGTTTTTTCGCATGTTTTTGAATCTTTGATTGTGTTTACAAGTATCTAATTAGGACACACATGATTTTGGACATTAACTTGACCTGTATAATTTACAATGTGAATGTCTTTAAAAATGTATGAGGATATCAATTAAGTTATTATTTATTTTTATGCATTTTGGCTAAATGAATCACATTCACAATATTAAGGCAGAGAAAGACTTTTTAACTTTTGTAACTCATAGGTAAACATTATGGTATTGTGTATATTGAGCAAAAGCGAATAGGTTTCCCAAAAAGTGGAGAAATTTTTTAAAACAAGCCTTCCAAAAAATTTAAGAAAAAACGTAACTATCTAAACAGTGTAAGTATCACAGCTATGTTAAATTAAAATGTTTTAAAAAAAAAATAATGTAATTGCTTGAGCTGTAAAAACAATTTATCACGATTAATCACATACATAATGTGAAAGTTTGTGTTTTTATATAAGATGCACATCTGTGTATTGTGCAAATTAATTTTGCATTTATAAATACATACAAATACATGTATATTTTTGAGATAAATATGAAATGCAATACATTTTATATTGCTTTCTAATTTAATATAATATAAAAAAATAAAAAATAGTAAAAAAAAGTAAAAAAATAAATCTAAATATATTAAATATATATTTGCATTCATGTGTTTGCATGTATTAATAAGAAGTTAATTTGAAAGCAGACATCTTATGTGAACACAAACTTTTATTCTGCATTCGATTAATTAGGATTTATTATTTTAACCCTAATAACTAAGATGCCCTGATCAACGTGTAAATGACAGGTGGATGAAGGTTTTCAAAAAGTTACAAGGTGATAAAAGAAAGGGGAACACGTTTCACAAGTTGTTGGCTTTTGTCTTGAGAGAAGACCAGAATCTTGTATTATTAAACAAAATAGAATTGATTTTGATCAGCTGAGAGTCAGACCTAAGCATTTAAGGTACAGTGATCAGAATAATGTATTGTGTTTTTGTGCAAGTCCACTGACTGTTACTTCAGGTAAAACAATGCTCTAATCCATGTTCCATAAAAATATTTTGGGCCTTGATTGATGCCATCAAATTGTACACAAAAAGCAACTGTCGGAGCAATTTGCCAAAGGGATGAAAGAAATGTGTTCTGTTTTTCTGTTTACTGTGTTTTTGTAGCACCCGGTGCTTGATTTGAAATGAATAAAGCTTTTCTATATTCTAGAAGGGCAGTAACTCTTGCGGCCGTCTGCGCTGTAAAGCGACATTTCCTCGTTCAGTGTAAAACCATAAAATGAAAGCATCCTGGTGCAATTTGGTGGAATTGTTTCTCGATGTTGTTGTGTCGTCGAGTGTTTGAACAAATTTGATACCGTACTATTAGCAGAGGAAATTGGCAGCTTAATTTAAGGAAGGTTCAGATACCGCACACACACACGTCTTTTGAGGGAAAACTCTATGAGGCAGGCTGCTGGAATCTGCACATGCCATAATAACTTTTAACTCTGGCTTCATCCCTCTTGCCATCTCAGTCCCTGCTTATTCGATCTTTTTTCTAGGCCTGTTTTCATTAAAGTCTGCCAGCTGCAAGCTTTTCTGTAGCATTGTAATTGTTCGGGTTTAATGAGCTGGGAAAGAAACAGGGAACAGCGAACCCGGGACTATTAGAAGGAATGATCGGAAAAGTTTTGAAAGCAACAAGGTAAACAGCGGCTCTTCAAAACAAACAAGGGTTTCTCCCACAGGATAATTAGGTGCTATAATTAGGATGAACAGAGCGCAGAAAGAGAGGGTTCGGCGTTGAGGAAACGCGGGTCATCTTCCCTCCTCCGACGTTCTATTAGTCTAATTGTTAATTTCTTAATGCAGATGCAAATCAAGCAGTGAAAGACATATACAAAATACACAAAAGCTCACACACACAACTTCAATTCTGCTTCATCTGGAGGTCCTAGAGAAGAAATCTTGATTCTGTCCGGTTCATATCTCCCTGATCAAGGATAGGTTTTATTATAAAAAAACTCACCCTGGCACACAAACACAAACACTGAATATATAAGGCCACGAGCGGTGTATATCAGACCGGCTACTTTAATATCAATCCAGGGTGAAAATAACTCAATCTTTCTTTCAATTTTCTTCCAAACCGCTCTCTTTTTTCTCGTTTTTTCTCTTTTCTGGTGTGTGTCTGTGTGAGGGAGGGAGAGAATGAGTTTTTTTCTAGTAAATTGAATTACACAACATTTTGACTTTCAGGCTGAGGAAGGGCAGAGGAGTGCTATCAGTGGTTCCAGATAGCATTGATTAAGATCAATTCTGTGTGTTTGTGTTAGAGACAGACACACACACACACACACACACACACACACACACACACACACACACACACACACACACACACACACACACACACACACACACACACACACACACACACACACACAAAAAGACTGCCAGTCTGTCACACCACTAAGAATCAAACTTCTTTCACATGCTCTGATCAGAGAAACTAGGCAGGGATGAGAATGGGATTTTTAATTAGTACTATAGGCTATCTCATCTTGATATGTGACAGAGACAAAGTAATCTCTCAGACCTCCAAACGGACTGACCACTCCGACACATCTTTAATGGTTGCTTTGTTCTGGGTTATCTGTCCGTCTGTGCATCCATCAGTTTGGTTACGTCGGTCAGGTCCTTAAATCACTCTTTTGAATATTAAAGGTTTTGATGGCCAACCTTTAGATGGGTCTGAAGAAGAAGTTTTAAGAAAAAGTATTGTGGCAATATCCTATATCAGCAATTAAAGAAATAGCTCACCCAGAAACAAGCCCCCCAGTTGTTTCAAACCTGTATGCTTTTTTTTGGTAGAGCTCCAGATTTTTTATTGACTTTCATGATAGGTCAAAAGACAATGGAAGTTAATTAGTTGCCCCAAAACAACTTTCATTAAGATATCTTGATTTTGTGTCCACCACAACAAATGTATACAAACGATGCAAATAGTACCAAAATTTATATTTTTGGGTGAACTGTTCCTTAAATGTCACACCTGAGTATAGTTGCCAAGATCTTATCTGATTGGTTGGTTTCGAAGAAACTGATCTGAATCAGTCCGTGTACACACAATATGTAAGAAAAGATTCCTTATGTAAAACATAATAAAAAAGAGAAATGTACTAGAAAAATAATAGCAACTCTAAAATAAAATTTTATAGCTCTATCAAGAGAATTTGTCTGTCGATAATGTAATCCAACAAAACAAGTAAATAACAGAAATTAAATAAGAACTAAATAAGTTTTTTTCACATAATATTAAGTAGCTCTTTAATTACAGACCATTCATGGTATTTCCAATAGATGTTGTTGAATAATGCATAATTTTCCTATACCCTTTAACTTGCATTGTTTTTTTTCCATACAATAGTAGCGAATGGGTGCAATTTCTCCTTCCGTTCCCAGCATTTTTTTAAATATCTTCTTTTGTGTACTGCATCAGAAAGTTAAATAGGTTTTAAATTACCTTAGAAAAACTATTTATTTATCTCAAACTAAGTATAATTTCAATTTATTAACTTATTTATAGACATGACTTACTGATTTAAAATTGTAATAACAAAGCACAAATGGATTTGCAGTACACTTTGCATAAAGTAAATGCATTTCAGTACATTTTATTTTATTTATTTTGTACTAAGAAATGTTGTGACAATTTAAATGTTTGGGTGAGCAATCACTTTAAACTCTACGATCAAATGACAATTTACCCATTATAAGATCTCCAGATCAAATCACTTTTATTTGTATAGTGCTTTCAAGTTCCAAGTTTTCACAACACATGCAGCTTTACAGAACAGGTCTGTTTCTTTCTACACAAACAGAACAAATGTACGTTTAAACAGTTCTGTGGTTAAGTGAATGGCTGCATTAATGTTCATAAGTTGTGGCACTGAAAGCTTTTCCTTTTCAAAAGCATCTTGAAAAAGTGATGAGAGTTCCATCACACTAAAATGCTAGATCCAAAACCCATTTTGCCAGGTTTTATCATAATGCTGACCACTTAAAAACCGCCTGATGATTGAAAACACTGTCAGATTCAACCACAGGTTACAGTCATGTTTACAGTTTTTCACAGGAAACATGTTTTGAGACGTAATTTCTAACAGCAAATGGGTGATACGGAAAAAGTTATCTTGACACAGACGCTACCTCGAATCTCATTTAAAGGCACCGCTGACAGAACCGAAAGAGACAAAACCAGTTATTGATCCTGTCTTTGAAAGGCACAAAGTCTTGTGTAAAAAGCCAGATTGTAGTTGAAAAGAGGGAAATGGTGGATGGATAGTGTTAGAGATGTCCTTTGTGCAGGAGAGAGGAAGGTTTCAAATCAGAGGGTGGCGGCTTGATGGTTTCACAATAGGGCGCCATGGGGAGGTAAAATCTGACACCTGCGCCCTTAGCAAAGGTTACTGCCTTTTCAAGTGTCCTCTTCAAGTGACCCTTTCCAACACACACGCACACACCCATCCGTTCACCTGTGCTGTGCAATGGGAAGAAAGTTTAATGTCTCCAATTCATAATCAAAATAATAAGTGACAGCCAGCTAAAACCTGCTGCTCTCGGCAGGGTTTCCATGGGAACCGGAGTGGGGCTCGTGCTGGGATGTCATTGTTGCCTGTCAGATAATCCCTAATATTTAACCCCAGCTCTCTGGCCTGGCCTAAACTTTATTGTGTGTGACAGGCCCTCGTTTAAAAAACCAGACCAGCATGACAATGATGCGAGTAATTTATCTAAACATAATCCACTTAAACAGAGACAGGGCTTAACATGCTTACGCTTTATGATGATGTCCTAAAACGGCCATTAGCTACGTGTTCTTGGGTTAAAGCTCAGGGAGGGACAGAGGAGAGTTTGAATCTCAGTCTTGACACCCTTGCTTACTCTCTCTCTCACACAGAAATCTTGGGAGTCTGCGAGGAAACACCTCATTTAACATTAATTACAAAATGTTAATACTGAAGCCATTACCTTGACATTCTGCCTGGGGTTGGCATTAATCCTGCTGTAAAGTAATACAAACTTTCTTTCTTGTGTGAAACATTTATTAGCAGATTTTTCAAGCTGCTTGTTTACATTTAATAAAAGTCAACTGTAACCGTGGTTTCTGCTGAATGCAAGAAGAATGCACACACTCATTTCGCCAAATAAGAAATAAAACATACCAACCCTGGAAAAAACCCTAACACAGGTCTTAAATCTATCTCTTAAGTCAGCCTATTAAGGAAGACCATAAAATAATACAGTTAATCATATGACAATAAAAGAAATAATATAAATAAATAATATAAATAAATAAAGATATTTTAAAGAATACATGCACTTGTATTTGTTTTGTTTCCATACACTGAAAATAAATCATGGAAACCATTCCCACAGGATTTATTTTAGTGTTTTATCACAACTTTATACCTACAAATTTTAAGGGAAACTAAGAAAAAATAATTATTCACCTGGAATCAGTCTCCATGATTAAATTGAGTTGCTCCGTTACTCTTTTTTTTTGGTGTACAATAGAAGTTAATAGGTGCAATTGCTATTTGGTTACTAAGAAAATATAATTTTCTGTGTTCCTGTGGATGAAAGTCATACAGGTTTGAATTGACAAAAGGGTGACACAAGTTACATGTTCGGATAATCACTTTTAACTGTTTTATCAAATTACAATTTATCAAGTATAGCACACGAAGAAGAAATAACTTTTTTTGTCTAGTGCATAAAAAATTTTTAAATATATTTTTAAATAAAACAATTTAACTATTACTATTTAATTCATAACATTTAATTCATAAAATTAAATTCATAGAATAAAATAAAATAAAATTACTATAACAAAAACTATATAAGCTTCCACCTCAGCCAACGATAACAACTGCAGTTTCACATTTTTAATAAATGAGCTATTAAATTTGAATGGATTTTGATTGCCTATCAATGTTTAATCGGCCATGAGCCGGAAAAAATCCCCCTGAAAGTGATCCCAATGATATCATCCCTTTGTATCATTATAGCTGTGTAAACTCCACTATTGTCTTAAATTTAGAATGATATTCCAGAATGATTTCTTTATCTTGTAGTATTTGTTTTGTTTGAATGAGACTCATACGCTTTCGATGTATAAGCAACATTTCTTTGCATTTATAAAATACCTATGAAAGCCATTACAAGATCACTTAGATTGTAACCGGTCATTTTGATTGGATAACACAAGCACATGATTGCATAAAAAACACCTTTGCATTGCATTGTCGTAAATCTCCAACCATTGGACCTAAAGCTGAATGCAAACAAAAGCGAAGATAAATGTTTATGAACAGCACATGCCAAACAGGGACGAATGTTTTTGTGGTTTATTGGACCCGTTCTACAGAAAGCGCCTTGCTGATGCAGCACCATCTATAAAAGCAGAGAAAATGTGCTAGATTAATGCAGTTGGCTGAGAGAAAAACAATATTCCAGTTCTTTCACAACCGAGTGTGATAAATAACAAGTGACCCTATGAAAAACAAGAAAGAACAAAAGAAGTATGAAAGCCCACCTGTCCGCCAAACCAGGTGCCTGCTCCCGACATCAATGTGAATAACCTCAACCTCCCAGCCCCCCATCATTCTCCCAGAACCCATTGCATGAGTGTCTTGTCAGGCCATCTCGGCCGATGTCTCCTCCTGCAAGTCCCTGAAGACCGGGTCTGGCTCTAATGAAAAGCAGACTAGCTTCCCTTTCAATTCCTCCGGCCCGGGCAGAGCGGTGTTAAAAGCAATCGAGTGACTGAATGGAGTCACTATATCACAATATGCACCTTCCGGGCACGCCAGACATGCCGTGAGAGAGAGAGAGAAGTGTGTATTCATCTCTCTCACTCCTCCTCTCTCAAGAGTTTAACCCAGGTATGAGGTGGATTGTTGATTGGGGCGGGAGGGAACAAGAAGAAAGCATAAAGCTTGTGGGACTGTGGGCCTTTTTTTTGTCCCATACACTATAAAGGATAATAGAAGGAGGCTGCTTTTGGGACCAAAAACACTAGAAGAAAAGGAACGTTTGGACAAAAGGAGGAGTGCGGGCACAGAAAACCCTGTTCGAATATCTGTGCATGGATTTGTGTCGTCGCTCGTGCGTTGGTGGGTGGAACAGTTGCGCATGGTTAGCGGTGTGTGTGAATCTTCGAGAATCTGTGATGTGCAAGAGGTTGAAGCTCGCAGCTGGAGGTGTGTGTTATCAGCATTTTGCAGTCGCTGTGTGAGGCGGGTCTGGCTGGGACGAGGGCAGAAACTGGAAGGGCAAACCTGATGGAGTGTGCCCAGGATGGGTGGCTCCAGATGCAGGGATACTTCACTTCAGTACACAAGCTGCCGGCTCCACACTTCTGGAACCCTGACACTCATTTATATTTATACAACTGGAAGACACTTGCCAAAATGACTTAAAGAGTATTCAAAGTATACATTTATCTGTGTTTTCCCTTAGATTCAAAACGGTGAACATGGCAGTGTCAGCAGCCATATATATAACTTTGTTACATGAGCTCTAGACACACACTAACACTGACTTTGAAATTTATTTATCATGTAATGTCATTTAAACCTGTTCGACTTTATTTCTTCTACAGAACACCATAGTAGATATATTGAAGAATGCTGGTCACCAAAAAACACTGGATTGGAAACGAAACAACTAAGACATTTCTCAAAATATCTGCTTTCGGGTTCTCATATATATATATATATATATATATATATATATATATATATATATTTATAAGTTTTAAATGACCTAAGATGGAGATTTTTGTGTGAACTATCCCTTTAAAGTAACAAACTTTCCAAACCATTGGGATGTGTTCGCACAATAGGCTTTTCATTCATTTGAGAAAAATCTAATTTATTCTGCAGCACAGTTTAAACAGACAGGACCCTTTAACACTGTACAGTCAAATGTCACGGCTCTTGGTGGACGTTATCAGTGGTCATGTCAATGGCTCAGCAGATATGCTGGTTCGACTGATGTCTGACAGGCCTTAGAAACATGACAGCTGCCAATTGATTGACAGGTGTCAAACAAAGATGACTCATATGTAACAGCACCATTATTTTGTAAAACAGACTTGTTTTAATCAAAGAGTAAGATCCTAAAACTCCCTTGCTATTCATGTAAATAGACCATAAATCATGTAACTTACTGAAAATAATGTACTGTTAATATAGTTTACATAATATGGGGAGATAAAGGTTACATTGAAGCAAAAATACTTAAAAAATAATAATAATAAATTATGTAATAAAATTCTCTTTAAAACCATTTTATACATTTAAATATCTCTATGGTTTTATTGTCTTTATTGTCTGCTAGCCAATTAGCATTTTAAAGGCACACAAAAAGGACCAATCAACTTTCTTTGTCATGTGGTCGGACTCCACAGTGACAGAGACAATTATGAGTCCAGGTTAAGATGAGTTTTTCAATATTTAAAGACAAGCCAGCAGCACTGGTTTCCAAATAGTGTGTTAAAATATACACCTTCATAATGTGATTAATGTCTTAAATTTCAAAACATTACAGTATATTATTTTACAATGTTATTTCAGAAAATATGGTGCTTTAATTAATGTTTTGCAGACAGAACCTAATAATTCTAAGCAGAAATTGATTTTTCAGAATCAGAGGGTTCTGTCGGCATTTGATCTGTAAAAAAATCTCATTTTACAAAATGTAAAAAAAAATGCTATTCTCTATTCAGAATACATTTACAATCTCTAACTTTTTCAGGAATAAGAGATTTGTTCCTCTTAACATTCTGACTGTATAAAATGCAAAAACTTTGAAGCTTAATACCTCAAAACTACAGACAGAGCCTTGTAGTTGCAAGGCAATTACATGTTCTTAGTTTGCAGTCAAAAGTAAAATATTTTATTAAATTTATTTGAAGATGGAAAACTTAGAAATATCAACAGCTGTCTGCTTTAACAAGAATAAGAGAAATCCCCCCAGTTCCCTACGCTGACAGAAATCCTGCACATGTTGGTAAAGATTCCGTATTGATCCAAGCCAAAATTTAAGACACCAATACACACAGTATCATGACCTCTTGAACTACAATAAGAGAATAAAATAGCAGTCTTCTCAACAAAGACTGAAAATATTTTGTCTTGTGTTGTCCTTTAGACATTAGTTTTAATGTATTGTCATTATTACAATAACAATAACAACAATAACAACAACAAAAATAACAACAACAACAACAACAATAACAACAACAAAAATAACAACAACAAAAAATTTTATTACTACTTCTACTACTACTACTATTAATACTATTACTGTTACTATTACTACTACTACTATTACTACTATTACTATTATTATTACTACTACTACTACTACTACTACTACTACTACTACTATTACTATTATTATTACTACTACTATTCCTATTATTATTACTACTACTACTATTACTACAACTAATAATAATAATAATTAAAATAACAATGTTGTAATTACTGTAATTATTGTCATTGTTATATCATTATTGTTGTTATATTATATTATAGTTTAATGATGTAAAAATATAGTCACCTAAAAGAATTGTTTCCTTTCATCAACTCTGTTTTTTTATTTTGTTGTCTTCTCTCTATTTTTACAATGTTTAATATGTTTTGCACACATCTACAACAAATTAAGTCCCCTCAAAGTGTATTTCAAGCTTGGCTGCTTTTGTAGGTTGAGTTACTCACTTTATTACATATTTCTCTTTCCACCCAAAAATGACGTACTATATCATTTGCAGTTCTCCATTCCCCATCTTTCTCCCCTTATCCCACCAACTTGAGCCCTAAATTCAGTTCCAGCAATTGAAAGCATTTACACAGTCCGAAAAGTGTCTTTTTAACATATTAAAAAGCCCTTAAAGCTATAAGAAACATGCTTATTTTTCCACTCGTGTTCTTACTTCACTAACCAGGTGTGAGACTAAAGATAATAAAAAAGTGCTCCAAAGACGTCTATAATACATGGAAAAAGCAATTCCATTCATTTCATTGGAAATGACTTGGATGAAGCATAAACCATGCTATAGTATGTCTGTTTATAGTGAACTACAGGTGTTTCTCTCTTATGGACTTTAATCATAACTTTCTCCAGATTTCATCTCATAACTCTCCTATATCAGCCCTTCTGACCAAAGCCGACATCTCAAAACCTTGTGAGATTTCAAGATCCGTACCTTCAAGACCAGCAGCACTGTAGAAGTGCAGACAGGGCCCGGCCACGCTTAAACCTGCCAGAGTTAAATGAAAGATACCAACCCACACTGGGAGATAAACCCGTGTCAATAAATCCCCCTCTCCTAACCAGATCCATCTGCCGACCTCTGCATAACAAACAGCTCACAAAGCACTACCAAAATATTGAAACAGAGTTAAGCCCTTAAGGTGCCAGCCATTTCAATTTCAAAAAATAAATATTATCTTTGACTAAGCAAACCTTGCATTACAATGAGGATCATTTTTACTGTTTCAGGAAGATGAAGAAGGAATCTCAGCCAGCGGAGAGTTCGTGGCGAGATGAGGGAAAGCCAACTGTACTGGCCGGCTGTATTTATGGCCTCTCCATCCAGGACGGCTTAGGCATGCCTACTGTTCACTTTGTTCTTATTACTGCCTCAAGAAAACAATATTCTGCTTTACTATTAAAGCCTTTCTGCTATTTTTCTCTCCCACTCTTTACACTCCATTCTCGCTTTATTACGATTCTCCATATCAGCAAGATGATTCCTCTGCTGCTGATATGGGAGTCTCAATATGCAATAAAGCAGCAGGATTGTCTCCTAAAGGGCCCATTGGTTTCGATAAAAGGCCGTCTTGATAAAATGGGGTCATATCAAACTCTTTATCTTCAATCTAATGTAAAATAACTGCCCGCAGTCAAGCGCAGGTCACGACTTATCCGTGGCCCAGTCCAGAGTCAGATTTGTTAAGATACAGCACTCACACTGTTAGGTGTGAATGGAATAGACAGGTTCAATTTGACGGAGGGAAAGAGATCGCTGGCCCCCGGTGCACTTAAAGACCAAAGGTCAAACCCCGGCAGGTTAAATGCTTACAGTAAATAGTCCATATAGACACAATACTTCGAGGGAGGTATTGTACAGTATAAACACTACACAACCAGAATATCAGCTGTGTGATATACGTGATATATGAGTAATCTTTTAGGCCTTATAGACTTTGTAAAAACATTTGCATGTTTTCTTTTTTTACTTTTTGTAGATAATGTTAAGACATAAGATCCACTCATACAATTCTGTCATAGTTACAAATCTCCATGAACATTTAGTTGGACAAAATTATATTTTTGGAACCATGTTAGCAACTGAGATTTTAGGACACCAATGGCTACCATATCAAAAAATCATATAAAAGGTGAACTGTTTGTTTTCCTAAATTCTTCAAATTATTTTCTTTTGAGTTCATCAGAACAAAAAAATTTTTTTTAACATGGTAGTCAATAGAGGTCCAGAGATCTCTGTTGCTAAGATTCTTATTAATATCATTTCTTGTTTTCAGCTACCCACAACATTTATACACCGTGTGCACAATTATTAAGCAAGTGATTATTTTAACCATATCATTACTTTATCCACAATTTACCATTTCAAGCTTTAGAAAAATAAATGCTCATAGGATTTAATGCATATCAGGTGATGTGTATTTATGTTAGGAGTGAGGGTTTAGTCTAAGGAGATCAACACTCTATATTAAGGTGTGCATAGTTATTAGGTAGTTTGTTCTTTTCAGGAAAAACGGCCAAAAAAGAGATTAAACTGACTCTGAAAAGTTAAAAAATTGTAAAAAGTTTTTTCACAGGGATGCAGCAGTCTTGAAATATCTCAGATATTGGGGCGTGATCACAGAACCATCAAACGTTTTTAAGCAAAAAGTCAACAGGGTCGCAAGAAACGTGTCGAGAAGAAAAGGCGCATATTAACCGCCAAAGATTTGAAAAGAGCCAAACATGAAGCAACCAGGAACCCATTAGCCTCCTGGGCTGCCCTATTCCACAACCGCAACCTACCTTGACTGCCAAGAAGTATGAGGTGTTCAGTTCTCAGAGACATAGCCAAAGAAAGAAAGGCCGAAAATCCTCTCAAACATCCTGCCAATTTTTAGAAGACACTTTCCTCAAGATGGTAAAGTAAAAAGTCTGCATTTTTTAAGACGACATTCATTTTTAAGCAAGACAATGCTCTATCACATGCATCAAGGTAATCCACAGCTTGGCATAAAGAGGGAAAACTAAGGAAATATCTGACTTGAATCTTATTGAGAACTTTGGGCCCTTCTTAAGCAGGAAATTTACAGTGAAGGTAAACTGTACATCTCTCTGAACAGTGTCTGGGAGGCTGTGGTTTAGGCTACACAAAAAGTTAATTCTGAACAAATCAAACGGACTGCTCTGTGAATGAAAGGCTTGTTACTGTTATTTGAAAAGAAGGGCGGCTACATTTGTCACAGAGGCTTTTTTTTTATTTCAGATATCTTTTTATTGTATATTTTGAGTTCGTTTATTATTCTCACTTTGACAGGTGAAAATATATATATTTTTTCATTTAGTTGCATAATAATTCTGCGCACTAATAACTATTAGGGAAAGTCATGGCCTAGTGGTTTGAGACAATGCACAGTTGTACAATGTACAGGTTGGGAACAATTTTGGGTGAATAACTCATGTCAGAAGTCGGTACAGTCGTTAAAATTGAAAAATTACACAACACTGCTAAGGTAAAATTCCACATTTTCTTTTTGGAGGCTCCCATAAGCCTAAATGTTCAAATGACAGTGTCACATTTATTGAACACTTGTATTTTTAATTTTTTCATAGTTACACTTTGTTTTGATTGTCAAGCTAACAAACAGACACACACACAATAATGCATTTTTCCACTAAAACGTACTACCCATGACTAAGCACTAGTTCACTATGTGAGCATCAAAACCTGCATAACCCATTTGAATTTAACACATAATTCACTTTTCCAAAAAACTGTGGGAAGTCATACATCTCAAATGGCTACGTGCAGGGCTGATTATGAAGTGCTTTAAATCTAAAAAGTTTTCCATAAAAATGTGCAGTTTGCATTCAGCAGTTCTGTTTAGGAGCAAAATGTCTGCAGGATTTTACCTGGTAAACAACATTTTTTTGGGCAAAGGTATTTGAAGATAAGAGGCTTTTAAAACATTATGAGGTTTATGTATGTGTGCTATGTATGTGTCTAAGCAAAGACAAATATTGTTTTTATTTGAAATAGGATTACATCTATTTATTTAGTGCCAATGCTGTATTTTAAAGGAAAACTTCAACCAAAAAATCTAACATTAAAAATTAAATTCAACTCAAGTTCACTATCACACACAGCTATTGACTACCATAGCATATATTTTTTGTTCTGTTAAACACAAAATATATAAATAAGAAAATAGGAAAACAAACAGTTCTGGTGCACCTTTGACTACTGTAAATTTGTTTTCTATTATGGTATTAAATGGTACTTTAGAAGTTTCATTTGCTAACATTCTTCTAAAAATCTTTTTTTGTTTAACAGAACAAGTTTAACAAATAAACAAATACAAATAGTGTAATATATATGCCTATTTAAGAGGTTTAATAAAACTCTAAAGTTTCAAGAGCCGAATTCAGATGGACTGTACACCAGGTGTTCACAAACAAAAAGAGATAAAACTTCACCCAAACAACCAAAAATCGCTACTCATTTAAGAGAGACGGATGATAGAATTTACAGCCTGTGTTTGTGAGAGCTCAGATAATAGAGTCATTGACAAATAGCGAAAGTCTGGTGAGCTCTTCAGAGGACAATATCTGGCAGCTGGTGGAGAGCTCTTCAAATTACTAAACCTTTTGGACGAGCGTTCACAAAAGATTTGACAAGTAAACAGCGGTGTAAATGAGAGACGGAGAGAGAGCGATATAACTGATTCTGCATGTGATGGATCTGGGCTTGATTTTTGCTTTGTGGTCCATAAACAACCAGATTTCATGCGATTATCCATCACTGTTTCACAGCTCACGAATTCTGCCTCTTCGTCTCATACACCTCCCTATTTCTTCTCCGCCCTGCCTCCGTCTCTGCGGTCCGACTTTGACCTTCTCTCTTCACGCAAGGCAGATCTGCTATTGATTAAATCTTGGCACGGGGTGTACAAACACGGAGATAAACCTAGGCATAAAGTAAGAGAGTAGGAGGGAGAGAGGCCACGGAAGCGTCCGTCCGAGGAGCTTTCCATCCTTTATTTCTGCTAACAGGCTCCTGAACAAGGTCCCCTACTGTTTTACTGTCTGCAGGGGCTCCAGTCACCATTAGAACAGCAACAAATGACCTTCCCCACCTCTCCAACGTTTGGCTGTGGATTCTACACATCTTTCCTCTCCCCTTGCCTCTTCCTCACAGCCGGCTATCCCTTTTCCCATTTTTCAGTCTAAAGGGCCCGCAAAGTCGCCACGTTCACACAGAGAGCAATGAATGTGTATGAATGTGCGGTCCACATGCTTCGTGATACTCTGGGATCCAATTATTCTAAAGCGTTTTGAAGTTTTCACAAGCTTTGACAGAATCTGCATACATTTGGCCTTTTTTCTGGTTGGTTTTGGCTGAAAATATGCAAAAACCTGCGGTACAATGGAGCAAAAGCGAAAGCTACATGTTGCATGAAAAAAGATGGACATTTTAAAGCTCTTAAATAAGTTGATTTACTGTTTAAATTGTAAAAAGTATTAAATTGTAAAAGTAAAAAAGTAAAACTTCTGATTAACTCAAATATTTATTTTAGAATTCAAGAAGATACTGGTATATATACATATTTGTAAAATAAATGCTTATTTGTTCTTTACATAAACTTTTTTTTAAACTGTAAATATTTTCCACTTAAAGAAGCTGTTTAATGTTTTAAGATTACTCAAAGATAAAATATATTTAAAGTTTTTTCAAGTAAATAACTGTTTATTTTTGTTATAGTTACTAGGCCACATTATATACTTTTGCAGGGCTTTCTAGATGGAATATTAGCATTGCTGACAAAGCAACTGGGAATTTTGATTTATGTTTGTCATCAAATCTCTTAAATGCTTCCAATCTATAACACTTTCAACTACCATCCTAAATCATGGTGCCAAATAACAAACTTAACCTCCAATTTCTTATGTGATAAAAGAAATATTTAATCTCTGTCAACTAAACGCATGTTTTCAGATTTATTAAAAGAATTTCATTTCGCCTACAGCTGCTTCTCGCACTGTTGCCTTGTTCAGATGAAACATGAGAAATCTAACACTGCTCTAACCAACAGCCCAAAGGTGCAACTTTAAGATGACCATTAAAAAGCCAGTAATCACAAACACGCACATTTTGTATTTTACCACCTTCTATTTGTGGAGCTATTATTAAACTCGCTCATATAAGTTCTGGCCACTGGTGACAGAGGATAAAAAAGGTTGAGGTAAAAATGCTTACCTCGCACCGTCTGACTATATCCATAAACATGCACTCCATCAACCCCGAGACAGGACCCTGTTTGACTGCTTAACGTTCCTCCTCCACAGCTAGCCATTCAATTCCGCTTTCATTTTAAAAGACTCTGTCAATTCCACAACCACATGAGCAGAGGGGTTATTTTGGTTTTGAGGAGTTTAGATCTGATGAAGGTAATGCTAGGGGTTTACTGTGCAGGATCACACAAACTGTTGTTAAATATTGTATGTTGGTTGTAAAGTTTACCAGTACTATGTTAAGTAGTTTGATCTTGTTTTAATTTATGTTGCCAACTGTTCTAGCAAAACCCTTAACAGCATTCAAATGTGTCGGATAAAATAGTAATGAATAAACCAAAAAAATTAAACTACGAAAACAAAAAAACATTCATGTACTATATGACTTCCTTTGATATGCAAAACACAGAGCCAATATTCTGAAGAATTCACTTGTATTGCATGCAGACAAAATCAAGTCAATGGGTACTGCTCTTTTTGGGTTTCCAAAATTTTGAATACCCTAGTTTGTGTTCTGCACAAACAAACATTCAATAGAGGTCAATGAAAAGCTGCAGTTTGAAAACACATCAGTAGGTCTCTAATAACTCATGATATCAGTTATGTATATATCACTCTTAAATATGTTAATTCAACCTTAAGTATGTCAATAAACTTACTAATGTAATTGAATTATTCTATAATTTAATTTCAAGAAATTTCAAAGTAATTACTTACTTTATGACGAGCGCTTCTATCATCAATTATATTAAATGCATGTGTATAAACATGTTTAATTATACAACATACAAATATTTATTCATGTTTCAGTTATAAATACATGACTATTATAACCACAACAAGTCTAAGCTATAGTACACACACACACACACACACACACACACACACACACACACACACACACACACACACACACACACACACACACACACACACACACACACACACACACACACACACACACAGCTGGTGCAACCGTCCCCTGGAGTTTTACAGAGCGCCTCTGAAGACCGAGGTCCCAGTGGAGGAGACGCGTCTGCATCTCATGTTAGAACAACGGGAAACCTCAAACATGAGAAGATGAAGGAGAACAACACAGCAGCCTTCAGCTGCCCCGAGTCTTCTCTGAAACAACAATCTCACATCACAAACAGAGGTGTGAGAGAGAGCATGCCATATAAAATATACAAGAATTCGGATATTTACTCTGGCAATGTGTGTAAAAAGAGATTGACAGGGGATTTGTAAAAGCCTATCCACTAGTCATAGATTTATATGATCTCGTCAATCTTTCTGTGCGGTCAACTAACCTTATTGGACAACAGTAGATCTAAACAACGGTGCTTCGCTTAAGGCTGTTCCCTATGGAAACTTTACGTGCCATAAAACAGGAAGTGAGACAGAAAAAAGCAGGATATAAAACCTTAAGGTTGTTTCCACATACAACATTAACTTAATCCTTCAAATGCTATGAAAGCATAGCAACGAAAAAAGAGTAAGTATCCTAAACAAAATATGTTGTATATGAAATGCACTGCAATATTACAAGAACATTTTAAAATTACGAATATTACGAAATATGACTTTGTTTGATAAAAAAATGCTACAAGCAAAACAAAATACTTTGTTTGAGAGTCTGGGCAGTTAGTTAGCATAAAAAACAATGACCCTATTGAGGAATAATTCCCATGCAGTCTGTGAATCTCAGAGTCATTAAAATAACAGCCTCATTTTTGGATGTTAATATAGAATTTTCATTCTCTCCCTTTATTTTCTAGAAACATTATTATGGCCTTCAGTGCTAAGAATTTAAAAAGAATTTCCTTGGTCTGTAATACAAAATCAAAACCAGTATTCAGGGTATAATTAAAGCAAAAATGCAAGGGTTCCTAATAATATTTAAAACCATAAATTTGATTAAATATGCATGAACTTTGTAACGCTAGATAGCAAAATATCAAAGCAAGTGGGTTTTTATTTTATTTCAGAAACATGTTTCCGGTAAATAATCACAAAGATCATTTAAAAATGAGAATTAAAAGAGAATTAAAAAACACAGGCACAAATGTTCAATTCAAGATGAGTATTTCTGTAAAATTGAATTTTCTTATATGATTTTATAAGTATATTTATCTGGATATAGCTATATATGAATAATCTGTTTTTATATAAATATATACACACTACATTACACTCCACGCAAGTCTGTTAATGGCAGATCTGAGAACACTCAGAAATTAATCTTGTGTGCATCATCACAGGTACCCAAAAGACTTTAGTTTAAAAGCATGCTAAAATAAAAGACTTAGCAGTGTTTATACAGTAATCCTAGCTATATAGTTAAGTGAGAGAGATCTAGAGAGTGAGAGAAGCAAGAGAGAGAAAGCGAGAGAGAGGAAGTGAAGTGCTGGTCAGGCCCTCAGGCTGGATTCTGTCTGTCTGCTTGTCTATGAGATTCAGCTCTTTGTTGCAGTAAGTGCTCTAGCTAGGCTGTCAGATCCACAACTGTTGCTCTGTCTCTATCTCCCGCTCCACGTTTAGAGACAAGCAGACTCTTGGAATTCAAAACAACAGCAGCCTCCGCAAGGAAGAGGGCTTGAATCACGTGATGGGTCTCTATCGAGATTGACGGGCTCTTTGCCAGCTCGACCAGACTCAAGGTTGCATGAAAGAAGAGATAGAAACAGGGGAGTGTTGTCTAGACAGCAGGTCATCTGAGTCATAACCAGGCCCAGACGGAATATGCCGACTTAATCCAGCTATTCTACTCGGATTTCAGAACAAAATAAAACATCTAACTGAAGAATCCCAATACATGTCTGGAAAGTTAACAGCATAATCAATATGCCACAATGTTTAATAAGCAAACACACAAGCGATGCGAGAATGAACTGTTAACCAGTGAAGAGTGGGCATACAGATGATTCTGCATGGGTCTAGTCATGAAATGTAGGAGTCAACAAAGTCTTTTTTTAAAAAGACCTTAAGGCCCTCTAATTTAATGTAAATGAAAATTAATAGTTTAACATTAATTTAATTTAACATTGAATCCAGGTTAGGTTGAAAATAAAAAATGTCTTGCTTGTCCTGAAAATACATCTGTAAGATATTGTACACGGCTTAATAATTCATATGCATAAATGCACAAAGGCAAAACACGATACGCAGATCTAAGTTTGATCTCTTTTAAATATTCAGATGGCCCGAGCGTTTCAGGCTCATACGTGGATAATGGATTTTGATGTGCAGCCTTCAAAACAACTTCATTCTCTATTTGCGTGAAACCGCTGATGCAAACTCGCCATTCAAAATGGGCAACAGCGAGCAGATGAGCTGACGGTAGAAGAAGCTTCTACAAATAATCATCCATCAAGAGAAGTAACTGTCACAAACTGCCATGCTCCTCTGTCTTTAAAATGATCTTAGAGGTCTTTCATGACTTAAGATCCAATAAACAGATGCGATGATTGCTGTTCAACATGACAGCTGAATTATGGGTCTGAATGTTAAAACAAAACCACATAAGTTGATTGTAGCGAGACGTCTTATCTTATGTCCATATGTGTTTATTTAAGAATGTCAATGCAATGTCAATTGAAAACCAAGTCACTGTTGCTGTTTGGTAATAAACATTCTTTCAAAATATATTCTTTTGTGTTGTGCTGAGAGAAAGTAATACACTTTTTGGGTGACTTTAAAATTTTATTTCCTCACTTTCTGGTCATTTCCAACCTGTGCTGTATGAAACCTTTTGGTACCCATTTACTTCTGTTGTAGGTAAACAAAATCAACGCAGGTGAATGGGTGTTGTTGTTCCAGTTTGATTACCTTCCTTCATTAAAATATCTTCTCACAGTGTATAAGTATGTAATGAAAACTTTGAAGACATGTTCACAAAACTGTTCTGATGGTCATTAAAGTGATAGTTCACAACCAAATAAAGATTCTGTCATTTACTCACACTTATGTCATATCAAACTATGACATTTCTTCTATAGAACACAAAATAAGATATTTTAAAGGACATTGGCACCCAAACAGAGTTGGTACTCTTTTACTTCTATTGTATGAGCAAAAAAATAAATGCAAGTAACAGCGTTTTTAGGTGACAGACATTCTTCAAAATATCTTATTTTATGTTGTTCAGAAAAAATAAAGTCAAATAGGTTATAAATAATGAAAGGCTGAATTTTTATTTTTGTGTGACGCTCAGGCTAATGTTCAGGCGATGAGAACATTTCCATTTTTGGGTAATTATCTCTTTGAAATGTCGAACATTAATATAAAACTTTCTCAAAAAGACTTTGACCCTGCGAGCTGAAGGATTAACTGTGAAAAAAGATGTAATTGAGATGAACAAAACGTCTCTTTTTGTGATACATTCTTAACATTTGCTTGCCTCATTGAAAAGGAAAGATATGAGAGACACAATCTTTCTTTAATGAGAGAAATAATCCCAGAATTACAAAAATCCAGTCCTCACTGTTGCTCTACCAACTGTATGTGTGTGCATGTGCGTGTGCGTGTGCGTGTGTGTAAAATTCCTCACAAGGCCTTTGTTTAAGTACATCACGTCTTTCTTACACCAGAGAGTGTTTTACTACTGCAGTCCAAGCTGTTGTAGCCTCATCCAGCTCTCTCTCTCCACCATTCTCTCCCTCTTTCATTCTCTCTCTCCTTCATTTCTGCAGGTCATTAAGAGTGCTGTACTGCCACATACCCAAGAACAGAGGACATAAAAAGACAAATAAGGCCATAAAACGCCCCTATGCCCATGCATACAAATATACTCGCGTTCTCTCTCTGTTTTACTCCCTGTTCTCTCCAAATGCCTCTCACTCTGCTTTTCCACAGTCTAACACTTTCACTCTTGTTTTATTTCTAACTGCAATATAAACTATAAAAGTCTTACATAAGTAGGTTTATACTACATGCTAATGAAGTGTAAAGGGAGTGTGTGGTTGGCCCAAAAAGTCTTTAGATAGATAAAGATAAAGGGATAGTTCAACCAAATATGAAAATTCATTTCATTCACACTTTTGTCATTTTAAACCTGTATGAAACATGCCGGCACTCATACAAATTTATTGCATGTATGCAAAATCAACAGCATTCTTCAAAATATCTTCTTTTGCAGAAGACAGAAACTCGAACAAGAATGAAATATCAAATTATTGAATTTTCATTGCTGGGTAAAATATAGTTTTAAGCCACATTTACAAATGTGTCAATGTCATCGTATTACATAACAAGATATGTCTCTGAAATTACTTAACCAATGGCTTCCAAATGCCGTAATAATATCATCTATAACATTAATTGATTATTCAGGTGAAAAGCAAATATTTAAATTAACCACCAAATAATAATTTCCTCTAAGAACATTTTCATAATGCAATTGTTAAAATAACATTACCCAAGTAGATGAGTTAGCCAAGACAGATAAAACATTTGGCTTTCAACTTTATTAACTTAATGGGGAAGAAAAAGCAATTAAATATTTAATGTTTAAATTTGGCTGTAATCAATTGATTACTATAAAATAGAAAAGATTAGAAGTGGGTTGAAATAAAAATTGAAAAAAATGACTGCCCAAAAAGTTTTTTGGCTGGGCAGAACTAGGTTGGATTATACTATATACAGTACACGACATTACAATGTCATAGAAAATAAAACGATTATGGAGCTATGTCTGCAACAGAGAGGCAAAAGCATGCAAATGCATGCATTTAATAATTTGTATCATGATTTAACAAAATGATCTTTGTGATTATTTGCCGGAACCATGTTTCTGAAATAAAATAAAAACCCACTTGCTTTGATATTTTGTTATCTACCGTTACAAAGTTCATGCATATTTAATCAAATTTATGGTTTTAAATATTATTAGGAACCCTTGCAATTTTGCTTTAATTATACCCTGAATACTGGTTTTAATTTTGTATTACAGACCAAGGAAAATGAATAATGCAAATTCTGAATTTAGGCACTACAAATAAACAGTTAAACATCCAGTTTCACATGTACTTTTTTTCTTGATGTACTTTCCCTTTCAAAACCCATTTCATATGAAATTGATTTCTTTTTTAACATTGACACCATATTTCTTATCAATAAATGTGCTTTCATCAGTGGTTTCTCGTGTCTGGCTCTCCTGACAAACGTGAGAGTGATGTAGGCCCTAAAAGAGGCTTTAATCTCTTGAGCATTCCTAATGAGTTTTTCCTCTACAATTATTTGATAAGAGAAGAGACTGGCCTATAGGCACTGTGAATGATCTAGTACCTGTGCAGACACACACACACACACACGCACGCACGGTAATGCACACTTACACTTACATGTGTCCAACCCCTCAAGGAAAATGAGTGTGCAATGCATAACAGATACGGATAGTCTAACACAATAAAAAAATGACACGCGTAGACAGATGCGAACACATGAGGCAGGCATGCAGTGACTTACCACGCTGAGGCCCAGCTGCTCACGTCGCAGGTAATCGAGATTTCTGCTCTCCAGGCTGGCCAGGTAATGCTGCAGACGTGAATAGGTGTAGGGGTAACAGTAAGCAAACTGATAAACGTCATCCTCACGGTCAAAGCAGAAGGCGAAAGACATCACATAGTTCCTCCTGTGGTCGGGGCAACGGTAGTAGTACACATTCTTGGCCGGAAGTCTTTGCCTGTGACAAAAAAAAAAGAAAAATATTGGCTCATTCTGGATTTCACGAGACCTACACATTCCAAAAAGTTGGGATAGGTAGCAATAAGACGGCAGAAAAGTTAAAAGTACATATAAGGAACAGCTGAAGGACCAATTTGCAACCTATTAGGTGAATTACAACAAGATTGGGTTTAAAAAGAGCCTCCCAGAGTGGCAGTGTTTTCTCAGAAGTCAAGATGGGAAGAGGATTTTCAATACCCCCAATGCTGCCGCGAAAAATCTTGGAGCAATATCAGAAAGGAGTAACTCAGCGAAAAATGGCAAAGAAATTTGAGTTCTCATTATCTACAGTGCACAATATCATCCAAAGATTTAGAGAATCTGGAACAGTCTCTGTGTGTTAGGAACAAGAACCAACCATACTGGATACCCGTGATCTTTAGGCCTTAGACGGCACAGCATCACATACAGGTATGCGACTGTAATAGAAAACACAACATCAGGAATACTTTCAGAAAACATTGTCGGTGAACACATTGTCGGTGGCAGTCGTGGCCTGGTGGTTGAAATGTTGGACTCGTGATCCCAAGGTCGACGGTTTGATACTCGGTACCAGTGGGAATACCACAACTGAGGTGAGTCCCTTGAGCAAGGAAACCAATCCACAAGCCCCAACAAGTTTCATTTTCCAACATGACAGTGCCAGACCACATTCTGCATCAATTACAACATAATGGCAGTGTAGAAGAAGGATCCGAGTACTAAAATGGCAAGTATGCAGTACAGATCTTTCACCCATTGAAAAAATTTGGCGCATCATAAAGAGGAAGATGCAACAAAGACAGTTGAGCAATAGAAGCCTGTATTAGACAACAATCTCCCAAATCAATTAAAAATATGGTTATATTTATTATTTGTATTTATTTGCAGAGAAAAAAGAAAACAAGATAACCAGAAGCATCAGAGACCTAAAAAAGATACTTTATATTTTTCAGAAGTTAATACTGACTTTTAAACAATACAACAGCCAGGCACGGAGATGCCAAAGTCATGGGAATGCAATTTTTTGTTGTATATTATTGTGTTTAAAAAAGTGTTTATTAGTAAATACTGTAAAGAGAAAAAAAAATATTCACTTGCAATCAATACAACAACAATATTACATGTTTTTGAAAAGTTACAAATTTACATTTTATGTGTCTTGTCAGTCCTTCACATTGTTCCTTGACGACTTTACTCTTGAATGTTTTATTGAAATAACAGGATGGGAATGGCCCTCATACATATAAAAATGCAGATTACATTAAAATTGGTGTCTTAATTTTTTCTCTGTCTGTATATCACTTTTCAATAAAACACAAAAAAAAACTCTTCTACTGAGACTGTGTCGATGGAAAAATAATATTTAAAACAATTACAGGGATAAACAACCACATCATAAAATGTTTAGAAACAAATACAAGATAAAAGAATGAAAATATGGGAATAAAGATATTTGCAAAGCCGGTCGATCTAATCCCTCTCTCATAGTCCCCCACATCACTGTTGTTTATTTAAACTCTCCTCTCTGACTTTCATTCTCTCCTTTTGAAAATCTATACAGATAAAAACCACCACCAGTAAACAGTAAACAATTGAAACTTTTACAGTGCATAATGAGCACACAAAACAATGAAAGCAATGTGATTTGCATACAAATTATAAACTAGGCTGGTTAATAAGTATTATGTTAGATGGCGGTGGGAAGAGGAGGGAGAGAGAGAGAGAGAGAGAGAGAGAGAGAGAAGGAGGGAGGGAGGAGGAGAGAGAGAGAGAGAGAAGAGACGGACAGAGAGAGAGAGAGAGAGAGAGAGAGAGAGAGAGAGAGAGAGAGAGAGAGAGAGAGAGAGAGAGAGAGAGAGAGAGAGAGAGAGAGACAGAGAGAGAGAGACAGAGAGAGAGAGAGAGAGAGAGAGAGAGAGAGAGAGGAGAGAGAGAGAGAGAGAGAGAGAGAGAGAGAGAGAGGAGAGAGAGAGAGAGAGAGAGAGAGAGAGAGAGAGAGAGAGAGAGAGAGAGAGAGAGAGAGAGAGAGAGAGAGAGAGAGAGAGAGAGACAGAGAGAGAGAGAGAGAGACAGAGAGAGAGAGAGAGAGACACAGAGTGCAGAG